>VZRI01010359.1:429598-459486 GCA_013397515.1 Upupa epops
CCTCCCTGGACAACCTGTGTCAGTGTTCAACCCCTTTCCTGCTAAAGAACTTCCTGACATCCAGTTTCAGTCTGCCCTTCTCTAGTGTGAAACCATTGCCCCTCATCCGATTGCTCCAGGCCTTTATAAACAGTTCCTCTGCAGCCTTCTTGTAGCCCCCTTCAGGCCGTGGGTACCTCTCTGTTTCTACACTACCCACCTCAGTCCTGTGTTTGTATATATTTCTGTA
Organism: Upupa epops; assembly: GCA_013397515.1. Lineage (NCBI taxonomy): Eukaryota > Metazoa > Chordata > Aves > Bucerotiformes > Upupidae > Upupa > Upupa epops. The sequence goes on from VZRI01010359.1 coordinate 429,828, forward strand.
CCAACTGCATCAGCCAGCTGAGAACGTCTGGGAGATTGCTGGGTGGGGGCCAAGTTCTCCAGCTTTGAATTAGTCTCAGTTAGCTATGGAGGATCCACAGAATCTCACTGCAGTCTACCCTCAATCTGGTAGGTGAATAAAGCACCTCAGAGCCACAGCTGATACAACCCCAAAAGTGGTGGGTGGGAGCACCACTAAACTTCGCTCTCAGTGTGAGGTCTCGCTGTCATCCCAGAAGAGCAATGCAGTCGCCTGGGTTTCAGGGGTTCAGGTTCTTTGGATCCTGGGGCATCATTTGTAGAACAGCGATGGGATTTTACCTGACAGGCGGCGTGCAGCACCCTGCTCTCTCTATTAGAAAGACCGACTAGTTCATCCTGCAAGTTGTGTACAGGCTGTTCTTCTTCAAGTGCTTAGAGGAGTGTGGAGAGAACAGTCAGATTGCCAGAGGCAGCCTCTTTCTAGCGTGCTCAGCAACACCAGTAACTCCTGGAGGAGAATTTGATTATTAAGAGTCTACGAACTTCAACTGGTTCTGTGGAAAGAAGCGATAACTAAAACTTCAGGAACAGCAGCAGAGGTTTAGGCTGAAAATGACAGACACCCCAGTGGTTTGTGCGCCAGTGCCATCAAGGGAAGACTTTGGTCTCAGTTCAGGGTAGGTTGAATTAACGTTTGTTTCTCTCTTACCCTTTAGAATTGTGATCTGTCAGGCTGTGACTTACAAGAAGCTAATCTGAGGGGCTCTAACGTCAAAGGAGCGATCTTTGAAGAGATGCTGACACCTCTGCACATGTCTCAGAGCGTCAGATAGAGAAGATGCGAAAGAAGAAAGAACATTCTTGTGATTTTCTTGACCTCCTCCCCCTATTCAGTTAGCAGCGATGGTTATTAGACAAGTTACGTTTGCAATAGTGCCTCAGTAAACTCTGCTTTCACCACTCTGTGGGGAGGGAGCTTGTGTTGAGGAGGTAGAACTAGACCCTGGTTCTACCTCTGAGAACAGAGAGAGGAAGTGGGCTGGTTCTAGGACCAGGCTGTGAGGGTTAACTGGAGTCCTGGGCTAGCATTGCCTCACTTTGGAATGCATTTTAATTTATAAAGCACAGTATATGCAATTCTATTTATGAAATCTGTAGCTGCAATATGAATAGCAAAGATTATTTTCCTGTGTAGTAGCGACAACGTTCAGGTTTACAGTTAGTCAAGTGTATTTACGGTTAGTTTCTTCCTTCATGAACAGTGTCTCGGTGACAGATGTGGTTTAGACAAAGTTCCCAGGTACTGGCCTCTGCTGGGGTGAAAACAGGAGTTAGCTGTCATCACAGGTAACGCATGGCCTTGTCGTAGCTTGAATGCAGATACAGAACAGCCTTATCATCTTCTGGAAGGTTGAGTGGAAGCAGCTTCCACTGTAGGGATCTGCCTACATCACAGATGTAGTTGTAACTAAATCTTCCCTGTTCAGGAAGGGGATGTTTTACTTAACCCTTTCTAAACCAGTGTGAACTTGCACTATCCATCACGGCCAGTAAGAAACATTCTCTGGCTTTCAAACATCCCAATCCAGCTGCAAGCTGGAGTACCTGTAGGGTCGTCTTTCTCTATAGGGAATTCATTGTACATGGGAAAACACAACTGTCAGCAAAGTAGAGATGAGCCACGGGGCCACAGCACGTGCCCCATCCCCCCAAATTACTCTAGTGTAGGATTGAATGGCCCCTGTTTTCCCTCCCTGTACTATGCAAATACTCCTGTAGGCTGAATCCTGAACAGCATGGGCACAACTCCCTTCCCAGCCTAACTTCAGGATTCGCTTTGGACCTGCTTAAAGCAGCAGTAGAAGCATCTTGCATAGGCACAGTGTCTTTTTCTTTCCACAGCTGCTTTACCTGTGAGCAAACAGGGAACTGTGTGAGCTCTGCAGCGCAGGAAGCCTCACGCTGTCTCTTTAGTGGTGGTTCATAGCATTTAACTAGCTGTTCCCACTGCAGGATCAACCTAGTCCTCATTGAACTCATTTCTTTCATCCACAATCAAAGAGCACACAAGGAGACGATACCAAAAACACCAGAAAAGGTGCAGCAAGACCTCTTACCTCAGATGCTTAAAACACCCCAAAGTTAAACCTCGTCTTGAATCTAAAGTGCAGCCAGGACTGGAAGAGCCAGGGTGTGTTAACGCTTACAGAAGGGGCCACTGCTAGCAGGAGGTTGAGTCCATGGTTACTTCAGCAGTTTGGCGTTGACTCGGAGCGCAGGGTGCCTGTCCTCTGTACAGGGCTCTGGTTGTCTCAGTAGTTGTGACGAAGATGCTGCTTTGCCATCCCTGGTGTAGGATTTGTTTGGGGGGAACTGCAGGGTTCCCCCTTACTGTCAAACTGGGTTGACTCAGGCATGTGGAGTGACTTCCGGGCCTCAGAAATCCCACAGCCGTTCAGTTCAGATCTGGGATTGGATTTTTCTCCAGGTTCCCAGGGCTACACTGTAGGGTCTAGGCTATGGTTAGAGAACAGCATCCTGTCCTGGTTCAGGTACAGCTCTAGATTCAAGGGAAACCCTTCAGTCAGTGTGATTTTTGGAGTCCTTTCTCCCACCTCATTGCTTTCATTGAGAGTGCTGTGTGTGTTGTTGCAGTAGAAGATTCCTAGAGCTAGAGAAACAAATGAATTATTTTTCTTTATCGTATTTTGTAGCTGGCAGAAGTCAAACTGTTGTATGGGGAAAAAGATCTCTCTATTTTCATAATCGCTGGGTATAAAATCTATTGGAACTTGGACTGAAGCACTATGTTTTGAATAATCACAGCATGCGGCATCGTTCATTCACGGATGAATTGAAGGGACCTCTTCTGCTAGGACAGAGCTCTCTGAGCAGCCCAGAAGGGCTGAATCAGGAACCCCAGGTTCCAGCCTAATTCCAGTTACCTGAATAAAAGCAGGAAATAGAAAAGCATCTTTGCTGTCTTTGCTGGGGGGTTCTTGTCTCATCGCGTGTGTGATTAAAGGGGCAATTACTGGGCTAAGCAGCTCCCTTCTTCTTCAATGTCATCCCTGCAGATGAACAAAACCTTCTATTTGCCTTCAAATAAGCTGATTTTTTGTCCCTGGGCTCATCAGGGAAGCCTTAAGCCCCTTCAGGAAGGGCTCCCTTGTGCTGTGCCCCCACGGCGAGGAAATGCCGCTCCCACCAAACCCAAGTATTTTTACAGCTTGATCAGTTTATCAGGTGAAGTGAAACACTGGCTGCTCCGGCCGTGAGTGGGAGTAGCACCGGAAGAATCACTCTGAGCTGCTCAGCAAATCCTCCCTTATTAAATGACTTCTAATCTGTTAAACTCAGGGAGGTCATGGGAGCAGGAAGAGGGGATGTTCAAAGAGCAGCAGCTGCACACAAAACAGGGCTGGGCAAGTCAGGAGTCCTGCCTGGTGAATAAGAATCACCTGTCTGCAATCAGCTTCTCCTTTTATAGGAGTTAGAGATCCTGTCTGTCTTTCAAATAGCTATCAAGTCCTGTAGGAAACTGCAGTGGGTGACCTCTCAGGAATAAAGAGAATCCCAGACTGGTTTGGGTTGGAAGGGAGCCCAAGAGTTTACCACTCCAACCGCCTGCTAGAGGCAGCCTTTCAACTGGACTTAGCTATCAAGGCCTCATCCAACCTGGCCAGAGAGGGAGGCAGCCACAGCCTCTCTGGGCAGCCAAGTCCAGAGTCTCTCCACCCTGGCACTTCCTCAGATCCTGTCTGCCCCCCCTCTCTCCCTTTTCTCCTTGTCCTGTCGCTGGATCCCCTTGAGACATTAATGCATGAGGGGCAAGCGACTGATGTCGTTGACCCGGACCTGAGCAGAGCCTTTGGCACTGTCCCCCACCACAGTCTGGTCTCCAGGGACGATCCTGTGGTCCCTTCCAACCCTGACTGATTCTAGAACTTCTTCCCAGTGAGGGTAACAGGGCACTGCAGAGGGCAGTTGTGATTCTGAGTGTTTGTGTACACACTCTTCTCCCAGAGCAAGCATCTCAGGCCAAAACCGAGAGCTGTCTCCTATTTCTCTCAGACTGTGCTGAGGGCACTGTGACACAGCTTCTGTTTTACCTTTTTGATTCTTCTATTCATTTGGGGTTTTCTTTCCATTTCTTCTTGGTGATGGGTTCAATGAACTGCTGTCTTCCTAGCAAAGTTGCTTCATTGCCTGTTAAACTGTCGGTGAGAGCTGGTTGTTGTGCTTGACTTAGAGGCACCAACCATGACACTCATACAATCAACCAGCAACAGAGAAGTCCAGATGTCTACTTATTAAACCCAAAATAGCAGGAGTACTGTTCAGCAAGGAGCCTCCACTGTGACCACACACTCGAGATAAACCCACTCGTGCCTTCCATCAGTTCAAGAGTGCTTTGCAGTTTACAGAGCAGGGGTCAAGGCAACTTCACTTAAATCTTAATGAGGAAGACTCTGGAGGGAGCACACACGATGCTCTTGGCATACACACTGCACGACGGGGTCCTGGAGGAACTTCCCATCCCAGCAAACTCCAACTCACCCCAGAACTTACAGACTACCAAACGAGATGACAGGGCTTTTGTGGGCAGCAGCAGCCAGCTGTTTGGATGTCAGATTTCTGGCCTCCTAAAGGAAAGGCTGTTACTTTAATGGCTCTTGGAGAAAAGCAGCTGAATTGAAGAGCCACGCCGGGGGAGTCCCAATTAAGAGCTTTTCTCGTGCTGCTTTACAACAATTTTAAGAGCAAAATTACAGCCTGTGAGACAGAATGGGATAAAGATCCCTGCTGCGAAAGGGTTGGTGCTGAGGCGGCTGGGTATAAAAAGTGAGGTGACGAGGAACCTTGCAGGAGAGTTTCAGACAGAGAAGAGCTGGTGTTCCTCTGCAGCCTCACCCAGCATACAGGTAACCACAGAATGGTTGGGGTTGGAAGGGTCTTCGTGCTCCACCATCCCACACTCCCTCTTTACCTAGCTGGTGTTTGCAGATACTCACAGCAGAAGAAACTTGGGTTGGCAGAACCTGCGAAGAGTCCTTGCTGAGGAGCAGGGGCATTAGAACAGAAAGTGGCTAAACTGACCACATCTGCCAAATATCCACCAGGGAGGGACTTCAGTGGACCCTCTGAGGTCCAGACATCCCTAATGCTCTGAGAAGGTGTTCAAAAATCCTAATTTAAATCTTCATCCAAGTTTTTCAGATGTTGAATCTCATTACAGTGATCTAATCCTGACTTGGAGCAGCTTAGAGCACAGCTGTGGCTCAGGCACAGGCACAGTGCCATGGGGGTGTGGAAGATCAGAACTGGAGATAAAGAACCTCTTCAGAAATCCCTACAATGAAAATGGAGCTGTAGCCTTTACGATCAGAAAGATGCTTTGCTCTTTCACAGGATGGAGAAGTCCAGGAAGATCTTTATCAGTGTCCTCTTCTTTGTTGTGTCCGTTGAAGTCTGCCTGGCTCAGCACTGGTCTTTCGGGCTGCAACCAGGAGGGAAAAGGAACGCTGAACAGGTGATGGAACCATTGCAAGAGGTGGGTTCTAGAGCAGAAAAGGCTGGCTTGGTGAAGCCCCCTTGTGTAGAAAAGGGACCAGAGGTGATGCGGAGGTGATCTGTCCTTCCCCTGACCATCCACACGGGTGGGGTTTTTAAAGTAGCAGCGGTGAAGTAACTGCCAGTTGGGAGGCATCTGGCAGTCCTGCACGAACAACAGGGCTGGCAGCTGCAGGCAGAGCTTCAGTTCATGGTTAAAGCCACTTTCCTTCTCACCCTAAATTCTTGCCAATACTCTGACGGGCTGTTCTAGAACATTTATCATCCCCCTGAGAATGTGGTAATGGGGTACCCAGTTAGATGGTGATTAAATAACAGCAGATGCAGGGGGTTCTGTCCACCAGTGGGTTTCACATCCTCTAATGCTCCTTGTGTACTCCCTGTAAGAACAATTCCAGCATCCTGGTAAAGAGCTGTCCAGTTCTGGGCCCCTCAGTTCCAGAAGGACACAGAGCTGCTTAAGAGAGTCCAGCACAGAGCCACAGGGATGATGGAGTGGAGCATCATTCTGCTGAGGAAAGGCTGAGGGAGCTGGGGCTCTTGAGCTGGGAAAAAAAAGAGCCTGAGGAGTGACCCCATGACTGTTGATCAACCTGGAAAGGGTGGGGATCAGGAGGAAGGATGCTAGGACAAGGGGCACTGGGTGTCAGCTGGAACAGAGGAGGCTCCACATCAAGAGAAGAAACTTCTTCCCAGTGAGGGTGCCAGAGCCCTGGAAGGGGCTGCCCAGGGGGGTTGTGGAGTCTCCTTCTCTGGAGCTGTTTCAAACCCACCTGAACTGTTCCTGTGCCACTGGATCTAGGGTCTCCTGCTGTGGCAGAGGGATTGGACTGGATGATCTTTCAAGGTCCCTTCCAATCCCTAAGACTCTGTGATTCTGTGAGGTGATTTTAGGTTGTGCAGTGGAAATTCCATTTTTGTCTGTCATCTCCTTTCATGAGGCTGTTTCACTTCCCAATTCAGATTGCAAGTGAAATGGTAAAACTAGGGGAAGCACAGAAGCTGGAATGCCCAGGTTCCCATCAGCATTCCCAGGTCAGCGATCTGAAAGAAGCCATGGTAAGTAACGAGGTTCTTTTATCACTCTGGGAAAATCAGACCAGTTTATACTGGGAAAGGACATGGAGGGACAAGAACAAGAGGGAGGAAGAGACATGTTCAACTTAGCTGCCATGTAGCACTATTGGCTTTGCCCTTACTTTTGCCCTCAAGCATCTCCGAGTCCCAGCCCTAGGACAGGACTCCGTTATTGCTGTGCTAGTGCTGCAGCACTGACATCGCTCACTAGTTAGTCACAAAATACAGGCAATCACATTCCACCTCAATACAAATCTAAGCAGCACTCCCAGCTGTTTGGCTTCAAAGGCAGACTCTGCCAGCTGAAGGATGCAGCCATATGGAAGCCGCTGCTCCCAAATTCCCCAGGCTGGGAGATGCATTTTCCATTAGATGCTCCAATGCAGTGACAGCAGAGACTTCTCACAGAAGCGAACTGCCAGGGAAAGGATACTCACAAGCAAAAAGTGCTCTTTAATTAATAGAGCAACACCTTGATTGGCCATCACTTTCCCGGAAGCGTCTCCGAGCTGACCCAGAGGCTGAAACCTTCAATCTGTGGTTCATTTCTGAAGCCAACACTGGAAGTTTCTCCAGCCTCAGTACAGAACTGGTCTGGATGGAAGCTCCCTAACTCACCAACAGCCACACAGACAGATCAGAGTCTGAAATCCACTGGATCTTCACACAGAAACTACCCAAACCAGCTAAACATCATTTTTACTGCCTCTGTCCTCACAGTGCAGCACAGCCTGACCACCATGCCCGATGGTTTCTCACTGCTGAACGACATTGGGAACAAATGACCCTTCCTCCAGCTGCAGCTTTTCTGCTCTAACCCAGTCCTGCAGTTGCCACAAGTAATGAAAGGGGAGGCATCTGGGAAAGGTCCACCCCAGGGAAAAGCTGCTCAAATTCTCTTCAGAATTTCCTGGAGCAGCAGGCAGTGGGCACAGAGCAACCCCCACTGTGCTGAGACAGCAAGGGAAAAAGTAAGGCAGACACTTCATCTCCCCAAAACACCTCCTGCTCTGCACTCAGAGGCAAAGGGATCAGTAAGTATTCAGGCAGGAGACCAGGTGCAGCAGGACGAGACACAGGGACAGGGTTTGCGTGTTCTGAAGTACAGAGAACAGCAGCAGGGCAGCAGTAACAGTCTTGAAACACTTTTCCAGGTCCAGCTTGCTTGTCTCTGCTCTTCTGGCCAGCTGCTCAAGCTCAGTTACACACAGGGACACTTTGTGCAGGTTCATGCGCTGTGGCCTGACCTGCTGTCCAAGCAGAGTGTTGAACAGCTGCTGGGGGGCTCTCTGCGAACTGCTGCACTGGTGGGGCCATTAGCAGATGCCAAGCTGGTCATGCACTTTGGGATGAAAAGGGCCATTCTAAGTGTCAGTTACCCTCTACTGTCTGATCCGATCCAGGGGCAGGTGGCAGAGAGATGGTGTTGGGTCAGATTTGTGTCACTCTAATCCTCCTGGCAACGGAGACCACAATATGACTATTTCAGCAGCTGACCAGGCTTTCACATTGCACCACCAAAGCTCTTTCTTCCCTCTATAAAAAGTGTGTGTTTTACAGGCCAGGCTGATGGGAGGCGACACTCGACAAGAGAAGGTTTAAACCCACAGAACAAGGGACCCAGAATGACATTTCAGAGCTACAAGTGATTCTTCTGCAAATGATTTTTGCTTGAATTGTGTGAATAAACCCTCTGAAGCTGCATTTCAAAGTAGAAGACAGTTGCTATGTTTGTTAGTAGAGACAGTGGAGCCCATTTGATTCAGATTGCGAACAGTGCAGTGTGCAAAGGGTCTGCTTTTGTGTCTTGGATGGGTCAGCTCGAGTCACTCAGGCACAGGTGATGCCTGGAGAGAGGCACTGCCTGAGCTCTCTAATCATTGAATCCTCATGGCTGGAAAGGACCTCCAGGATCACCAAGCCCAGCCCTCATCCCAACATCTCCCCCAACCCCTAGACCATGGCCTCGAGTGTTCTAGCTACTCACCTTCAAAATGCCTCCAGGGATGGGGACTCCACCACCTCCCTGGGCATCCTGGTCCAGGGCCCAACCACTCTCCCAGCAAATAACTTCTTCCTAAGATCCAATCTAACCCTCNCCAGCACCTCCATGTCCTTCTGATACTGTGGTGCCCAAAACTGGACCCAGTAGTAAAGGTGCTGTCTCACGAGTGCAAAATACAGGGGCAACATCACCTCCCTACTCCTGCTGGTGACACATCCAGGCCAGGATGCTCTTGGCCTTCTTGGCCACCTGGGCACCCTGCTGGCTCCTGTTTGCCAGCTGTCAACCAACACCCCACAGGTCATTTTCTGCCAGGCAGTTCTCCAGCCACTCTGCCCGAAGCCTGTGGCTGCTGGGAGCTGTTGTGATGGCAGAGCAGGACCCAGCACCTGGCAACGTTACATCTCTGGCTTGTTTATCTCTGGATTAAACACAACCTCACTGAAACATCAAGAATAAACCTGACACTGGGGTTCAGTTCCACTCGCCCTTCAGCAGTCCATGCACAGAGACTTTTCAGTGCTCTGTTGTAACTGGTTCACTCATAAAAACTACATTTATTTTAAAAAGGTATTCACAAACTTTACAACAGTTAATACATTAAAAAACCAATGAGAATTTATACACCTTGCTTTACACACTTAGCGATTCCTGTCTCCTTTACCCAGCGAGGTGCTGACTCCCAACTTTAGCTCCTCCTCTTCTTTCAGTGTGAAAGCTGCCTTGGTTTTGTTGTCTGATTCAATTGCAGCAGACTGAAAGAAAAAGAGTTAAAAACAAACAAGAAGGTGCTTGGAGTCTGCAGAGTTGGGGTTTGTAACTGAGCCATCACATCCAGGATCTCGCAGCACTCACTAAACCGCCTTCCACAACACCCAGATCATCCTGATTCAACACAAGCCTGACCCAACAGTTCTGTTGTTAAACCTTGTACAGCCACAACACAACACAACTGATTCCTCCTGTATTATTGGGCTGAGTTCCAGAGCTGCCGAGGACTCAACCCTTTGTTTAAACAAATACAAACCCTGCAGATGATGCCTGTGAAAAACAGGTGCAGAAGGATGAGGTCAGGCCTGTCCAGGGCTTTCAGTGAGAGCCTGGAACCACAACAGACTGACAGAGCACCAAGAGATGCTCTGGAGCAGAATCAGGGGAACCCTGTATGCTCCGGAAAAGCCCCTCTCGTCTGGCATCATTTGTTCCCTTTTTCTTTCGAGGAAAAGCTCACCCTGGGCCACCAGGCACTTGGGTCTGCAGTGGGCAACACAAAGTAGAGGAGTTTTTTAACTAACTGCAAGATCTGGAGCAGTAATGGGTCAGGAATGTTTCTGCTATTAGGAAAGAAAGGAGGATTATAGTGAATTCACAGCCATCTTTGCCTTATTCTTTCCATGTACAATTGGAGAATGAGAGCTGTTACCACTGCAAGCCTACCTCACTGTTAACGCGCGAAACAGACACGGGGCTGCGGAGCAGCAGAGCATGAAGGTGGAAAGGTTCTCAAAACCCCTCGATACTCAGCCACATCGTGGGATTTTCTGCCACTGCAGATCCCATTGCTGCTCTCACGGAACACTGTGTACTTTCCTAATCCCATAATCTACTGGCGTGGAAAGCTGTCCATTCGTTCCTCTGTTCCTCTGGTGTGGATCAGAGCCTTTTCAATTAATTTATCACAGCACGACAGATCTTAATTAAAATCCCCACCGAACAAGGGTCCAGCACACTTCTCAAAAGGAAAAAATCAACATAAAACCCTCTCAGAGATGAACTTGAGCACTGGCTTTGAACAGTGAAGCCATGGAACAGGCTCAGGTCTTGAGTCTTCTCTACAGGCTGACTATGGAACTTGGAGATTTGGTTCCTTCAAAACCTATGGATTGGAATGCAGAGATGCCAGCAGTCTGGGCTGTTCTGCTCCCATTCTCAGCCCTGCAGTTAGAACAGCCATGATTAGGGACGTTTCCAAAAGCAGCTAACTAACGTGCAGAGATGAGGCTCAGTCTGAAAACTCAGCAGAGAGACCTTAAACTGGCTGCACATCTCATCTCAGCACCTCAGTCAGGTAGGTACCGCAGAGCACAGAGCGGGGCATGAAAACCAGGGGGCTTCTGGGGATTTCCCCTGGAGAACAGATCTTGTGTGGAGCGACTGAAGGACCTGGGACTGTTCAGTTTGAAGAAGAGGAGGCTAAGGGGAGACGCCACTACTCTGTACAACTACCTGAAAGGACACTGTAGAGAGGTTGGTGCTGGTCTCTTCTCACAGGTCATTAGCGATTGAACCAGAGATGAGGGCTTCAAGCTGCAGCAGGGGAGGGTTAGACTGGACATCAGGAAAAAAGTTCCCCACAGAAGGACTGGTTGAACACTGGAACAGGCTGCCTAGGGAGGTGGTTGAGTCCCCATCCCTGGATGTGTTCAAGAGTCACCTAGGGGATTGAGTGTAGGGGTGAACACTTGTAGAGTAGGGTTAATGGTTGGACTTGATGATCCAGGGGGTCTTTTCCAACCTGAATGATTCTGTGAGTGTAGGCACTTGATGCCAATCCATCCGGCCACATGATTCTTCTCGCACTTCAATGCTTTACTGCCTTTGAAAACCTGACAGCTGGGAGACAACACTTCCCTCAAAAGTGGCACAAAGCCCTGCATCCTTTAGGCACAGGATGGGAATTCTCTTGTACCTCCAAGCAAGCGGCGCTGACCTGTATCAGCAAAGAGCAGACCTGTCACACACCTCAGTAAAGCTGTTCAGAGCACTGACTGAGTGTGGGTTCATTCAGCAAAAGGCAAGAAAGAGGGCAGTTTACAGCACTCCAGACTCTAGAACAGAAGTAATGCTGAGAAATTAAAAATAGTCCCTGAATCCTAAACCCCTGCCTGGCAGCCAAAGAGAATACCTAGAATATCTCAGGAAGGGGAATCTCACTCTGGACTCTTTGGGCATCTGCTGCTTTAGGTGCAGCATCTCTTCACGGCTTTTTAAAGGAGCTACCCTACAGTGACAACCAGAGATCAAAATGCAAGCTAAAGGCTTGTACAGCCACTGCTCTGATCACACAAAGCACAACAGCCTCCAGGACTGCTGCCAGCATGGGGTGGATGACAACCACCAGCCTGATCTCTAGGTGACTCCTTAGTTCAGGAGCCAGCACTAGGACCAGCATACAGGCAAGATGGGCACTGTTCCTCTTCCCAATGGTTGGCAGCTGCATGATCCAAAGATGAAAAGGAGGGAGAGAATGAATCACATACACACAGAGTCCTCTGCTCGGTGAAACCGCCAAACAAGCAGAAAAAATTGTCCTCAAGTTCAAGAGCTTTAGGTAAAGGGTCATTAAAGATCAGCTGGAAAATGCTCCCTAAGGTCACATCTACTCCTATGAGGTTTTTTTGCAAAAGCCAGCTCCCTCCCTCAGGAAAAAGCACAAACTACTGAGTGTACAAGCTTCATCTACAAGAGAAAGTTATAAAAATGTGATCAAACAAACAACTAAGACTCAGAAAAGCCACCTGGAACTGAAATCCCCAAACCTGACTGACAATTTGTGCAGTCACACCTGACAAACCATCAGCTGGGATCCCAGCAAAGTCCCCTTCGTTTCTGCTGACTTTTGCTCTGCAAAGCAAACACCTAAGGGTGAGGGGACAGGCAGAAGCAGAGTGAGGAAAGGCACTGAATGACTAATGGTGGAGGTCAGATGGGCTCTTCTACATCCCAAACCACATCCTGCTGTCCTACCAAAAGCAAGTCCTCGATGAAGACAGAAAGTTCTTGTTCAAGGGAAGACTTTCCTTTAGTTCATGTGTGCAGCAGAAGGCAGACAGTCGTTAACCAGAGACGGAAGCAGCAGACAGAAAAAACAAAGACAAGAAAACCCTGTGGTTTTCAAGTCAAGCAGCATCCATGCCTGAGGACATAATGCAGAGCTGACAAGTCCTACAAAGCACCAGAGAGAGATGGGGAACCATGGTCAAAGTTGTCCAGAAAGGTTTCAGAGATGTCCCATGAGAAGGCAGCAGCCCAGCAGGCAGTTGTGTGTATGCTGCACCAAACCTGAGTGCAGATGGATGTGATATGACTGCACTGCAACTTCCCAAAAGCCTCCAACCTGCTCTGTGATGGGAATCCAACGTGACCCTTTGATGTCTGCAATCTGTTCTGCAGAGCCACACAGTTTCAGCAGGGTTCTATAACTGGAGTCCCACTGGAGACAAGGAATGTATAAGAAAAAAGTTCTACTTCAGTATGAACACAAAATCACCCCAAACCCCACGGTTTTGTTGGGTTTTTTTTTCCCCTGCAGAAGGCTTTGCTGAGGAAACCCTTCCCCAGGCTACTGGAGCAGCTATTCCTCAGGAAGGCAGTGAAGCCCTTTTAGGTAGTGTGAGCAGAATGATGATGCTGTGCCCTGCAGAACACCCCCAACCCAACAGCATTTGTATTTAGTACTGTGAGCACCATCCTCCACAGGGTTTTCAGTGGTCTCTACCGGATCATCAGACACTACATTACACAAGAGTTAACAAGCAAAAGTTATTTCAAGTTATTTCCTGGAAGAATGAGCTCTGGGGAGAATCTTCTATCAGTACTCACGATCAATCAGTACCCAGGCCACAAAGTGCAAGTACTGCCACACATGGGTGCAGAAGTAAAAACAGGAGGATAATTATTTACAGTTGTGTGGGTTTCTGAGGTTAGGATGTGGAACTAGTTTGGCACACCCCACCCTCTCGAAGTTGCTGGTACCAGTACACTGCTGTAAGCAGAACAGCCCTGATTCCTCTTCGCATACAGGAGAGAATTAACTCTTCACACCCTATTAAAAGCACAAAGATAAAATATAGTACTGAGTCCCAGCCAAGCGGCTAACATCATTGAGGGAGGAGTCGCAACTGTTCTGTAGTGTTACAACCAGAATCCACAGTGTAATTATGACAAAGTACTGGTGAACCTAAGCTCTGCTGGAGCAGAGAAGGTGTAAGGCAGGAGGTCTGAACGTTTCATATGAAGCACACGGGATGACTAGCAGGAAAAAAAACCCCGGACTGTTTACTCCACTAACACTGCTCAGGTCTCTGCCAGCAATCAGGAGTCTTAGGAGATCGCACATCACACACCCGCACCTGACACCTCTGGAGCTGACACCTCCCAGCTCAGCAATGGCTGCGATCTGCTGGCTTCAAGCAGATCAGACCTTGTCAGTGCTGTGGGACAGGAGGAGGAGGGTCAGTGCCCCAGGACAGCAGGAAAGCTGTGATGACACTGCAGTACACTTGTCACACTCATGTGGCCCACCCATTCCTACAGTCATGCAAATCATCCTCGTGACAAGTCTGCAGAGGGATGAGGTGCTGAGATTGTCTCAGTGAAAACACTTGGGTCAGACAAGACTAGTAAGACAAGAATTCCAGTAGGGCAACCTCTCCTGCTCTCTGATTAGTGCCTCAGCACCGGAAAGGTAAATCAGAGGTAAGGGAACACAGCCCCAGTAACAGGTCCTGCTGGTATTTTCCCAAGGGGAGTAAACAGAATGGCAGGTGGCATCACCAGTCACAAGGATCAGAGAGTCCCGTCACATCAGTCAGGAGAAAGCAGCCATTACACTCTGTCACATCAGCAGGTGAGATGGTCCTCACTGCCATCCCTGCTCTGCAGAGGCAACGCTGGACTTTCTGGTTTTGGGGGGTGGAGGAGGAGGTTTGGCTTCACGTCTGCTGGGGAGTGGAGGAGCAACCTGAGAAGATAAAACCAGAAAAAACCATTGCCAACAAATCAGGAGATTTTGCTTTACCAACACGAAATCCACAAGGTTCTGTAGAACCTGACTTGTGTTTCAAGACCAAGCTTTCGAATTCAGCTCCTCAGTGCCACAAGCAGTCGGTGAGAGAAGCAAACAAGGGCAGCTCAGCAGCAGGCAACGGGAGCACAAGGGTTTCAGCTGCTAGAAAATGCTTCACCAGAAGACACTTCCGTTGCTTCTGACCTGCAGCCTGACTTTGAATCAGAACCATCTGTCCCTCTGCCCCACCTTTTGTTCATCAGGTTTCAGAATGAAACTGCTTTCATCTTGCTGGCTGTTTCTTTGTTCTTGCAGGGTCTCTGGCATTGGCCCTTTGTGTCAAGGGGCATCCTGCAACCAGGTGAGGGAGCAGCCTGGTGTCTCATTACAATTCTTGCTTAGCCAGAACTGCCACGACCTCAGGACTATTTTCAACTCAAGGAGGAAAGAGTCAACTTCACAGGAGCAAAGAAACAAAACCCTTCAGAAAATAGTTTTACAATCTCTGTTTACAGACTTTCAAATCCTTTTCATTTGGCTGCGACCCAAGGTCAACACTGCAAGCCAGTACACGTTAGTAATTAGCTCTCTTACAAGACTCAAGGGAAGCAGGCTCTTTTATTAATCCTCTTCAAGCAGTGACTCCCACTGCATCCCCAGAGCTGGCAGAGTTCTGCCACTCAATCCCTCCACCTCCAACCCAGCAGCTCTCCTTCTCCTTTCCAGAAGAATGGTCCTTGTGGCCCCAGTGAAGGGCGAAGCAGAAAGCCTCCAGATTGTGCCTCAAGGCTCTACCTTGGGTCACATCTACAGAATTAAGTGATCAGCTGTGCTGACATCCTCCTGCACTGTCAGCAATGTATTTTTTCGCTAAGTGCCATCACTTGAAATGCTTTTTGGTCCAATTCCAGTTCATCTCACTTAAGGTACTAGGCAAATCCTCTTTGTGAACTGGACTGAGAGGACATCCATCACTTCCAGTAACAAAAGATGCTCTGATCTGCACTGGTTAGCCATTACAGTCTCCTATCAGAAGCTCCTACATTTCATAGAATCATTAAGGTTGGAAGAGGCCTCCAAGATCATCCAGTTCGACCATAACCCCAACTCCTCCACCCTGTCCACTAAACCCTGTCCCCCTGGGCCACAGATACTCAGTGTTTGAACCCCTCAGGGGAACACAACTCCACCCTCCCTGGGCAGCCTGTTTCAACCCCTGACCACTCTGTCAGGGAAAAGATTTCTCCCAATGGCCAACCTCATCCTCCCCTGGGGCAGCTGGAAGCCGTTTCCTCTTCTCCTATTGCAGGTGAGTGGGGAGAAGAGACGGACCCCCACTTTTCTCCAACCTCCTGTAGAGCACAATAGGGTCTCCCCTCAGCTTCCTTTTCTCCAGACTAACCAGCTCCAGCATCCTCAGCCACAAATTTGAGGGGCAGAAGAAATGACCTGATCACAACCTCCACAGTATTTCAATAGCTGAAAGCCCTTGGAATCACACAGTGTAAGAGAAACACTAGTGGCACAGCATTTAAAAAAACCCAAAAAACAACAATCTTGTGCTCCCAGAAGGAAACCAGCTTCATGGGACTGAGTAAAGAGCTGTGGCTAAGGTGGTGACTAACTACATGTTCCTTAAAACAACAATAAATCAAGATTCTTCTGAGCTGAGGGCCCAAAAGGAGACATTTCTCTTTTGGGAAAGTATCCGAATTGTTTTCCTCTTCTTTTCCAGGAGCAAATCACTGTGCCATGCTCCACTGATTGTGGTTTTGAAGCTTTTCAATCCCTGTGCCTGTTTGTTTTCAATACATTGTCCCCCCCCACCTCAGTTTGTCTAACCAAGGACAACACAACTCCCATTCAAAACAAAAAAGAGGGGCTGTGCTTGACTGCCTCCTCCTGAAGCAACAAAACTTCTTAATTTTTTTGGGGTTTCAGGGAGCAGAACCAGTAAAGTGATTAGAGGATTCTCAAGCAGCACCACCCTAGAAGCAGCTTGGAAAATTCCACTGGTGTGACTGTCTCCAGCGCTGTTTCCCACGTACCCATCAGCTCTCATTTCCTTACCTCGGCCGAAGCCTTGGGGTTGCTGTTCTCGTAGAGTTTGCTTTTGGGTGGAGGAGGGGGTGGAGTGCTCTGTAAGCCAGCACTTGCCAGTCCATCACCTTGCAAGGAGGGAAAACCTAGAATCACAGAACCACAGAATTACTGAGGCTGGAAAGCCCTCTGAGCTCAGCCAGCCCAGCCCATTGGCTGGCCACACCAGGGCAACTAAGGGCCACAGCCAAGCTGTCCTTCAACACCTCCAGGGATGGGGACTCGACAACTGCCCTGGGCAGTTCATTCCAGGCTTTGATCCTGCTTTCCAGGAGGAAGGGCTTCCTAACATCCAATCGAATCCTCTCCTGGCAACTTCAGGCCCTGCCCTCTCATCCTGGTGCTGGTTGCCTGAGAGAAGAGCCTGACTGCCACCTGACTGCAACCTCCTTTCAGGGAGTTGGAGAGAGGGACAAGGTCCCCCCTGATTCTCCTCCTCTCCAGGCTAAACAACCCCAGCTCCTTAAGCCAACAAGAAAAACTCCACAGTACTACTGTAGGCAGAAAAGGACTGGGAAACGAGATTGAACGTGTGGAGCTTGAAATGAGATTGGTTTAGTGTCTTGTGCTGCTCTCAATTTGCTGACAGCTCTCTGCTCTAGCAGCTGAACCTGAGCGGATGTGCCAGAGTCACAGTGGCATCTCCATGAAGTCGGAAATGCCCAGAAGAGTTGTCTTCATCAAATGAAGCTAAGCTTATGTGAAAAACACATGCCTGACAGAGCACCAAATTGAATCCATTATCACATCTAGTGTGTTCTGAGGGCTTTCCTTTCAGTCTGGGCCCCAACCTGAGAATTCACTTTGATTTTAACTCCAGTTGATGGAGTAGATAAGTAGCCAAACTTCAGAAGAATTCATGGGAAGCTGTCCTGCTACTACTGGCAATTAAACACAATAGCTAACTGGAAGAGTGAGGCTTCATATTCCTTTCACAGCTCTTTCTTCATAGAGTACTCCCATATTTCTTGGTGTTTCTGGTAGTCTCCCCACCCTGAGATGTAGGTTTTTATTTCAATCCTCTCACAACAGTTTTATGTCAGTGTAGTTTAAAATCCACACTGCCTCCTGAATCCAACTCCACACTGGATGCTGAGTTTATCTCCACAGAAGAAGGACAGTCAGGACCTACATATGAACTTCTAGTTGTTTAAAAAAGGTCAGCAGAGTGAGAAATGCAACAGCAGTGACACTGCAGCTGCATTTTTGCCTTTCCTAAGCTGTTCCAGAATTAACTGCAGAGCTCACTGGATGTGCAAACTGCACTAATGATTAATTTCAAGATAGATTCCCCCCCAGTGAGGCTCCCCCAGCAAACAGAGAGCAATTCCTCCCACTGCAGGTTCTGCCCTTATGGATGTGGTGGTTACTCTGTAACTGAACTTACTTTGAGTTCTGGGAGTTTTGGGAGTGATGGGTGGTGGGCTGCAGGTTGTTGACTGCTGGAGTGAAGAACCCTGAAGCAAAGTCAGTCTGTTGTCTCCTAACTGAAGACTCTTTGGCCGCTGTACTTTTCCACAGGTGCCCTGCTTGAAAACAAAATGCAAACAGGCTCCTCAGAAGCAGTGAGGCTGCTGCACAGTCAAATCTGTCACCCTGGCATCCACTCGCTCCAGAGCAGCCATAAGAAAGGTGCATTCAGGTGAAACGCTCCCCTGAGACCCCTGCACAAACACTGTGCTCCCAAGACATGTCTCACTCTCTGCCATGCAAAGCCCTGCACTGCTGTGTCTCACTGTCTCAGTGAGCCGGTCCATACTCACAGGCTTTCTATCTTCTACCTCTAGTTCTACTCACAGCAATCAGCAGCTGGCATCACAGTTTGTGGGATGAACCAATTTAATTCGACAGCAGCTCACCCAGAGGCAGAGGACCAGGCCTCCTGAACCTCTAAGCCCAGCTTTTCCTCTGGAGTGGAAAGCCTGTCAGTACCAAACAACACGATCCTAGAACAACAGCTCCCCTAAATATTCAGTCAGGTTTGATGAGAAGCCCCACGTATGCAGCAGCATAACCCGCTGCTGCCAGATTCCACTGAGAATTTGGGAGAAAAAGGGAAAACGCATGTTTTCTCGTTATTTACACTGCCTGTCACCCTCTCACAATGACAGTCAAACAGGTACCACTGAGCCACCGACTGAAATACTCAATGTCTAATTCTCACATATTCATATGCTCTCTGGATGTTCATCCACTCTGTGCTCTAAGTGTCTTTGTATAGATCAGGATAATACTCCAAGGTGATACAACTCAATTTTTAGGCTGAAAGTTGTCCACTGGTGTTACAATACTCCTGTGCAGATACAGACTATCTTCCACTCCTCTTTTTCAAGTAATCTGCTCAAGGAGCAAACACTCCTGCCCTCACCAGGAGATCTGGAGTGTATTGCCCAGTCATCTACTCCCTGCAAGAAATGAAGGCACCGAGCACCTCAATGGTGCCTCATGATGCTAGTTTGCAACTTAAGCCAAACTTAGTTTGGACTGTGACACAAGTTTTCCAAATAATAAAGCAAGAATTAGTCAGATGACCAAGGCTTTTGGTATTTGAACTCCTCCCACTGCGTAATGACAAGCATGGCTGGAAGCAAAGGCAGCGTTACAACCTCCTGCTGTGGATTCTGTGGTTGCTGTATTGTTACCATTACTTCTTTACCATTTTGGAAGTCACGTCTGTTTCTGGCTCCTTCTCTACAATAACCTGGGACTTGCTAATACTCCACTCCTTTCGCTTGAGTTTGCTAATTCGGTTATCGCCGTCGTCTTTCATAGGCAGCTCTTCAGCTTTGGAAGCTGTGGATATTCTTCTCTCCAAGAGAGGCTCCAGAATAGATCTGTGACCCACACAGAAAGAGTAAAGAAACATTAAAAGTTAGTCCACCAGACTTTTAAATCACCATCTGCTCAAAAGTTGTGATCTCTTAGTTTGCCTGATAGAACACTGTGAAAAATGAGCAATGACTGGGACTCTGTGAGATTTGTGCTCCTAAGTTCCTCCAGCAACCCTGAATATTGTATTTTATGTAGAGATGAAACTGAGCTCCTTGCAGGGGGAGCCAGGCCTCATTTCTTCTTGAGTCCTGACACAGTCTGCTCTGAGTCTGAGCGAGTCACCCACACTCCCTGGATATCACAGATGCCAGATGTACAGAGAAGTAACATCAGAAAAACATTTCCACACGTGGCAGCTCCTTATCATGCCCCCCACACAGCTGCTAACCAGCACCATAAGGCTGTGCACCTCTGCAGATCAGATCAAATAAATATATACCTTGGTGTAAGATGCCTTGTAGTATCTTACACCTCTGTTCTTGGGCATTCCTGAGAAACAGGAACAGTCTGCATCTGACATACCCTATCTCCATCCCTCTTTGGTGTCACACAGATAGCTGGGACTCCAGAGATGATGGTGAGTTCTACCCAGAACTCTCCCTAGCTGTGTAGACCTTCCCAGAAGTCTCCCCCCCAGCAATAACAACACTGGCCTCCATTTAAAGTTTTCAAGGCACAGGTATTACTGCTGTAACAGAACAGATCTTCATTCCAAGAGTAACTAATCCCAGCAGATCCCCATTCACGTAAAGCTGATTTGTTTCAGGAGATGAAGTGGTTGGGGGTTGTAGGGTGGATGGTTGGACTGGATGATCTTGAAGGGTTTTTCCAACCTTGATGATTCTGTGGTTACTAACCCGTCAGAACCTGGTCTGGAGGAAGTGCTATCAGATGATGTGGAAGATGTAGAGAGCACAGAAGATGCCACAGACGTGACTGAGAGCCGCCTCAGAGTGGAAGACATGATGTAGGGCAACACGACAGAGCCCGACCTGCTCTGCTTCCTTTCGGTGAGGGAGGAAGGCTGCAGACAAACAGGCTGGTTGTAAATCACAGAACACTCAGTCACTCCCAAGTGGGAGAGGGGACAGTTGTGCTTCTTTAAGGCATCAAAGCATGAGGCATGCTCACCAGAGTTATCACACCATACTGCTTCTCCACCTTCTTCCTCAGCTCTTTGAAACAGGCTGTCAGTCTGTCATGTAGAGGCTTCAGCTGTTCTGTCAGCTTCTCACCGTGGATCCTAATCCCCTCTGCCAGCAATGGCATCTGAAAGGAGGAACAAAAATTAGGCTACAAAAGGCATTTTCTGTGTACGTTTCACAGCGCAGAGAGACACAAACGGCTTAAATCCATGTGGTCTGAGTTTGCAGAGAGGAAAAGAGAGCATTCCTACACTTGGGAAACTCAGTTACTGACTCATTGACTTGTTTGAGCTCCCCTTGTTCAAGAAACAAGAACATTTTCTTCAGCTATAGCCTCAGCTCCCTCTTCCCCACTCAGATCCCATATTCTGCCTTGGAAAATAGAGCATGTAAAATGGAGCATCACATACAGTGCTTCCACTTCTGTGTCTGTATGATACCTGTAGAGCAATTAGGTGCTTCAGCAGTTCAATTTTATCTTGATCTTCAGGATGTTCTTGAAGGTACTTCTCTCTGAAAAAGGCCTGGAAGCAAAGAGAGAAGGTGCTGCAGACACTACATTGTTGACTTCAAGTAAAAGATCCTTGTACTTGAAAATTAATTCATCACCATCACTTCTCATATTAACAGCTAATTTAGCTGTCTCCTGCACTCAACGCTGAGGAACAAAGAACATCTCATGGTTATTTGAATCCCAGACTGAGTTGGGTTGGGAGGGAGCTCAGAGCTCACCCAGTGCCCAACCCCCTGTCATGGGTAGCAACACCTCTCATGAGATCAGGGTACCCAGAGCCCCATTCAATCTGCCCTTGGACACTGCCAGGGCTGGAGCAGCCACAACCTCCCTGGGCAACCTGTTCCAGGGCCTCAGCCCCCTCACAGGGAGGAATTTTTTCCTCAGATCTAATTTATTGAGAAATGGGAACAAAAGACACTTTACTATCTGAAAAAAAAAAATCACTTTTTTCAGTGAAGAAGTTAAAAAAGTTACTGCATCATGGGTTTTCTGCAATTCCACCTCCCTCCTCATAAACCAGGCCTCACTGGAATCACCAGAGTTCTACTTCTGCAAGTAGTAGTAGATCCAGTTGCTGAGCTCACTCTCCAGAAAGTCTCTGTTTTTTAGCACTGAGTGACCTGCAGGTCACTGATGCACAAACACAGACTCTCCTGCCTGCATTTCCCTTAAGCTCAGAGATTTAAGCAAATAATTACAAGACTTTCACATGGGGCTTGTTACAAAGATTCAGCAGAAATGAAGCCTGTGATGAGCTCCTCACAGAGTGATTCAACAGATCACCTTTAGTCTCCCCTTAGGTGCCTCCCTGTCATCAGAATCTGGTATCAGACTGGTGCTGAACTTTCACAGGCCCCTTTCTTCCTTGACCAAACCCTTACAACTGTGCCAGTTGACAGCATGCTGCATCACAACTCCTAGCCAGAAGAATTTAATCTTTCTCTTTCAGATTTAAAATTCCTAAAACCAATTTCCATTTGGTTTTAAACTGTGTGCTGATGTATTTCAGCCCCTGCCTGTATCTCTCAGCTGTGTGCACAAGTGTTTACAGGCCTGGTGGTACCACTCTGTAGAGGAGGAGGTCAGCATGGAAAGCATTTCTGGGAGCTCCCAATGGGTTCTTCTTGAAAGTGTTTAATTATCGTGAGAAGAAAGTGCATGGTTGAAACCCAAACTTGAGCTTTTGGCTACAATCGAACAATTAAAACTGGAGATCTTAGCCGCCCACCAGAAGCCAAATGTTCTTGTCCTGATCTTCAGCTGAAATAGGAAAATATGAACCCGAAATGAGTGCTTCCAGATGTGGTGTCAGATCCTCTGTGTTTCCTAGTTCTAACTGCTTTCCCACTTTTGTAATTCTAAACTTTATGTCAACCTTAATTCATAAAATGGGAGGATTTAGGGCCAAATCCAGCCCTGGCAAAGTACAACTCCTCTGGAATCAGCAGAGTTAGACCCCAGATAACTCAGACCATCTCCTATTTCATCTTTGCACTTGATTTCACAGGACTGGGATGAGCCTGAGAAGAATGAGATGTGGTTTAACACCATACATTCAGTTTATGCTAATGAACTATATATTTTGTTCTGGGAACATGGTCATTAGAGCCTGGGAATAAATAACTTCAGATAAACATTTAAACCAAAAAAAGCTGAACATCCAGGGTTCAGTTGAATAAACTGGGGTGGGTAACACTACTTCTATCCTGAAAGCAATGCTCCCTGCTGCAAGACCCCAAAGGCAGATTATCTGCAGCAAAGAGAAAGAAATCCTCGTTCTCCTCACCATTTGCTATTAACACAAGAGAGCAGCACCTGCTCCTTTGCTTCCCTGTGCTGACCAAGCACCTCAGTGCGCCCCCTGAGGCAGGATTATGTTATCATCACCAGTGTCCATGGGGCCCAGAAGAGCTGGATCTTCCATCTCTGGCAGAGCACAGCACTGAAACTGAACGCTAAAGATGGGGCAGGGCAGAGGGGGCGACCCTCAGTCTACTAGAAATCTCTTATGTTTTTCTCCTCTTCTTTGAGCTCCAAACACACAGCTACCACTACAGAACACACTTTGAGTAATAGCTGAGAACATGAACCCCTGATTCACCCAGGCCCTCAACATTGAAGAGCTACAGATACATGTGAAGAAGACCTTCTCGTAGTTGGTGTATCCCCCCATCACCGCTGGGTCCACAATCCCATTCAGGAGCATAGACAGAGGATGTACTGGAAGGCTTCGGTCCCAAACATGCTGCTGGACAATGTTGCTGATCTTCTCGTTGGTTAGCTCCATGGTTTCAATGGCATTCTCCAAGGGGCTGATTTCTTCCTGATGAAAAGAAGAAACTTAATTCACCTTCACTGAAAATGAAGCTAGGTAACACTTCATGTATGAATAGCAGCCCAATACCTTCCAGCAGAGGATCTGAGACCCCCTGTACTAATTATCTTGTTGTTCCGAGAGGAATGCAAGGATAACCTTAGACCTTAACCTGAAAGGTCAACAGTTTGGGACCTGGCTGCTGAATGTGGAGAACATTACAGAAGTAGCTGCTCTCCCAGGCATTACAGAATCAACACAGAACTCTGCTTGTCCTAAGTAGAGCTGTATGTAGAACAGCATGAAGAAAAGCCCATCACAGAAGATATACAACTGCTTCAGAAGCTATTGTGTGCCTCATCCAGCAGTGGAAGTATTCACAGTCCCAGTTGTTGCAAGACTCTTTGCTGCACGAAAGACTGGAGAGGATAAGACCCAGCCCACAGACATCACTCACAGTTGTAATCTGTTTAACTTCAAACCACTTGAGGATGCCTGGAAATGAATACGCCGTCATGTAGGTTGTCCTTTCTATCCACATATTCTAGTTAGAGAAGAAACAAATACACATGAGGAACAGTATAGCTGACAGGCAGCAATGAAACCTGTTGTTACCCTACAGCCAGGCTCACTGTCAACAGTGATAGGACAAGAGGAAATGGTCTCAAGTTGTGGCAGGGGAGGGTTAGGTTGGCCATCAGGAGAAATCTCTTCCCTGACAGAGTGCTAAGGGTTTGAACAAGCTGCCTAGGAAGGGGGGGTGTGCGTGCATGTGTGTGTGCACCATCCCTGGAGGAGTTCAAACACAGTAGCTGTGGCCCTGGGTTTAGCGGACAGGGTGGGGTTGGGGCGATGGTTAAACTGGATGGTCTTGGAGATCAATTTCAACCCTAATGATCCCATGATTCACAACCTATCAGACACAGAGATGTACCCTGTAGGAAGCTGTGGTTACACAGGACAGGATACCTGGATTCTAGACCAAGAATTCTGAACATTGCCACTTCAGCTATGGAGCCCTTGTCATTGTCACCTGGCTTTATGTCAAGGCTGCAGTATGAAGTGAACCCCTCTGTTCCTACTCCAGTTTCATAGCCAAACTCATTGCCATAAGGAGAGGAGAGAAAACTGTGACAGTGTTGTTCAAATCACCAGAATAAGGAAATGCATAGAACCCTTTTCTCACATTACAGGCACTCAGGCCAACTGGCAGCAAAAGGAAAGGACTCACAGCAAACTCGCTGTCTGGATCTTTTTCTCCTTTCCTGATGGGTCTGGAGTGTGTGAACTGCTGCACCTCGTTTGCTCTGTAGTAACTAGAAGAAAGCAGAGTAAAAGGTGAGTCTTCTCATCTCCCATCCTCCTTACAATCCTCCTCTTCTGTTTCTTCTCAAAACCAACCATGGCAACTGTGAAACTGATGCACAGGAGACACAGGCACTCAACCTGTGCAGAGGATAGCAGAGAAATACACAGAGGAAATTTTGAGGGAAAAGGAATTACTTTAATATCTGCTCAGGAACAGGTTTGTCTTTATAATTAGGTGGTAGGTTCATGACAGGCTTCACAATAAAGCACTGCACATCTGAGCAGCTGTAGTTAAGGATAAAAAACTATGAAACCTTTTTGGAAAAGAGAAGAGGGACAGAAATACCCTTCCCATTTCATCAAATGTCAGTGTTCCAAATTCCCTCTGCTCTTGTCATGTCTGAAGAACAACTCTTACTAGCTCATCACCAATCACAGGCATTGTATTGCTTCTTGCAGCTGGTGTGCTGCTCATGAACTGAAAACCCAGAATGATAAAGGCTGTTTGAATATTTCCAGCTACTGAGATTCCCTGCTGAAATGCCTGGGTGCTACTGATTTGTACTCTGGGAACAGGAAAACAGGATTTTGGACTAGGTTCTGTAATGGATGCATCTGTCTCTTCTCTTTCCCTGCCATTCCACAGTTATTTGCCAGATTCTATCAGTTCAGCAAAGCTGCCCCTCCCTCCTGCTGTTCCTCCAGAGTTCTGCTTTAAGATTTGTATTAAGGCTTTACAGGAGGAAAATCCCTTATGGAAAAAAATAAAGCATAAACACAGCCTGGAGCAGGAGCTGTTAAAGGAACACACCAAGGTGTGTCCATCCTGGAAGGGACTGCTCCTCATACATTCTGAGGCTGAGGTGCAAGTGAAGTAAATGAGGGAAGGTTTTGTTGACTGCTTTGTCCCAGTGCACAGCCTGGGCTCTAGGAGCTCTGACAGGCATCAAGCAGTTTGACTGCTGGTGTCTGGCTTTTGATCAGTATCTCCAGTCCTACCTGCTCAGCAGAGGGGGATCTTGTTAACAGTTGGACTTGAGGATCCCAGGGGTCTTTTCCAACCTGAATGATTCTATGATGGTACCCCACATGAACAGATTACCTCTGCACTGTGAAATGGCAATGCTTCTCTGGTGCATAAAGCATTAAGGGTGAGGGTAATGGGGTAAGGTGACCCCACAGACACCTTATTTCCCTTTAACCAGGATTTTGAAAGCAAAAGGCAAGGTCATCCTGCCCTCACTGAAGAGGCAGCTGGATACCAGCCAAACCTGAACCCAAAACCACAGAGCCTCATCAGATCAAGCGCTAAACCCAGGCTAATTCTGTCTTTCTCTCAGGAGAGCTTATTAGCTTGGGCTTCGTGCCATGCTAAGCATACTGGCCACTTCACCCTGGCTGAGAACTGGTAGCAGAGGAGCCTGTTGGTGCTCACTGAGGCCATGCCCAGCTCACTTGCTTTCTCCATTACACCAGTATGCAATGACCAAAGGGTTTTTGTCCTAAAAGAGTGAGGAAACAGATTGTACACAAAAGGAAAAAAGAGCCTGACACAAAGTAGGTAGTAAAAAAGCACCAAATTAAAGGAAACTCCAGAACCATCAAGCCCTGCCTAACACAACACAGTGATTTGGGCACTCAAACTCCTCATCTTTTCAGAAGGTGTTTGTAAGAGTCTAAGCAGAACCTGTACCATATCCAAGCTGCGCAGCTGCTCTCATTTCGAATGGGGCTATGCCAAAGACCCGGAACAAAACAGCCCCAAACTTTTGGAAGAGTTCAGATCTGGATCCAGAGTTTGTAGTTCAGGTTCATCTCGAGCCAAAAACATTAGAACAAACACAAACAGATGCAAAGGAAGTAGCAGAAACAAAGCAGCAACAGAAGAGGCATTTTTGATACCAAGTTTGGTCTTGAATGAATTTTAATTTCCTATATGGATTTAGTGCTTGGCAGGCTTCTTGCAAGGGAAGCATCTGGTATCACTGCTTGAGTTGTGCCTTTGTACACAGACTTTTAAGGCCCAAATGGACCATCCTACTCTTTACTCTGGCTGGTAAAACACAGGAACTCAGGTTACACTGATGCACAGCTTCCAGGATCACACCCCGGAATCACAAACAAGAGTGTGAAGCAGGTGCACTAGGCTGCACTTGGCTCTGCTCAAGATTCAAGAGCATGACATCACAAGACCAGGGCTGGGCTGTAGCACGCATTTTGTAGTTCCACCAGCGTACAAGTTAAAAGTAACTAAAAACAGAGCTGTTCACCCAACAGCTTTCACCAACAGCATCTCTTCACTCTACTACCCACTTTTGCTGCCTGTGTTTTACCTCTCTCACTTAGAAATTCGGTCAGGAATACCAAACTGGACCACAGCAGTTAGCACTACCTGCTTGAGAAGGTGGCACAAGAAATCCTGAGGTGGCTTTCACCATAAAAGGTGTCAACCTGCTACGGATTCATTCTAATGCCAACTATTTAACTGGCAATACCAAGCTGACTGTCTCTTTCGCAGTGTCTCAGTTCACTGCTGCAGCTGTGGATAGACAGATTTTCATGCCCAGCAGCTTCTTTCAACATCCCCCTGGAGCAGAATGTGCCTTGCTTACAGCTGTTGGTTATCTGTTCTGCTGTTCTAAGAAAGAGGCAGATCTTGAACTGCTAAAAGGAATTCACACAGTATCACAGTAATGATGAGGCTGGAAAAGACCTTAAAGATCATCCAGTCCAACCTAAAACCAAACAAGTAAACCTAAACATCTGACATCTAGATCATGCCACTCAGCACTTCATCCAGCCTAACCTTGAACACTTCCAGAGATGGTGACCCAACCACCTCCGTGGGCAGCCCGTTCCAAAACCGGATCACTCTTTCAGTGAAAAACCTTTTCCTAATGTCAAGTCTAAACCTCCCTTGATGGAGCTTAAGACTGCTGCCATCTTCACCAGGAGTCTCTCATGGGAGACCATGTCCAATGCTTTACTGAAATCCAGGTACACTGCATCCACAGCCTTCCTCTCATCGACCAGTTGAGTTATTTGATCATAAAAGGAGATCAGGTTAGTCAAGCAAGACCCACCTTGCCTAAACTCATGCTGACTGAACTTAATCTCTTGGTCATCACACAGTTGTTGCATGATACCACTCAGCACTAACCATTCCATAACTTTGCCTGGAACTGAGGTGAGGCTAACAGGTCTGTAGTTACCTGGATCATCCCTCTGACCCTTCTTGTGTATGGGGGTCACATTTGCCAACTTCCAATCATCCAGGATCTCACCTGTGATCCACAACTTCTGACAAATTATGGAGAGCTGTTTAGCAAGCCCATCCGCCAGCTCTCTCATCACTCTGTGGTGAATCCCATCTGGTCCCATGGACCTGTGAGGATCCAAACGGATCATTAGGTCTCTAACTAGTACCTCTTCAATAACAGGGGAACTACCCTATCCCCACCTACCAGTTTAGATAAGTAGTCATCCTGAAGAGAGTCTACCCTGTTGTTGAAGACAGAGGCAAAAGAGGCATTAACCTCTGCCTTAACCTCATCTCTAGTTACTAAATTTCCCCTCTATGTCCAGTAAGGAGTGGAGGTTATTAACTACCCCTCTTTTTTTCATTTATACGTTTGTAAAAGCAAATTCAAACCAAAAGATACACTGTTTAGGAGAAGATTTGATCTCTTCTCCTGGAGGGGCAGTGCTGGTCATCTTTTCAGCGCTGGGAAACTGGGTCAACAGCTTCAGGTTGAAGTCCTCCCTCCGTTCATACTCTTTGCCACGGTAGATAAAAATTTTATTCTGTGGGTTGCAGAAGAAAAAGAGAATTAACACTGTACAGAGCCATGAGAAAGAGTTTCCCAAACATACACAGGGCTGTCTCAAGTGATCTGGTTGTCTCCCACCTTAGCAGAGAGAACACATGAGAGCACAAACACAGGCTGGAGTAAGAACACAGCATTTCTCAGGAGCAATGTGCTGCAGTGGCAACTCTGTTTCTGTTTAGAAGACTCTGTGTTCCTCAGGTAAGTGTGACTGAGCACGTCTCTGTGTTCTAGCACTAAGAACTCAACACATAAAATCTCAGTCAGGAGACTGAGAATCCTCAGGAGACTGAGGATTTTAAGTATGAGATTGAGTGCAAAAAAGCTTCTAGTGCATGCCCCCTAGACCATGAATGCCATGAATTACTTGAGGGGTACAGACATGAGTTTTACCTCCGTTCCGCCCCTGACTCTGCCCAGATGCCACCAGTGAAATGGTCAGTTATGGTGGTTTGTCACTACAGACCTAACAGTAGACCATGGCCAATTCTTTTTCCAAACTGGCCACCAAGCAGTGATGCTTTTTGGAAGGGATGGCTGCAAAAACATAACCTGGAAGTGAAAGCCTTCTATGCCATCCAGTTATACATTTCTGAGGCAACATTTTTCTTTCTTATTAAACTCGGCTTCCTTCTAAAGCCAGCCACTTCAACCAGTCTGTAAAGTTCCTTCATTGTAAGTAACAGTCAGGAGTATTTTCCAGTTGCTGTGCCCTGCCCATCTGACTCATGTTGGACAGATTCTCCTGTTAGAGTTAGCACAGACCCAGCAGTCTCTGCATTTCCATTCTTCAGTGTGAGACAGACTCTCACTAATGTGCCTGAGCAGTTTTAGAATCTGTGAAAATTCAGGCCAAAAAGCAACAGGATAACTTCTTTACAAGCTAAACATTGCTTAGCAGCAAGAATTAGGTTTCTGAGAGAGGGTACAGAGCATAAGTACAAAAGCAAGAGTCTGCTGTAGTCCACATAAGAACCTATAAACCATCTACCAGATCCTAGAGCAACAAAGCCACTTTATCAAAGCTAGTAACAACACAACTCTGGTTTCTCCTTAAGGGATTTAGATCTCTTGGTGTCTGTCTCGGTTTGGGAAGACAGCTATCGGTTAGGGAAAGCTGGAGTCTCCCTTGGAATGGAGACTGTCAACCCCCTGCGGAAGACCGCAGCAGGCAGGAGGCGGCAGGGAGCG
>VZRI01010359.1:459886-500592 GCA_013397515.1 Upupa epops
CCTCCTCCGAAGGTTCAGTGGCAGCCATGTGGCTCCTCTCCTCTGCAAAATCCAGTGGAGAGAGGTATCCTAGTGCCCCCGAGTCCCATTCTTATGCAAGAGATAAAATTCCATATCTTCTCAACTGCTTTCAACAGATGAGAACAGAATACAGATTTTTATATTCCATAACCCAAGACAGTGTCAAAAGAAAAGATGTTCAGCATCTGAATCTTCTTGGAAGCTCTACAAAAGTTACAACTTTTAGCGTACCCACCACTCTAGAACTTGATTGCTGATGAATCCTTACCCGGAGGAAAGAGGGGAAACCCTGACCATAGTATCCAACAGCGAAGTACTCTGGCTGAGGTCTCATTGCCTTCATAATATTTTCATAAAAAGTAGCTCTTTTTTTCTGAAAAAGAGAAAGGTCACCAGCATTTCACTTTAGGGTGTCCAAGGACACTGCCAGCCCATAGCTCACGCTCCCAGTGACGGGTCCTGATCCATTAGCTCTCCTTTACAAAATACTGGGGTTTTTTAATACAATATCTCATCCATTTACTTGGTTAAATATTTGATCTGTCTGGCCAGAATCAACTTCATTTCCTGGCATGCAGCATGAAAGCAATGCCAGGGGTTTCAGGATTCTAGGAGGACACTGAAATCCTTAACTGCTGCAACACAAATTAATCAGTGTGTTCTGAAACTGAGCAAACCCAACAGGGGACAAATGTCAGGGAACTGTCAGGAACAGAGCTGGGAAGATGACTCTCATGTGAAGGAATATAAAGGCCATCTGGTTACATCTTCAACTACTAAAGAACCAAACTCTGAGCCAAGATGATTCTACAGCTCTGTGTTTGTGCACAGCAGCTTGACCACAGGAATAACAGGGGGTTGACGTTTATGGAGCCTGAAAAGACAGCCTGAAAATGTTACCTTGATTAACCAGAAATGCTGGACATCTCCACACAGTAGTGTTCTGCTACTCACAAGGGCAAAACCACACACTTCACCAACATAACAATTAAAACATTCAATATTAAGCTTCACAAACATATGGGGGTTATGTTGATTTCTTTGAACGTAAATGTACTTGAAGCTTAATCCTGCTCAACAATTTTAATCTAAGCAGCCATCAGACTGCTCAAAAAGGAGAAAAAAATCCTTACCAGGAGATTTCCGAGTCCCTCATAATCAAAAATCTTGTTTTCATACATGTCAGCCAACTCCTTGCTCAGCTGAATGGCTTTTTCCCACATCTCCAAGCAGGGTGAGGGAAGAAAAACACAAGCAAAAGGCTCAGTTAAAGGTATCTGAACAGGCTGCCTACAGAGCTGTGGAGTCTCCTTCTCTGGAGACATTTAAAACCCACCTGGACTATTGCTGTGTGACTGGATCTAGGGAATCCTGCTTCAGCAGGGGGAGTGGACTGGATGATCTTTCAAGGTCCCTCCCAATCTCTAACACTGATTTTGTGATTTGTTAGCACATGCTTGAGCTGATTTTCATTTAGGCAGTACTTCAGTGCTCTGTCAACCTTCCCAGAGAGTCCGTACTGTGCATTTTTTACAGTCATGGAATGTTTTATGTTAGAAAAGACCTTAAAGATCATCTCGTGCAAACCCCCTGCCATGGTCTCACCAGACCAGAGTGTCCAGAGCCCCATCCAACCTGACCTTGGACAACGCCAGGTTGCTTTCTTCAGTTTAGATCCAACAGTCATTTACAAAGGCAGGTTTGTATGGTCACTCCTGACAGGTAGAACTGAAGCAACAAATGTGGAAGGAGTTGTCTAAAGTGCAAATTAGAGAAGCCCAAGTGGTCTCCTCCCGCATTCCTTTACCCCCTGCATCAGGCTTCCTTGAATCAGCCTCATTCAGCTCTGGTAGAACCAATGTGCAACCAAGTTCAGTATCAGCCAGCCAAGCTGTACTGAGGGCAGCACAAAAACCCTGACAGAAGCCATTACCCAGAAAAAGCAAGAAAAACACCTCTAGTTTTCTAGCCAGACCTATGGATCAAAGGCTGTTATGGAACCACACCTGCTTTTGCCCCTGAAATTAAGTGTTTCAGTGCAGAGATCCTCACCTTGCCCCTGTCAAAGAAGGAGATAATCTCTTGGTAGAGTTTTTCCTTGAGTTCCTGTTGTGAGTAGACATAGCTGTCCCTCTGCAGGAGGTGGGAGTCACATTGCTTCTCAGACCACTGTAACAGAGGAAAAAAGGCCAAGATGAAGGGATATCTGCAGATTAACTGATCCCGAGAGCATACAGACTCACCTTCTGCAGGGCACATTCAAGACAAATCCAGCACCAACACAAAGGGAGAGAGCAAGGGAGTTCTGCAGCTGTATGAGCTGAGCAGAGTGACTGGTGTGAACTAGGAACATACACACAAACCTCGTGGCTCAGCATGGTGAGGATAGCAAGCAGTCAGCAAGCAAGAACTACTTAACCCACTGCAGTTGGCTGCTCAGAAAAACATCTGATTATGGCCTCTCACCACACACAGAAGCAGACAGAAGACTTCTGTTCCAAGGACATTTGTTTCCTACATTTGAATGTCATTTCAAATCAGTTTAAGAATTCTACAAGAAGGTTTTCAGTCATAATTAAAAATCACTTTAAAATATTAATGTAAGTTTATCTGCATGATTTTGCCTTAAGGTCTTACACCTTCATTCTAGCAAAGGTTTTGGAACAGGTGTTGCGTGAGGAACAGCTGAGAGAGCTGGGGCTGTTTAGCCTGGGGAAGAGGAGATTGAGAGGAGACCTTATTGCTATCTACAACTGCTAGAAAGGAGGTTGTAGAGAGGGGGGTTGGTCTGTTCTCCCTAGTGGCCAGTGATAGGATGGGGTAAATGGCCTTAAACTGCACCAGGGGAGGTTCAGGCTGGATGTCAGGAGGAATTCCTTTCCTTAAAGGGTTGTCAGGCACTGGAACAGCCTGCCCAGGGAGGGGGTTGAGTCCCCATCCCTGGAGGTGTTGAAAAGAAGGGTAGCTGTTGCACTGGGGGGGCGGGGTTTAGTGGTGCTGACAGGACTAGGACAATGTTTGGCTTGACGATCTTTAAGGTCTCTTCCAGCCTGAACTGTTTTATGATTCTGTGAAAGAGAATGTGTATGTTTTAACCTCCTGTAGAACACAGGAAGGGGCTGACAAACTCAAGTTAGGATGGGGCAGGTTAGTGCATCTGACACTGTTTACACAAAAATGGAGAAAACCTGTAACATGGCCCTGAACCACGGACCTTTCCTCCCAGCTCTGCTACATCAGGAGCTTATAAAAAAACTGATGCTAAAGACACCTTTGCTCTCCCCCATTTAGCTGTTGTTCAATTTGCAAAACTCTGACAGTCCTTAACGACTACTGGAACCTTCAGCAATGCAGAACCACATTAAAAATAAAACATAAATAAGTCAACTGTTCATTCTGGTCTGTTTGCACTTCACCCTACCAGTGGCAACTAAAACTGACTAAAGAGCAATACCTGGAGCAGCTCTGCATGGAGGAGGAGGGTGTAAGCCGCCTCAGTGAAGTTCTCACAGTCTATGTGCAGGTCCCGGAGTTTATACAGGTACCTAAAGCAATAAAGAGCAATTGTTACTCAGTGTGAAGGATTTCTGTGTCACTGTGAGATACACTAAGACAATCACAGAATCCTCGTGGCTGGAAAGGACCTCCAGGATCACCAAGCCCAGCCCTCATCCCAGCATCTCCCCAACCCCTAGTCCACAGCCTCAAGTGCTCTAGCTACTCGGTTTTTGAACCCCTCCATGGCTGGGAACTCCACCCCTCCCTGGGCAGCTGGTCCAGTGCCCACCCACTC
Source organism: Upupa epops (assembly GCA_013397515.1). Taxonomy (NCBI): domain Eukaryota; kingdom Metazoa; phylum Chordata; class Aves; order Bucerotiformes; family Upupidae; genus Upupa; species Upupa epops. Next base: position 463,701 of record VZRI01010359.1, read on the forward strand.
CCAGCAAAGAACTTCTTCCTAAGATCCAATCTATCTCCCCTGATGCAGCTTGAGGTCACTTCCCCTTGTCCTATCATCAGTAATTTGGAAGAAGAGACCAGCAGCCTCGCTACAACCTCCTGTTAGGGAGCTGTAGGAAGCAGTAAGGTCTCCTCTCAGCCTATTCTTCTCTAAACTAAACAACCCCAGTTCCCTCAGCTGCTCCTCACATGGCCTGTACTCCAGCCCTTTCCCCCGCCTCACTGCCCTTCTCTGGCCCCATACCAGCACCTCAGTGTCCTTCTGATACTGGGGTGCCCAAAACTGGACACCTGGGATCATCAATTCCAATGAATAACCCTACTATACCAAGTCCACCTTTAGAAAATAAAGGCTTCTGCACAGGTTTATGGAGGGAAACACCCTACCTGATATAAATGTCCTCTCGTTTCTTCTCCTTATAAAAATTCTGCCAAGAATAGAAGAAAGTCAGGCTCTTTTGATGTCAGACACCATGGGTTTGCACAATCATCTCCTGACAAGTAACTCAAACATCAGTGTTACGGGTTTCAAAGATTGTTGCTGTCATTTTGTCTACTAAGGTGCACAAATCCCTGCATCCATCACATTAATGGAAAATGGGGCTACTGTTACCTCTAGAAAAGGGGTGGAAGGCAGACAGTAACTGAGCCAAAGTCATACAGGCTCTTTGCAGCGGGACAGGGACATAAGCCCACAGCTCCCAAAGCAATCAGCTAGACAAGGACTGTCCTGTAACTTGATTTTGGACTCAATGTCTTTCTACTGTATTACTAGCTGGTGACCTGATTTTGGCCCACAATTAACCAGAAACGGCATGAAGAATTATTTTGAATCCTAGAAACAATAAAAAAAAGTCCTTCTGAAGTCAGGGGAGCCAGGTAAGCAAAGAAGCCCCTATATCCATATCCAGCCTTCCCCATACCAGCACGTTGACAGTGCAGCTCATGCGGTTCTCCTTGCTTTCATCATGCATGATGGTCCTGTAGATCAGCAAGTTCTCCAGCAGGCTGCTGACCAGGAATGCAAATGTTTCTCCAGAAGCAGACAGGTACTTATGCTTCCGACAGTGCTCTAGGAGGCTGCAGAAAGAAACAAAGTTATGGTTGTGAGCAGCAGCAAATCTTCTCCTAGGCATCCAGCACCAGGATGAGGGAAGGGCCTGAAGCTGCCATGGGAGGGTTAGGTTGGCTCTTAGGAAGCCCTTCCTCATGGAAAAGAGTATCAGACCGTGAAATGGACTGCCCAGGGTAGTGGTGGAGTCCCCATCCCTGAAGGTGTTGAAAGACAGCCTGGCTGTGGTCCTTGGTGACCAGGTGTGGCTGATGGGGTGACATTAGGTGCTGGGCTGGGCTGGAGGAGTTCAGAGGCCTTTGCCAGCCTCAGTCACTCTGAGATTCTGTGATTCTGTGAACTTCAATGGAAATGACTCAAGCAGTCACTCAGTTTCTTGAGCAGAGACTCTCACGGTGCATTAAGACCACAGTCAACTGCACGGTCTCCCCATTCACTGCAGTAATGAATTAGGGTTTCTTTGTATTAGAAAAATAGCCCCCTGGGTTGCAAAAAGGGCTCTCCGTGTCCTTTATGACTTACAGTTTCTCCAGCAAAATCTTGTACTGTTCGTCCCCTCTGCCACCCTCCACTTCCTGGTCCAGTTTGGTTATCAACTCGTTTTCAAACTGAAAAGGAAAAAAACCCAGTCAGATAGAGGGCAGCTCTGCAGAGTGTGGTGTGAACACCAGAAATGCTTGTTGCTGAAGTTTCTCAACTGGCCCAGCATCACACACTGGTTTTACAGGCCAAGTCATTGTTGGAGCAGAATACAAACAGAAACCAAAACAACAAGAATGGAACAAGGAAACAGAAGTCCTCCTTCCCTCACCCTACAGTTACTAGAAAGTCTTGCTCTGGGGTCATTCTTCCCCATCCATCAGCAGTCTGGTTTTGCTGGGATGGAGAAACATTCTAGCAGCCAGCTTAGAGAACAGGAAACTCTACTACTACCACTAATTAAGGGAAAGTCACAAGTCTCTGGCTGTCATAAACACTTGTGAGTCTGAACTAAAGCAACGTGTCATGATGCAAGAACCAAGAGCAACCATGAAGACACAGCCTGTTAGGCATCAACAGGTCAAGCACGCAAGTCCACAGTCTCACTTGGAAGTGCAGCCGATACATAACCACTGCTGGAATGGAAAATCCTCTCACAGACATCCTCCTTCCTGCTACCAATTCCAAAAACCCCAGACACTCCAGGGCCAACCACATCAAAGATGGATAAGCCCAAGGGAAGAGAGATGCAGACGGAAGCTGAGGTCTAAGCTGGTGGGAGGGTGGTGTTTGGGGAGATGCTCGTCATATCTGACAACAGCCTGAAATGCCAAGGTGGCTGCCTGTGGATGGATGGCTTCTACCCATCTCCAGGGAGAGGACTGTCACAGCACAACTGCAGTGTCCCCAGCCTGCCAGCAGAGATGATAATGTCTGAGATCCCCAGAGGAAGGCTGCAAGAACAAGTCCTTAGAAACTGCTGTGAAAACTTAACCTTGGGGCTAAAGTGAAGCCCCTCTTTTTCCTTCCCTCCTTTGTGGTGCTTTCTCAGCAGCAGAAGGTAACTGCTGGAGAAATGGGCACGGGGCTGGAACTCAGGGATCCTGCTCTGTCCTTTTCCTTGCATAGCCTCAAGGAAATCACATCCGTCCTTTGCATCACGGTTCTCCTTTCCATAGTGGTGGCCTCAGTACTGACAGCTTTAGAGTTAATGAGGGGCTAGTCAGTACCTAAGAGAATACACAGTCCTACCACTGCACTGCCCAGCAGTTTTCTTTACAGTAGCTTTTATTTACAGCCAAAGACCCCTGTTGGGGGAAGCTGTATTATTATAAACACAAACAGACATTATTTTTTAGAGTAATCTCTTAGGATCCCCAGATCGTTTCACAATTCACACGTGGGTGTTCACGCACCTGTGAATGCAGAAAGGTTGGAAAATGGAAGGATTTATTAATTATCAAAGTGCACTCAGAGATGGAACTGAGGAGTCCTGAATCCTACAAACCACTTCACTTCCCCAAGTGCTTGGCAGAAGTTTGCTTTGTGGTTGGTTTTGTTTAGTTGAAATGTGCTCTTCTCATTGTTGTTCCATGGACCATCTGCACCGCAGGTACCAGGCTCCCTTACCATATGGAAGTTACCATTCCCACTGAAGTTAAACTCGCACTGCATCATGTCGAAGAAGATGGGAATGGTAGCTTTGCGCAACTCCGGCTCTGGGACCAACGTTACCTCCAGGATTGGCCCTACCATCGCTGGGATGAATTTTATTTTGTGAGGACCTGCAAGAAAGCCCAAGTCAGGTAAATCCTGCTGGCAGGACTTGGATAGCCAGATGTTTACACGCACTACTCATATAAAGATTACAAACCACATATGTTCTGCTTCAAATTCACTGTTTTCTGTGATAATGGCAACTTAAGGTAGAATTAACAAGTTACAGCTCCAAAATTCAGCCCAAGGAACTAACTGAGCTAAACTGCATGTGATGCTGGAAATCACAAAGGCTCTTGAGAAATTCTACTCTCATCTCTTGTATGGCAGAACACTCCTGAGGAGGAATCTAACAAATTCATGTGAGAAAAGATCAGCTTTTGCAAGTTCTTCACAGAAAAAGAAGAGATTCTGTGCTCTGGAACAGCTGAAACTGAAGTGTAATTCCACATATTAAACATGAGCAGCTTTTATAAAGAAAGAAAGGATTTAGAACCCAGCTTGAGAGCTTAATGAAAGTAATTCTTCAGCTGGAACTCACCAAGGTTATACCACATATCCCTTATTTTGAAGCCAATTTCTTTCCTCATGTCCCCATACCTAAAAAAAAGTGTTAGAAAGAAAAAGATTTAAGAACACTTTATGAAGTTGCTGAAAAAATTTAATGGCAAACGTACAAAATCTATTTACTCCTCCTTCAAAAACCTACCACACCCCAACCTGAATATACTGGAATATCTGAATAGTCTGGATACCAGACTAACTTCCTACTAAGGGTCTGCTAAGAGGTTCCAGTATTATGTCCCCTGGGTAGAGGTTTACCTCATCTTTGTTCTTCCTTACCCTGCCCAACACTAATGTTCAATGCACAGAGGAAGAGAATGGCTACGTGCCATCAGGCCAGCAGACTGCAGACTCCCTAAGAGCAGAATAAAGCTGCAGCTCTCTGCTGTTTCATCCAACTCTACCCAGAATTTTGGTTGTGTTTTTCCCTAAGGCTTCAACTGCTGACATTAAGGGAATTAAAAAATATTACATTTCCAAGCTTTTTAAAGCTGTATTATTGCAAAAAAGCGATGGCAAACATTAACTGTGTAAGCCCTGACAGAATTCTGTGTCAAAACCAGCAAGGATATTCAGTGCTCCTGCTAAATGCACATGCAAAACTGCTCAGTGTCTTTGTGAACATGGCCACATTTTTAGGGGGTGGTGAACACCCTCTGAAGTGCTTTTGTTTTCCAAACAAAGCAAAGAGGGGGGCTAAAATGTTGCAAGGCTTATAGATTTCCTGCTTACCTACCTTACACAATACCTGAGGAATTGCATAAGGTTTTGTTTTGGCAGCTATGGTCAGCCCTCCCATACAGACCTTACAGTGGAAGGAATCCTTTGGCAGGTGCTTCAGCTCATCTCAAACAACTCAGGACCCGCTTGAGCAGACTCAGACATTCAGAGTGTAAAGCTTGGCCTAGGCACCACTCCTCCCTTTATCACCATCAGTTGTTAATCAAGGACTTCCCTGCTTCATCTCATCCCACAATTGTATGGGGATTGTCTGGAACAGGATGATCTTTTGAGGTCCCTCCCAACCTCTAATACTCTGTTACTCTGTAAATGAAGCTAATAAAAGCACAAAGGGCATTAACTTCTAAAACTAAACTCACTTCTTGATAATTTTGTTGCGTTTGGCTTGTGAGAAGGTCTCCAGCTGGAGAGATTCATGAGTGAGAAAGGCCACTGCCAAATGGAAATAGTTATTCCAGAGCTGTGGAAAAGAAGCGAGTGTCAAATAACAGAAGACAAAAGAAAAGCAACAACTAGCACTAGAACCCCTCAAGCGGTAGTGTTTCAGTGTTAATACGGAAGCAGTGAGTGGGTTATGAGGCTGCACAACACATAAGCCACAACTTCAAATTCCTGCCTCTCTTTAGCTTCCAGCCAAAGGAAGAGATAGTTACCATGTTCTTAACTAGCCAAGCACAAACCAGCTCTCCTCTGCTCAACCTGACCTTTTCTTACAACTCACTACTTGCACTCCCCACAGCTCTGCAATCCAAAACTGCTTTGGATTCTGATGCTCTTCTACAAAAGACTATGCCTGTGTTCCACAGGCACGTTCCAGAGCACCGGATCTGCCACACTGGGATTTGTTTGTTCTTCCTGTCCTTCAGGTCTGGAATCCAGAAGAAAACCCAGAATCAAAACAGATCTCTTACCTGGAGTTCAAAGTTTGCTTGATCCAGAAACAACCGGTTGAGTACAGAGGTAAACTGGTTCACTGCCCGGAGAAAAACCCTGCAAGAGATCAAATCACCAAGTAAAAATCAAAATTTTAATTGAAAAAAATAACACTCCTTGTCTGGGTTTCCAAGTGCTACATGTAAGCTTGGAAGCCAAAACCAGACGCTCCCAACAAGGCAGCTCCAGCCTTGAATGCCATTCCCTGCTTTCCCAGCAGAGGGACATCCAGGGAAAGTCTGCTTCTGAACAGAAATAGTGAGAAACCTCAATGAAAACCAAACACTTTCTGTGTCACCCAATCTCTTTGGCAGGGCTCCATCATTCAGATGGCAGCTGAAGTTCAGCCCATTCTCACCCCTGAAGCATTCAAATAACTTGTCACTTCCTTGTCCTGCTCCTCGCTACTCCCTTAGTCACAGCACAGTGCTGCTGCCCATTCTGGAGATGGCTGTACCATGCGAATGGGAGTTACGTGCTAGCTGTTTCTCCATCTTGCCCCCAGCTCTGTTGGCACTGCCTGCGAATCACTGAACTCGCCAGGGTACAGCCCTGCTGTGAGGCTCGGGCATGCTCTGCTGTCCAGCACAGCCCCATACCCAGCCATATTCATTCAAACTGTACAGAGAGAGCAGGGGAGACTGACAGAACCAATGTGGGCAGTCCTGGATCACAGGACAGCACACTAACCCCAGACCACATTTATGTCCAGCTCTAACTTTATGGTTTCTCCAATTTACGTGGCACTCTCCAGCTGATAAAGAATTGAATCACAGAATTAAGGAACAGTTTTGGATGGAAGAGACCTTCAAGATCATCAAGTCCAGTCTTTCCCCAGTCCTAGCAGCACCACTAAACCCTGTCTTCCAATGCAACAGATACACTTGGGGATGGACTCAAACCCTTCCCTGGGCAGGGCTATTCCAATGGCTGACAACCCTTTCAGCAAAGAAATTCCTCCTGACATCCAATCTGAACCTCTTCTGGCACAACCTGAGGCCATTTCCCTTCGTCCTGTCACAGGACTAGGGAGAACAGACCAACCCCTGCCTCTCTATAACCTCCTTTCAAGTAGCTGAAGAGAGTAATAAGGTCCCCCATCCATCTCCACTTCTCCAGGTTAAACAGCCTCAGCTTCCTCAGCCACTCCTTACACGACAACTGTTCCAAATCCTTTGCTGGTTTGGTAGCTGCCTCTGCCTCCTCTCCAGCACTTCAAAGTCCCTCTCGTAGTGAGGGCCCAAACCTGGACACAGGACTCGAGGTGAGGCCTCAAGTGACTGTGTGGTTTTCACTATGTGCTTTTGGGCAGGAGAAGAAACTTCTCCAGTTCCACCAACAGCAGTGCACAGGCACTACAATTTCAATCCCCCTGAACCTGTAAAAGAAAATAATCCCATGTAACCCCAGTGGTGTCCAAGCCCAGCTGTGTGAGTTACTCTCCTTTTAGAAGCAGGAAAGGTCCAAAGCAGGAGCTAGCTTCCAACAGCAGCTGCTACCTACCTGCTCTGCATCATGTTCATCACCATCCAGTCAGGTGCATAGACGTTTTTTCCAATCAGGTCCTTAAACATAATGAACGTTTCCATCAGGAAGTCCTGTTGGGAAAAAAATAGTCCAAAAGTGTCCATCAGGAGGAACAGGATAAGATTTAATCCACTGTGAGAACAGAGGGGAAATGCAAATACTTTGGTACTTGTGCTGATTAATGACTGCACTGATTAGCAATCAATACAATGCACCTCCTGAGGAGGGTCTCCGACACTGCAGGTACATTCCATGACTGAGTTATTTCTGACATCTCATCCACTCAATTAATGAAGGAGAAATAATTCCACAGAACATGCTGATCTTTTTCGTTAAATCTGTCTCTACCGGTGTGGATTAAGCTGTGGTGTTGGGAGTTGTTGGGATTAAAAAGCAAACCCAGCTGGTTTCTGAAGGTTCAAAGTTCAAGGTTCAGCTTGAACTTTGAACTTCAGCTACAACTATCTCCTACCAACTCAACTGCTCTTCAGGAAGAAGGAATAGCTCTGAAAGAAAGGCCACTCAGTGGAAAATTGGTGTTGCTTCTGTCTCACATCTAGCTTTTCCTGAAACCCATCAGATCTGTCTTCCTCAAACCCTGTATTTCTATACAATCCTGCCCCAAACCTTTCTGCTCATTTACCAGCACAATTCCTGACTTTATGAAATTCCCTGGGTAACAGAAAAAGCAGTTCTTAATTCTAAAACTATCTGGTGAGGGCTGCAGGGAGCCAAGGCAGTGCAGTGAGTGGACTGTTGATGCCAAAGTCACAGAGACATGGATGTAGCCTGTAGGTGGCTACATTGCTCAACAGATCACGAGCAAGAGAGATCACCTTGTCATCCAGTATAAATTACAAACACCTTCTGTGGGGTTGGAGTTAGCTTTTACAGGAAGAACACAGCTGCAGGCTTTTCCTCAGCCAGCATTTAAATAAGCAACTTGGAAGTGAAAAACAAGGTATATGGGGACCAAAACAAAAGCCTGAGCAGTTACTGGTTTGTGCTTCACAGACGTCAGTAAACACTGGTTTGAGGTTCTGCCTGGTTCTGGGCAGGCTGGAGAAAAATCTGGACACAGCTGTTAATTTTAAGGGCCTCCAAAGAAAATAAAAATCCTGATGTTTCACTTAATGTCTAATTAAAAGCCTCTGGGACATGAATGAATAGAATCACCAAATCATTGATTATTTGAGCCCTACATAGTTGTGCAGAAACTGAGTACAGGTTTTAATGGGGAAGAAACTATTTGCACCTGCTGAATCAAGATTAAACATTTAATTAAACTCTAGATTGGGGGAAAGAATTACATAAAGGACAACAGGATCACAGCAGGGGTGTTGAAACTAGATGGTCTGTAAGGTCGCTTCCAACCTGAACCATTCTATGAATCTATGAATCACAGAGTTACAGTGAGAGCAAGAGAGAGAAAATGCTTTTCCTTTTCATCTTCATTCACTCTTCTGGTCGTAGACTTACCACTGGCACATCCTGAAAGAGCCATTAAACCTATTCTCACCCAATGCTACAAACACTAGTCTCAGTAACATGCACTGTTTGTGCCCAGCAGGGGTGATGCAAGCACCCGTGTCACTAGGTGACTTTAAATCACTGCCGATGAACATGGAGTCATCACTCCAATTCAATACAGTAACTTTGAGTGACCTTTCTGATGCTGAGTGCAATTCCCTATGAGCTGAGCTAATCCCCCACCCAAGATGACTTACAATAATGTCCTGCTTGGTTTTGAAAGTATTGATGTAATGGTTGTAATGGAAATCATCCATCTGCCTGAGGATGGCTGTCATGCAGGCCACGAAAATACCCTAGAAAAGGAAAAACAAAAGGGGTTATTGTCCTGTATTAAACACTGTGTGTTCCAAGTGTGGGATTCATTGTCAGAGTCCTTCCTAATCAAATATTGCTGATAACAACCCTGTTTATCTATGTCCTCATACAGTGTGTGTGGCTGTTTAGCCCTATCCCTGCAACCAGTCAAGACTTACTGAATTTCCACCAGGATACCCGAGTATAGCTCCTCTGACCAACAGAGCATAAACAGCCCACAAACCACTTCAGCCTATCTTTTCCAACTTAAGTGATTCTGTGAATTTCAGATTTACTGTGGCAAACTCAGGGCTGACCTATTGGTAGAAGCACTAAACTGATCACAGATTAATAAAAAAATAAGACATCACTATCAATGCCCAGCTCTTGATTTTCCCATCTTTCTGCACACGAAGTACAGAGAGATTTGAACACAAAGCCCTTTAGAGATGCTTCATCCTTCAGTACTTAATCCTATTCAACCAAGATGACAAAAGAACAGGTTTCATGTTTTGGAAACTGCACTGAAACCAAACCCTGTGCACAAGTCCCCTAAGGAATCATGAATCAGAGCCTACTGTCAGAGTAGGACAATTTGTATCCTAATACCTGGGCTCTGAAAGCCACCAAAAGCCACATTTTAGTGCCACGGAAGCCTTGCAGGAAATAGAAAGATGATTTCATAAACCACTGCTACATGTTGAAATCTCCCAGAAGAATCAATTCCATATAAAAAATGGAAAAGCAATAAGTTAAGTGAGTAAAGGGCTCTCACAATGTGTGGAGACTGCCTGCTCATTCCAATTACTGTGCGGTTTATCCTCCTTAGCAGGCGTTCCATGATCTGCTGGATGTGGTCAGCAGTGGGTCCCTGGAGGACAAGATAAGGAAAATGAGAGACAAATCTGAGTGTGTCCTGGTCTAGGAAATACTCCCTGTGTGGGAGCATTGCCCTGACCACAGTTAACTGGTGTTAGTGGAGGCAAAAAAGAAACTGTAAACTTGCATCCTCCTAACTCTCTGAGAATCCCAGTACTTTGACGACTTGCTCAAAATAATTCATCTTCCTAACTCATTGAAGCACAGGTTGCGAACATTTCATTGCCACAGCTTCTTAAAAATAAGATCCGTCTCAATTTGCACCCTTAACAGTTCATACCACATCTTTCCGATCCAGGACTTCAAGAACACTGCTAAGTAGCTGTGAGGAGGCCTCATGGTCAGGCTTGTTTGAGTTATCATCCAGCTGGCCACTCAACTGGTCTATCAGCAGTGGCAGAAGAGCATCTCTGCATTCTAGAAAATGAAAGAGCATCACATCTTGTTGGTCTCAGGAAGTTCTTCAGCACTGAGTATACATGAGTACCATACACAATCAGTTTGGTTGGAGGAGACCTTTAAGATCATCAATCCAAACAGCACTGCGAGGTCACTACCAACTCCTGTCCCTCAGCACCACATCCATTTATCTTTTAAATACCTTCAGGGTTGGCTCCACCACTTGCCTGGGCAGCATGCTTCAATGTTTGATAACCCTGTTCATCAGTTATGTCTAATAAAGTGGCACAAACCTACTGTGCGGTTAACTCGAACAGCACAACATGCCTCAGTCCTCTCGGGTTACTACTGACACTGCAACTCTATGCACTGCATCAAGCAACAGTATCACCTTTTCCCTATTACCAAATCAATACACTGCGTCAGGACCCTCCACTATTAGAGGCAGTACTGTATAAAGATGGTACAGCCAAGTAAGCGTCAGAGGATCCATGGCAAAGAATCACAGAATCATTGAGGCTGTCAAAGCCCTCTGAGTTTCACAGTATCACAGTAATGTTAAGTTTACTGTCCACTAGTACCCTGAAGTCTCTTTCTACCTGAGTACTCTCCAAGATCTCCATTCCCAGCCTATAGTTCTGCCTGGGGTTGTTATGACCAAAATGCAGAACCTGACACTTAGACTTGTTAAAACTCATCCTATTAGAGTCTGCCCATCTCTCTATCCCAGGACCTAACATCACCCCTTCAGCCACACCAGGGCACTAAGGGCCACAGCCAGGCTGTCCTTCAACATCTCCAGGGATGGGGACTCCCCTACTGCCCTGGGCAGTCCACTCCAGGCTCTGAGCACCATTTCTGTAAAGAAGGACTTCCTAACATCCAACCTAATCCTCCCTTGGCAGCTTCAAGTGTGGCCCTCTTTTCCCGGCACTGGCTGCCTGGAAGAAGAGTCCAATCCCCACCTGACTACAACTTCTCTATATCTAAAGATGATTTTAATGGGCAGCTGCCACTGATGACTGCTGTAAAGGACATGAGAACTTGAAAGACATTTTCAGTTTAAGAGATCATGACCCCATACAGAATCCAGAGACTTCCCTTTGCTACTTACCTGACTGTTTGAACAGATCACTCTCAACTATTTTGGTCATGCAGTTTAGCTTCTGTCGAACTAACTGGTTGTCAGGAATACTCTGGATAAACTTGCTGAAGAGGACACTAGTGAGCAAACCACAAAGCAAGCATTGTCAGCAATGTCACCTGGTGGGACTCCTTCCCACACTCACACTGTCCCACACCTGAGCGAGTCAGGCAGTTCTGTCACCATGCAGACATGTTACATTCAAGTGGTATCCAGGCAAATTACCAAGGAGCCTGTTTTATTTGAAAGCAATTTAGCACAGGACTTCTAGTAAAACCGGTCAGCATGCAGGAACTGCAGGCTTAAACCTCTGAAAATGAAGCTTGCACCCTCAGACATGCCAGACCTGTCACAAAGGCTTACGAACAGGCAGTAATGTGCCAGCATGAGCTAATCACACCTTTTTCCCCTACAAAACGAGAGCAGAACTTTGCCAATTTGCAAAACCCAGCAGAGCACTGCTGAATCTGCTATCTACAGCGGCAGGAGTGGGCCTTTCCAGATGTCCCTTTCATCGGAAGTGATGATGCATTTCAATCTGAGATTCTGTTAAATTAAATTCCATGTACATTTGCTGTCTGTCTACTGCCTATGAGGAAATTATTTGTGTCAGAGCAAGGAGGTCTGGCTGAGAAGTTCTGGGCAAAGCTATGAAGAGCAAAGAGCAGAAATCCGCATGGGGCTGCAAATTTCCTGACTAAACACCATGCTTGTTTCCCTGACCAAGGCTGCACCTTTGCCAGACCTTCTGGTTTACTGTAGAAGCAATTTCATTAGGAACTGGGGGTAACTTCCACAGTATTTCCATGGTAACTCTCTCATTCTCAACTTCTGGTTTTCAGTTAAATAAAAGAGCAGGTGATTGAGAGGTCTAGAATCCTTTGAACTGAACTGACTGCCTTTAAAGCCCTGCAAGAGCTGCCTTGAATTTATACCCAGCACACACATCATCAAGTCATAACCCAAGTGGTTTAGAACAGTTTCCAAACTTCATCCCAACAGATCAACTGGGTTTAGAAGACAAACTTAATGTTGTTACCTGAGCTCAGTGGGGTCAAATACTAGCTTGACATCGTTTATGATGCTTGGCAAATACTTTAAAGCTGCACCCTGCAAGAAAAAAACCCAACAAAAAGAACATGAAGCACAGATGGAACTGGGTTAGACTAGCTAGTTTATTCTAAAAGGGTCTGAAGTCTCTACTACAATGGCCAATCTCAGTTTTGTCAGGAGAAAGGATGCAGACACCTGTAGAGAAGTGGCTTAGGATCAAATTTTTGGATCCAAAGAGCCTCCAGCAATGACAACATCCACAGTGCCGAGTGGATGTGGTGGTGGAGCCAAGATCTTGAAATTTTACAAACTTTCTGCAGTTCCAGGGATTAAGCTCCTCATAGCCTGGCAGGAAAAGCACTAGTCAGGGAGACGGATTCAAGGTCCTCAGCAAGACGTTATCGAAGAAGCTCTATCGTTTTCAAGAAGAGACCCTGAAGGGCTACTGCCAGCAGGTACTCTGACTGATCAAAGCTGGGCTTTACATCACTCAAGTGCTAATTAAAAGCTTAGACTCAAGCTTTCCTTAGAGAAGAGCATGTTGGCTAGAAAAGCTGAAATAAAGAAGAGCAATCTAAATGCTCATGGCCTTTAACCATTTAGCAGCCGCACTGCAAGGCTGTGCTGCTCTGCCTCACAGTGTAACCAAAAGGTTCATCATCCTGTTGTCACCAGAAAAACAAGAAGGTCTAAAATCTAAGATCCATTTAGAACCCATTTGTTTTTCATTGCTTTTAGTCCCATCATTACATTGACTTCTGCAGCAGTTTGAGACCTCCATCGCTCTCAGGCTTGGTGGTATCTTCCACACTTCTTCGCTTGTTCTTAGCTCTGCCCACAGCAGGTGCTGAAGGGTTTCTAGCAAAGCCAAAGCTTTCAACTTTTATCTGATAAACTTTTGGGGTTTATGTATTCCTTTCCTGCCATACACAGTTCATTAAAACAGACATTCAGAGGAGCTGTGACTCATCTGAATGAGGTTTACAAGCCTCAAAGCTGAACCCTTTTCCTGACCCCCCACTTTCCCCAGCTGTATCAGTTGATCTAATAAAAAATATTGCTTCTGCCTGTAGGGTGATGCATACCTTAATCTTGACAGCCTCCTCCAAAGGCCGGTCCATGAGGACATTGAAGGAGAGGAAGAGCTTGCGTATTGCATCATTAAATTCATCCCCATCTTCGCTTTTCCCATAAAACCTGCACAGAACAAGAAGAGCTGGCTACAGACATAAATCGAGGCTAACAGTGTCACAGGAGCTAAACTATGATTTTATCCACTGCAACAACGTCATAATGCAATCTCCTTCTCCAAAGACATGAGTGTAAAAATATCATCTGGGATCCCGCATTCATTTCCTGATGAAATCTGCTGTAAGGCAAAGGCTGCACTTTTTAAACTGCCATGGCATCCAATTCCATTTGGGTTCCCAGAATGAAGCAGATCATTCTGTATGAAACAAGAAAAAAGCCAGAAAGACCCAAAGAAAGGATTCCAAACACCTGCAACAAACCTTTGAAACCATGCTTTTAGGCTGCAGTAAACCTAGTGTCATTAACCAGAGCCCATTAGGGACAACCTGTCATCCTGGCCTAACAAGTAACTGCATGTGATTTTGCTTCTACAAGCTCCTCACAATAAGGAAATCATTACACGTTGAAGATCTTTTAATAAGTAACAGGTTCCTTTGCAGCACTACCAGCTGCTACAGGTGACTAAAAGATTCTCCTCTGCAAATCCACTACTTCAGTGTTGACTCATCAATCTGCTCTGGGCAGAAAGACACTTGGGAATAATGCCAAGATACAGGGTCTGTTGAAGAATATCTCCTCCAACGGTGCTGACTGCAAGTACCTCCACTGACTTGCAGGAAGAGGCAGAAGGAAGATGACGACCTTGCTCTCACCTCAGATACAGTATCCGGGACTGAACAATGAAGCGGAATAGGTACTTCAGGGCTTTCAAAGCAGCAAACAGCAACTCGGTCTTGCTGGAGTCATCAGCATTTCCCACGTAACAGTTCAGTACTTTGGTGAGTTTGCTTGTGAAAGAAAGCAAAAAATTATCATAAATACAGACGCAGCTAAGTTTCAGTCTAAGTCCAGTTTCTTTATTCCAGAGAGAAACCACAGGCTAATAAACAGACACCAGACAGAGGCTCCTTTTACAATGCCAGATTTTTATAACCAGCTCATGAGTTCTCCTTTCTGAGAATTTTTTCCAGTATACAAATTTGTCTACAAATTCCAGCTTCTTGATCTGCTTGCTTGCTTGCTTGCTTTTCCAGGAAAAATGAACTGCTCAGGAAGCTGGAAACCCCATTACAATTGTAAGTAGACTGATTTTTCTCCACGTGTGGGTGTTCTCACATGTGGAACAAAAAGTCCTCCTGCAGCGACACTTGGTGAGGGTTGTGAGAGCTGGCTACGGAGGCTGCACAAAGGCATTCTGAGTGTTTGCTGTCTGGTCTCTGCCAAATCAGAAGATCAGGATCATCTGTGAGTGCTGTAACAGCTAAAATCCAGGCAAATTCCTCTACTCTTCATTAAACAATCCCCAAACTCAAAAAGCCCAAAGAGGGCTGTGAGTGTGAGCCTTGCTGTGTTTGGCACACAGCCAGCACCCAGATCCCTGCTCTGTTCAGCCTTGGCCCATGGAGCATCCAGAGGACACTACACAGTAGTAGCACAGTCCTCTTGGTGTTGTGCATGTATCACTGTGTTAAGCTAAGCTGGAAACTAAAGCAAAAGGAGAACATTGCTAAGACACTGTGCTCATTCATCAGACAAGGAAGTTTATTTATAGTGAAGGGAATAAGAATGATGATGATTCTTCCACAGGCTACAGGGAAGAAGGAAAGGAGATCACATATGAGTAGTGACTGTGTGGGCAGGGCAGAGGAAAGCAATGCAGGAGATGGGTACTTCAGAGCTTTGGGGAATGGTTTTCCTCACTAATTCTCTCATAGAATCGTTATGTTCAGCTTAGAAAAGACCTTTCAGATCATCAAGTCCAACCATCATCAAGTTCACCACTAGGCTAAGAGCCATCAAAAGAGGCTGAACACTCAGGACTAGGAATTCATCTTTATCAGTAAAACTAAGATGACGTTTTTAGAGGAGAAAAGGAATTTGGCTTCTATTTGCTTATTATTTCAGTCACATATAGTTCTGCTTCTGCTCCCTCCGACCCCACTCAAACACATCCTTAAAAGCAGAGCACAAGCCATCTCAAACTTTCTTCTGCTCAGAATACTTTTGGGGTGGGATAGACCCAAAAGATGCATGCGGATATCTGTTTTCAATAGGAAATCAGGCTGAAAAATAGGAAGATATTTCTATCTATTGAAGATCCTTTTACACCACCCACAGAGAGGCTCGGAACCACACAGGCTGACACAGGATTTTCCATCACACAAAACACTGCCTACAACAGAAACTTCTTACAGGATAAGTAATTACAGGGTTTCTTTCTCTCCTGAAAGCAGAGGAGCAGAGGGTGGAACGCTCTTGTCTGCACGAGGCTGCCTTTATCACATGAATTTAGCTAAACACCAGTGAGAACGTCTGAAGGTCAGCCTGCGGGTTAGTGCTCAGCATTACTTACACATATGCCAGGGTTGCACTGAAATGCTTGTAAATATAAGTCTCAAGTACAGGGTTGAAATGCTGGAACTTGATGTCTCCAATCAAAGAAATAATAAATACCTGCCAAAAAATCAAACAGAAGCGTATGTGGATAGCTGCACAACCCGTAACTCACTCCAGAGTGTCTAACTGCACAGCATGTATCCTGCTGAGTCATAGCTTGTAGGGTTGTTTTTTTCCTAACAGCATTAAGGCTGCAGAGATTGTGTTATTCCTATTCAAAAAGTGACTTGATACAGCAGAGAATGCAACTACACCACTGCTCAGTGAGACAGCAGGTCATGGCAGCATTTGGATAGAAAATCTGGAGATGAAGGGAGCTACTTCTCAAAGCAGCAACAGCGATAAGAGGAAGCAACACTACTCAGTCTTCATGTGGCACCATCACAGTACAGGTTACAAGGGTTTTCCCACCACAGCCAAAAAATCACAGAATCACTAAAGCTGGAAAACCCTTCTGAGCTCAGCCAGCCCAGCCCAGAACCCCACTGGCTACACCAGGGCACTAAGGGCCACAGCCAGGTTGTCCTTCAATACCTCCAGACATGGAGATTCCCCCACTGCCCTGGGCAGTTCATTCCAGGCTCTGATCCCCCCTTCCAAGAGGAAGGGCTTCCTAACATCCAACCTCACCCTCCCCTGGCAGCTTCAGGCCCTGCCCTCTCATCCTGGTACTGGCTGTCTGGGAGAAGAGCCTGACCCCCACTTGTCCTCCACCATCATGACACTGAACAAATACTTTCTCTTTGTGCTGTAGACAGATAACACAGTTTTTCCCTTCTGAAAGGGGTCTAAATGAAAGAAGTTAATGGGCAATGCTCCTGAAGGTGCTGCATGAGTTGTCTAAAGAGAATTTATCTCTCAAAGCAAAATTCCAACCACTCAGCTGAAAGCAGACCATGCACAGATTGAAAATGGGGTTGAAAAATCAAATCCTCTAGCTGCACAGCAGTCACTCACCAGCGCATCAAACACAAGGAAGTCATAGATTTCATTTTCTGACATTTCCATCATGATGTTGAAAAGTGCATCAAGAGTGTCTTGCAAGAACTAGAGGAAAAACAAAAAGCAGTGAAAGGGTAGGAAAAGCCTACTTCTGGAATCCTGTACAAGACCCTGCTCCTTTGGA
This sequence comes from Upupa epops, assembly GCA_013397515.1. Taxonomy (NCBI): domain Eukaryota; kingdom Metazoa; phylum Chordata; class Aves; order Bucerotiformes; family Upupidae; genus Upupa; species Upupa epops. The sequence goes on from VZRI01010359.1 coordinate 480,830, forward strand.
TTGATTTCCCTTCCAGCTTAATCCAGTGGAACTGTTACAGCTGTCCATGAAAGACCATTGAAAAAAAGGATCTCAGTCATTCAATCCCAAGATGGTTTAGATTGGAAGGAAGCTCAGAGCTCAGGCAGTGCCAATCCCCTGCCATGGGCAGCAACAATTTGCACCAGACCAGGGTGCCCACAGCCCCATCCAACCCTCCCTTGGACACTGCCAGGGATGAAGAAGCCGCAACCTCCCCTGTTCCAGGGCCTCAGCCTCGACCCATGGAGGGATTTCTGCCTCAGAGCTCATCCCAAGCTCCCCTCTTTTAGTTTGAATCCAGCCCCCTTGTCCCAGCACCAGAGTTCCTTAGCAGTGAAGCACCTTCAGGGACTGAAAGCGGCTCTAAGGTCCCCTGAAGCCTTCAAATAAGGAGAATTGCAACCCTGGACTACACTACAGTCCTGTATTCATTCACATGCTTGGCATGACCATCACACCATTCTCCCTCACTATATCAAGGAGGATCTTATCAGCTTTGAATGGTAAAATGATGATGTGTAATCCCAAAAGATCCACACTTGAACCACAGCAAGTCTCACCTCCAAAATCCTACAGCAGATTATCATCTATGGTGCCTCTCCACATGCCAGCTGTTCCCCACAGTACCTGACTATAAGCTTTTTGGGTCTTCTCTACACTCTGCTCCTAGATCCACAGCAAGTCCCTACTCATGAAAGAGGCCCAAGTTTGGCTTTGAATGTGTCTTCTATTCCATAAGGATACAGGTGACAGTGAAGACACCACTATCTCCCCAATCCTGGTAACATTTACCTTCTGTAATTCTGGTGAATCCCACTAACAAGAGCTCTGGGGTCAAAGTTCTGCTGTTGCTCAGAATGGTGTGCACAGAGAAGTGCTGGGTACAACACAACCCTTCAGGGGTTGGCATGGCAAGGAGACTCCAGTCTCTACACTCACCTTTACAATTTCTCCTCCTTCCACCTCCATGAGCTTCCGCAGGTTGTGAGCTATGTTCTGAGAGTTGGAACGCCAGTTCAACAAACCCAGCAGGTCAACTAACAAGGACAGAACAGCTGCAATTAGAGACCAGTTGCAACCCCACAGCTGACTTAATGGCTGCAGAACAATAAAGAAGGAAAACTAGAGGTTCTTTCTAGAATCAGCTTACAAGGAAGAGGCACACTGATGTTCAGAACATCAGGGCTCTTTTGCCTTGGCAAGTGAAGTTTTGTTGTGACAGGAAACTTTTGTGGATTTTGATAATGCAAGACACTTCACAGGATCACAGAATTGTTTAGGTTGGAAATGACCTTTAAGATCATCGAGTCCAATCATTAACCCAACTGTCCCAAGGCTATGGCTAAATCCTGTCCCTCAGTTCCAGATCTCCATGACTTTAGCTAACCATCTTACAGGCTTCTCATTCACTTCAGAGAGGGTAACTCAAGCTTGCAATTTTATTAGAGTGCAGGACTTCTCTTACTAAAGTTTGGGTTTGTTAATAACCACTTCCAAGAGGTTAAAGCCCAAAACTTCTGCACAAACAGCATTCAGCTGCAGAGCGTTTTTGTCTTTCAGTTTGATTTAACATTGATAGTTTGAATAAAATATTAATGTGAAATGGCCTCTCGTGGCTGCATAAACATCTCTGTAGCTTCTACTGACCACATGATGCTGACATTGGTGGGATGGGCTGCCACTCACACATGGAACAGCACCATTAAAGCTAAAGCTCTACTGCAGTGCTTGAAAATCTGAACAAAGACAGTGCCCTCTTCAAACCCACACCAGGACACTGCCAGGCTGCTATGCAAGACCTACCGTTCTGCGTAAGCTTGGTGGAGCAGATCAAAGTAGCAATCTGGAAGCTGTCCTTTGTGCTATCTTTAGTGGGTGTGAAGTTGGCTAGATGGTGCAGGCTTTTCCCTGAAGGAGCCTCCTTATCCTCCATCTCCATTTTGGTACACGGGAGAGTTAAATAGCATTTGGCATCCTCCATTTTCTTGTTATCACCCTATTGGTTGAACACAACAAAGACAAGGGTTATCCCACGCTCAGCAAACCTCATCCAACCTCTTGTAGTTCTCATCTGCAGACACAGATGAGGCCGTGATAATCAGAGAAGCTGTCAGTGACAGAAGAGCTGAGGGTGACTTAGAACAAAACCAATAATTTAAAAATCATTTTAAATCTCTAACTACAGTGGTTTTCATCTTGCTGTGAAAAAAGCCAGCCAAGAGAGAAGTTTTGATTAGTTAAACAAAAGTGAAAGCTGTAAATGCCCAAACAACCTTATAAACAACCAAGTTGTGTTTGCCATCTTGCAGTGTCGTTCCATCTGCATTCATCAGCTTCACGAAGGCCATGCCAAAAGGTCTCTCAGACTTATCCCTTGCTGCAAAAGAGGACAACAAACCTTTATAAGGAATTATTAGGGCCTCTAAGGCGGCTGGGGCAGGGAACAACAGGATGAGGGGTCCTGGTTTGAGGCTGGGAAAGGACAGAGTGAGGCTGCACAGGAGAAACAAGGTCTGGAATCTGAGGCTGGGGGATCCCTGGACCAGGCTGCCTAGAGAGGGGGTGGAGGCCTCATCCCTGGAGTCATTCAAGCTCAGGCTGGCTGGGGCTCTGGGCAACTGGTCTGGAGAGGGATAGCCCTGCTTGGTATAGGGAGGTTGGACTGAATGCCCTTTGGAGGTCCCTTCCAACCCAACATAGTCAATGAAGCAACTGTCTGTCTTTCATTGAGGCCCCCATGTTGTTTCCCGTTCCGATTTCGGTTTCAGAGCCAAGCCAGCCTTTTGAAGGCTGTAAAAAGTTTGAATTATTTTTCTTTCCCACCAAGAGAATGCACAACACTGCGAAGGAGCAGAAACACAAGTGCTGTGCACACCTTTGGCAGCTACTTGGAAAATCCCAATGAAAGGAGGAAGAGAAAAGTAAGTCCTGCAGATCTGCTTTTCTGATACTCACATTCCTGCGATGAGCGATGGCGGAAAGTGAATCTTAAATGGCAACAACTGACTTCTTCTATTGCAATTGACACCTGCATGTGATAACACAACAAAAAATACAGCATTCTCTATCTCCAGAAAATTTACAGAACTTTCAGTTACTGATGCACCTACTGATTTAAATTAGCTCTTTTCTACAGAAAAGGCTGTAAATGAACACCCCTACCTTTACGGTTTCATACCAGCAAGGTTGCTTGACTTGATAATAAACAACAGACTTATACTCGGAGACACCTTCATAACCAGCACCAGGATGGATGGCTTTCTTTGGACAAAAGGACAAAGGGAGGGGAAGAGGAAAAAAAAGGTAAGGGCTATAATGAAAGCAACAAGTACCTTAGGTCAGAACTTTTCAGAATGTAAAACTTATGGAGTTACTCCAGGTCTGTAGGTGATAGTTGGGGATGTCAGTGCTAGTCAGCGCTTTGTGATGTTTACAGAGTCTTTAAAGATTCACTCACTTCTCTTATTGTTTCAAAGAATACAAATCATGACTATTTAGATTTGGTCGCTGAGATCACTTATATTGTCTCCTGCTCGTTATCAGATAGTTCTTGCACACTGGTGATAAATAACAGTGGGTGGACCAGAGTATCACCTAGCAAACACAGCAGCCTCATCACCTCTTACCTCTTGGAGATTTCCCTCTTCATCATGGACAGACATGGTGACTTCTACATTCTTGGGAGTCTTCTTCTTCCCCTTGTCAAACTCCCCTTGGACCAGGGTGACATAGATATCATTTCGAACATCACCTACAATTCACAGCCCCCAATCAGTTGTTTTTCTTGTAGTTTTACACGCTGACATTTGACCTCCTGGGTTCCACATTATCACAGAGTGTTAGGGATTGGAAGGGACCTTGAAAGGTCATCCAGTCCAATCCCCCTGTCACAGCAGGATCCTCTACATCCAGTTGCACAGGAAAGTCCAGGCAGGTTTCAAACATCTCCAGAGAAGGAGACTCCACAACCCCCCCAGGCAGCCCCTTTGAGGGCTCTGGCACCCTCACTGGGAAGAAGTTTCTTCTCATCTTAATGTGGAACCTCCCCTGTTCCAGCTGACACCTGGTGCCCCTTGTCCTAGCATTGGGTGCCACTGAGCAGAGCCTGGATCCTTCCTCCTGACACCCACCCTTTCCAGACTGATCAACAGTCATGGGATCCCCCCTCAGGCTATTTTTTTCCAAGCTCAAGAGACCCAGCTCCCTCAGCCTTTCCTCATCAGGCAGATGCTCCACTCCCTTCACCATCTTTGTGGCTCTGCGCTGGACTCTCTCCAGCAGCTCTGTGTCCTTCTGGAACTGAAGGGCCCAGAACTGGACACAAGATTGCAGATTCAGTCCCACCAGGGCAGAGCAGAGAGGGAAAATAACCTGTTTTCACGGGTAGCAGCTATTTAATGATACTCGATATCACACCATATCATCATCACTTCAAATTACACAAACTCTTTCTAAAAGGTACCACCCTCCTTTCCATCGATCTGTATTTATGTAGCATCTGTATTTATGTAGCTTTTTTAAGTTTAACTGATACCATAAGGCCAACTCCACTTTGAATGAATCAAGGGGGCAAACTTTTGTGCCACAGAAGTGTCTCTGACTAAACATAACCTTCACTACACGAAGTACACACCCTCTCCGTTCTCAGAAAGGAAGCTTAGCAGAAATTTTAGGGTTTCAAGGGGCTCTTTTGTTTCATGGCAGTGTAAAGGTAATCGGGACCTACCAGGAAGGATTATTTCAGGGAATCCCATTTTACGAGCCACAGCAGTTGATCTGTCTACAAGGTGGGAAAAGTCCTTTTGAACCTGTGCTAGGTCACCAGGAAGCAGTTTCAGGGAGACCCACAGACCTAGCAAAAGAAAGATAACACTTGGTTAGCAAAAGAATAATTATGAGAACATGAAATTGAAGGCTGTACTTAACAAAAACTATTTCTTCATGTGATCTCCATGCAATGATGCCAAAACTATCCCAGGCTCTGGGTTTACACTGCATTGTTCAGGGTTCTTCTGCTCTGTTCATAAGGACATCAAATATTTCACCATGACCAGGACTTAAAAATATTACACTTTGGAAATAAGTGGTTGGCTGGAGAAGCTCTTCTCACACAAAGAATAACTGGTTTTAATCTGCTGTTCAGCTCCCCACATGCTGGGGTGACAGCCATTACAAAGCCCATACATCTGGCTGGGGGAAGGCAGCAAACTCCACTGAGTGTTGATCTGTGGACTTTTACAAGGCATTTATTTTCCCTTGTAAGCAAGAGGAACCCCTCCCCACAGCAGCTTTATCCATTTGCTTCTCGCCTGCTGGCTGTACCTTGCCCTTTATGATTCACTTCCTTCGCTGCAATGACTTTGTTGAAGACAGAAGTGAGGGGCTCATTCTCTCCGATCACATGGGAAGTTATCAGAGGGGACATGATTAGCTGTCGCTGCCTGATGTAAGTTTCCATGGCAATTCTGAGGGAAACAACAACAGACACTGTGAAGCAGACAGACCAACACCAACCACATGCTCTACAAGAAGAGGGGCTGGCCAACAGCTGACTGTTTTCCATTGGTGGTTTTTTATTTTTTAAGGATTCCATAGGGATTTTCTTGTTCACCTGCACAAACCCAGTTTAAATACAGTTAAAATCCCACACTGGGAAATACACTGCTGTGCTAGCTCAGGCTAGAAATACAGACCTTGTACTCTCGTGGGATGTAAGCTGAGCTCTGTCCTCAGAGGTGCCTCAGAGCTCTCCTCAAGACAGCAGCTCACGGTGAGTTAATGCAACTACTGACTGCTGTGAAATCACACGAGTGATGCACCTATCCCACATCACGCCTGTTGAGCTTTGGATCTTTACCCTGACTTCATTCCTGTACCCACACCACCAACAGTGAAACAAAGCCTTGGTAAAATAGGGTCTCCCCAGCCTCCCCAGCCTTGTGGAGGCATTTAAATAGTCAAGTGTAGATCTACGTTTGGGTATTAACTCAGCCTCACTAGACAAAAGAAAAACGGGCTTAAAATGAGAAAGCAGCAGACTAACATTACTGTGCAAAGGAAAACACATCCTTCACTGCAGCCTTCTAGGCCCTGAACGGGTAGGAGGAACAAACCCAAATAAAACCCCACACAATCTCCCCTGAAAAGACCTTGCAATAACATACGGCTACAGCAAATGGATCACTGTATTTACGACTGTAACAAGTCTGATCCTACCCAAGAAAGTGTCATTTTAGCTACTGGAATGTGCTGGAAAAGTGAGCAAATAGAGAGTGGGCAGAACATACTAGCAATACAGAAATGGAAAACACATTGGGGCTTCAGTTTCTTTCCCAGAAAGCGAGAAAAAGCCCTTCTGTATTGTCCTGATACACTCTGTCTTCCCAGATAATAAGGGGAACCCAGCAATTTCAGCCACACTGCCAGAACCCCCCCAAGTTTGTCACACAGACATGCAAACCAAGGGGAACAAAGGCTTCAGAGAGCTGACAGAAATCTTTCCCTTCCCAGCGCTGCCTGCTGCTCCCAGCTAATCTATCTGCAGAGACCCTGGTACTCTGCCAGCTTCCTGTACAAATCTGTCCTTCTCCAAAGGACAACTGCTCTAAATTGGTCAGCTGTGTGGTGAACTCTCACGTCCGGTACTTACTGCTGAAATGGAATAAAGTGCTGCTTTTCCTCATCATCCACCTTCCCATATATGATGTCAGTTATGTCCATCACTGCAATGACACAAGTTCAGTCAGGTTTGCCAAGCTGCTGGGAAGATACAGAGAGAGCTTTGCCCAGTTAGAAGGGGACAGTAATTATTTTGGGGCAACACCACTCATGACAGCAATAGAGAGCAGCACTCACAGCTTTATCCTCTAAAAAGCAGCTTTTTATTGAAGTGTTAAGTCAGCCTGTGAAAGTGAACTGAATTTACTGATAAAAACCAGGTGGGACCCAGGCATTTCAAGGTAAAGAAATGACACTTAGACCTCAAATTGCTTTCCGTCATGAATTTCCAGCCAGACTCTTCACAAGAGATGACAGGAATTGGATGTCTCATTCACCAAGGCTCCTAAAAAACTTCCCCTTCATCCCATTGGTCATGAGGCACAAACCCCTTGAGATAAAGATCTGAAGAGCCTACTGCCCCATGGCTATTATCTTTTTAGGGGGTAACAAAACAAAAAGTAAGCCTTAACAGCGTTTGATCTTCATGCACAACTGTTATTACAAAGTTTAAGAGTTTTAAGTTCCATCATCTCCACTTCGAAACCAGGGATGCCACACTAAGAGATGATTAAGCTCTGCTGACACACAGCTTGTATTTCCCAGTTCTCTCGTGCTGTCCCAGTCACTGGGCCCTGCTGTGTTTGTCCTACCTGCCACGCCAAAGGGCCTCCGCAGTCCGCACGTGTGTTTCTTCCCATCTTTCAGCTCCATGTGACCCACTCGCACAATCTGACACACCAAGCTGATTTTTGGTCTGATCAAGTCAGAACTGCTTAAATCCTACAAACAATTTAAAATCCAGTTCCATCAACCTGCTTTATGAAGAGAAGATGACAGAGAGACTAAAATGTTTTGTTAGGTTACAGAATCCCAGAGTGATTGAGGCTGGCCAAGCTTTCTGAGCTCATCCAGCCTAGCCCAGGACCTAACATCACCCCAGCAGCCAGACCAGGGCACTCAGGGCCACAGCCAGGCTGTCCTTCAACACTTCCAGGGATGGCAACTCCCCCACCGCCCTGAGCAGTCTATTTCAGGGTCTGAGCACCCTTTCTGGGAAGAAGGGCTTCTTAACATCCAACCTAACCCTCCCCTGGCAGCTTCAGGCCCTGTCCTCTCGTCCTGGCACTGGTTGCCTGGGAGAAGAGCCCAACTCCCATTTGCCTGCAACCTCCCTTCAGGGAACTTTTGGAATGTGTCCAGAGGAGGGCCATGAGGATGATCTGAAGTAGGACCAGGGAAAGTGTTTTCAAGCTGGAAAAGGGCAGGTTTGGAATGGAAGTCAGAAGGAAGTTCTTCATGATGAGGTTGGTAAGACATTGGGACAGGTTGTGCAGGGAGGCTGTGGCTGTCCCCTCCCTGGAAGTGTGCAAGGCCATACTAGACGGGGCCTTGAGCAATCTGGTGTAGTCGGGGGGGTGTCCTGCTCATGGCAGNGAGAATGACATCCCTAGTCCTACTGGCCACACTATTGCTAATACAAGCCAGGATGCCACTGGCCTTTCGCATCACCTGGACACCCTGCTGCCTTTTGTTCATCCAGTTGTCACCCAGTACACTGCAGGACCCTCCCTGCGAGGCCACTCTCTAGCCACTCATCCCCCAGTCTGTAGCTGCAGGGGGTTACTGTGGCCAAAGTGTAGCACCTTGCCCTTGGCCCTGTTAAACCTTAGCACATTGGCCTCTAACCATTGTCTCAGCCTGGCCAGATCTCTGTGCACACACAAAAGGAAATCTGTTTTTCTTCCACTGTCTTCTTGTTACAATAACCAACTCCAATGTGTAAGAGGATCAGCAAAGCGATGAACTGAAAAAACAAACAACTAGAATCTCCACCCTAGACTGCCAGTACATTTAGGCTCCAACAAAAGTGCTTCATGGGATTTTCAGAAGTGCATAGGTGACCAACACCCACTGACAGGACTTCTGCAACCTAATACTGCTTTACTACTGCTTTGGACTGACTCACACAAAAACCTCCTCAAAAATTCTCAGCAGCATTTCTCTGAGGCTGCCTGAAACATCTCCAGCATCCACCAAAACACCTCAAAATGCCACATGTGCTGCATGGGGAGAAGGGAGAAGGGAGGAGGGAGGGGAAGAAGACAGAACTCCGGTGTCTGTAGCACAGGGAGGAACCTCCAAGCTGTAATCACAATCACTTACAGTAAAGACTGCTTGAAGGTTATTTAGTTTCTCAATTTCTTTAGGCATCCCATTGCTGCCCCAACGAACCAGGTAGTTTTCACTGCAAATAGAAGAACAAAAATAACAATAGAAATCAACAGCTGGCATTCCCTCTGGAATTTTGGTGAATGCTTCACAGAAATCCCCAGCTTTAAGAAGGGCAGAGCATGGGCTCAAGGTCTCACCTTCTTATCTCACATGAAATAAAACCCTTTCAAACGACCAGTGGGGCAGTAACCAACAGAAATGAAAAATCTGGATCTTCCTTCCTAACCTCTGTTGGTTTTAGAGTGACCACCAGGATGACACAAGTGCTTTTCTATCAACCAAAAAAAAAACAGCTACCTGATGAATTTGGAGAGGTCAGGATCATAGAGGCTCATTAGCAGCTCTGCATCTTCCCCAATATTGCAGACAAAGTTCTTGAAGTTGACATACAGGCTGTACGTGTGGGTTGTGTTGAATATTGGCTGCCCCCGGAGATCCACATTCTGCTGTAGAGACTGCAAAACGGAGAGAGTACTTCCATTAAAAACAAACCAGTTCTCTGCCCAAGAAGCACAGTACCCTGAAGAGGAATGCAAGAATACAGTGGGTACTAGTTGCTTGAAGAAGCCAAAGCAGCAGATGTACCTTCTCCTCCTGGATCCTTTCATCAATCCTTTTGGATGCAGTTTCATGGGACTTGAAGAGAGAGATAGTGCTGGTTTCATCTGGGTCCAAGATGTTTCCATTGTCATCTCGTACCACCAGATCCAGACCCAGGATTCTGCAGAGCACGCAGGTCAGAAGACAAGAGCAATTTCAGAGTGTGTAAGGAAGTGTGCCTGGAAGGGCACAAACCACAGACCAAACAATGGACTGCACTGGGCAATCAACACACAGCAGCTCCAGACCTTGCAATAACCACGCTGCTGTTTTTCCTGTCTCAAAATACATTTCTCCATTTGTTGTAGTAGGCATTAACGAGGACACGGGAAAAAACAATCAGACAGGTAACTTAATTCTAAGATGGCATCTCCTCTGCTTTTGCTTTATCACACCTGTACATATCTCTAGCAAGCTCATGGGTTCTAGCTGATTGTTATTCACTGCCATAAGCATTCGCTTTTACTGACTGATTTGACCTGAATCAGGTCTGACAGGCAGACAAACAAGTTCCTGAGACAACCCCTGTCCTGTACAAACCAAGGGAAAGGTGGAGTTTTGGTGGCCCTATAGAATCTTATTGCTCAGCTGCTGATAAAACAGTTTATTCCATCACCAACATCCAAACGTTGTCTCCAGCTAGCCAGGCACAAACCGTTCTCTGTGGGAAAGTCATCATGTGCCAACTTTATGCAGAATGAAGACAGGTGAGGTTCCCTGCCTAGTCAGAAAGATTGCTAGCATACGAAAACCCGCTGCTACATCCCCCACCTGCCAGGCTAATCACAATGTGACAGGGACTGAGAGCTGTAATTCTCCCTTTCCAAAGCAAAATGGGAACCTAATCCAGCATTGCTTTCACATTCCAATGACACCACTTTGTGCTAACAGCCATCAACAGCCCTTACGGGGATTTGGGATTCTCCCTTGTCCTCAGGACACAGGTTGGAGTTTACCTGTTGCCATAGTCAATCTTAGCGGTGACTTTCTTCTTAAGTTCAGCCAGCTCATCTTTGGGGAGGGTCCCAGACAGGATCTGTGAGCGCCACTCTATGAGGCTGTAAGTCAACTGCTGGACGTGTCGGAACTGCGTTGTCTTGTTATCCTGCAGAAAAAACAGGGACAATTTTCAAGCCAGTGATAGCCAGAAAACGATGAGCTCAGCAAGCTTGCCAAAACGCAATCAACTGAATCTATCGACTTCTATTCAGCTAAAAATATCTGAGAAACTGGCACTGTACAAATTAAAGTCATAGAACAAATTGTCCAGTACTTTGCTCTGCCAAGCTTGAAGGGCTCCAACATTTGGGGTCTTCACCTCTTCCTTAGGACATGATTTCAGAAAATACACAGATATTAAATCAGACTTTGGGTTTTTTCCATCACTTCCAACTGCTGCGATGGCCCACAGATGCTCCTCAGAGCACTCAGTTGTGTTTCCATTTGTACAGAACTCGATGCAATGCGATCTTGACTCGGCCCACTACCCTAGCAGCAGTTGCTCAGTCCTTGCCACACCAGAGGGGACCAAAACTACAATAAAAAGAATCACAACTGAATTCCTAGGCACCAGCTCTCCTGTCCATCCAGGAACTCACTCACGGGTTCACAGGTTTGTGGGCTGGAATTCCAACCTCTAAAAGCAGGATCCAGTTGAAATGAGCTGGCCCAGAACCCTATCAAGCTGAGTGTTGGTCAACTTTACCATCCTACAACCAGCCAGTTAGTGGGATGATTCTGACTTCCCCTGAGTGTCAAGTGCAGCTTGTGCTGAGAGGGAAGGGCCACAAATCAAAGGATATTAAACTTTAATCTACTGGGACAAAGTTTATGGCCATGCAGCTCCAAAATGACTGTCAAGAGCTTTTTAGCTACTTCTCACCCAGCAGCTAGTGGGAATTGGCCAATGCTCTATTGGCCAGGGTGCTCTGGCAGCAGCTGATGGCATCAGTTCTCTCTGTCAAAGCTGTTAATGTTTAACTGTGAGTCCCAACTGCTCCCACACAGCAGAAACAGAGGATCACTGCAATCATTCTCCCACCCTGGTCTCTGCAAAGAGTGTATCAACTGCTCCTCATTTGGTCCCACGAACACAAATCTATGGGCAGTTATAACCAACCAACTTCCTTGGGATTTGGGGGAAGGTGAAGGGGCTGCAGAGGCTGTAGGAGCCTTTTATTTCCTATAGGGAAGATATTAAGAGGCCTATTTATCAAACACAGAAACAAGTGTGGTGTTAACCTGCCAAGAGAAGCCGACTCCTATCAGTTTGCAGGGTGAGCTAAAGGTGTTTACTGTTTACATTAGCAAGCTGCTATTAACTAAACCATGTGACATACTCCCCCCAGTTTTTCCTCTTATTGTCTAGTACAGATTTACAGAATCAGAATCACAGAATTATTGATGCTGGAAAAGACTTCAAGTACAGCCTACGATCTAACGTCACTCCATTGGCCAGACCATGGCACTAAATCCCACATCCAGTCTGTCCTTCAACACTTCCAGCAATGGTGACTCCACCGCTGCGCTGGGCAGTCCATTCCAATGTCTAACCACCCTGTCAATGAGGAAGTGCTTTGTAATATCCAACCTAAACCTACTCTGGCACAACTTTAGGCCCTGCCCTATTGCCTTATCATCAGTTGCCTGGGAGAAGAGCCCAACCCCCACCTGACTACAACCTCCCTTCAAGTAGTTAGTAATAAGAAGTGATAAGGTCCACCCAGTCTCCTCCCTTGCTGAACAACCCCAGCCTCCTCAGCCTCTCCTCATCAGACTTCCCCTCCAGTAGTTCAATAACTGCTGTGCTTTTCAGCAAGCAGAGAAGTGAAATGAAATGCTGCCAATAAATAAAAATCCCCTGCATTTCCTTCTTTTTATTTTCCCCTCAAATACATCCTTCCTCCAGCTTTTTTTCTTCTTTATATATACTGCAGAGAAAAGCAAATAAACTCCAATCCATCAGCAACCACATCTTCTAGGACTATTTTAAGACTGATATTGGTTAAGCACAGGGACATGAAAGATTTCTGCTTTTAAGCGAAGCAGATTCAGAGGTTACGAGCCTTAAGGGGAAGAAAATAAAGGCAGGAATAAAACTCTTTCCACACAGCGATCCCATCACAGGCAGCTTCTCATTAAATTAAGAGGGTGGAACAAATTCTTGTGGTTTCGTGGAACACAAACATAATGTCCTTGCGGCCTGGTGAAGCTGTCACTAGGAGAGCTCACTCTGACAATGATTAGTGCTAATGAAACACATTCTCTCCTCTTATTTTAAGTGTCTGAGGATGAGGGATGCAGGCTGAACTCAGTGCTAACTGAGGAAGGACTGTGTGACTCTTTCATGTGTCTGAAAGAATCACCTCTGCAAGAAGGCAATTCATTGTGGGTTGTTTCCTTAAGCAAGGCTGTGCCTGCCTCAGCAAATGCACCGAGTCCAGCACTACCCTGGCTTCTGACTGTTGTGAGGTGACTATCAGGCTGTCAATTTAGCACAAGAGGCCTCTTTCTCATGCTGCTGAGACCTAAATATATGGTGACTTGTGGCAAGTCAAACCTTTTCCCACCACACATACTCCTGTATCTTGGCTCTCTGAGCTATAGGTGCTCTGAGGTGAGGATCACCCACTCCCACAGCACTTCCAGAAGAGCAGAGTTCACATTTCCTAAGGGTTCTGTTATAACCGCAGGACAGACACATGGAATCATCTCAATTAGTGAGCTGTGACTCACCCATACGGCCCCATCCAGCGCAGTGTGACTAGTAGCAGTCGGTGCCTCAGTGCGGAATAAATCACAATCCTGCCCATCCATCATGGAGCAGGACATTCCCAGCCACCTCTTAAGATCGATTATGGTAACAACTTTAGTTCTGCCCAATGTTGTCTTCAAAGACTTCAAAAGCCCTGCAGCCAGCCCAGGTTCATATCCTGAGGTCATGCCAAGCACGGGAGAAAACTTACCACATATAACTTGTGCCAGATAACTGCCCACTCCCTCAGGGTAGAGGTGAGCTCTTGTCCAAGGGGTAATTCACTTGGAATCACTGTTTCATGCTGTCTAGAGGGAGAAAAAGGAGAAACCCCCCAAAAGATGTTTAAGTCTAGATTAAAAGTTAGTGAAAGCTCTTTCTTTGATAACCATGAAAGCGGGAAATTCAGAGGGCTAGGTGTTCGCATGAGGCACTCACACAATGCCAAGTCATTTCATTGGTTCTCCAACAACACTCCTGTGCACTTTCATTGTCCACAGAACTGATCAGGTTGGAAAAGACCTTCAAGACTGTCAAGTCCAACCCTGAACCCAACTGGCCCAACCCATTGCTAAGCCCTGTCCCCTTAGGTCCAGATCTCCAGAAATTTTTAACATATTTCAAGTTACTTTTAGTCTCATTCTTCTCAGTGGATTCATTCCAGCAACAGGCTGAACAGACTCAAATCCCGTTTGGAAGAACCATGCGTTGCAGTGGGAACTTGGCCACAGTTACTATAAAAAGGGGGAACACTTTCTAAAGCCCCTTCCTTTGCAACTGCTGGTTCCACTCACTATAATGATCACAGAATCAGCTCTAAGAATCAAATGAGGAGTCATTTCCTTAAATGTTTTCCAACACAGGAAGGAATCCACACTCCTGCTGGCTACTTGGCTCCCAGCAGGGGTGACTTACAATTTGCAGGAGTCCCCAGAGCAGCTAAATGTAGCCTGACTGAGCAATCTCACTACTGACTCCTCTAGCAGAGCTTTCTTAGTTTTGCCAGCAGCATTTTCCTGCACCTACATCCACAACTGTTCTGCTATGTGCAATGCTCTGAAAAGAAGTTAAGCAGCTTTAGAAGTGAAGTCTAGTGGGGATGCTATGCCCTGCTGCATACCCAGGCCAGCAGCATTTGTCACTGTCACCTCTGCTTAAGGTGGGGTTTTTAAATGACAGAGTTTTCCACTGTTTTAGACAGCAAAAGTATGTGTCAAGAAGTGCCAACCTACCCCCGATCCTTTACGATTGCCTCTTTTAAATGGATGTATGTTTCTGGGAAAATGCCCTGAAAACAAACACAGAGACAAAATAAACAGATCAAAGAAATAAATCAGACCACAGGGTGTGCCATGGACCAACCACACTGAACAGAAAGCAGGGGAATGGGGTAACAGCATGATCAGGGCCATAACTGAGACTGGGTTGGGTCCAGTATCATAGGGAAGACAGTAAGGAGAAGCAGCAGGTTTGAACTCCACAGTTGATACTGGGAGCTCAGAGAAGTCATCTTGTTTCAGTGTAATGGCACTCATCTCTCTATAAGAAAAGTTATCACCTCTTGCAACGCATCAGGTCATCCTTGCTTATCTGCCCTTGCTATGAAATTGTTGAGTCTCTTGTCAAGCTGCCCCACACTGTGGTTCTCCAGACAAGCTCTCAATACAACATTTGTGTAACAGCCTCAAGTCTCCTTTAAGAGAAACTGAGGGGTGCCACAACCTTTTTCTGTTTTCTTTTTACTTCCTTTATGCCTGAAAAAAGGAGCCTGTGAAGGATGTTACCACACAAGACTCCAGGATTCCTATGGGAAACCAGATTCCCATGGAGGTTTTTAGGCTGGTTTCACTAACTTCAACAAGTTTGGCCAAGATGCAGGCCTCTGTAATCTTGGGAATATTTTCCAAGCAAAAGCAAAACTCTGCTCTTGCTGTTAGATGCAACCAATGCTGGATGGATTCAGCTCCAACACCACAGCAATAAAGCAATAACCTCTTGAATGCAGATATGCAACAGTCAGTTTTGTGAGTTCAAACAGTCTTACCAGTGGTTACAATGGAGGAGAACCCAGCTAACGGTTCTAAAACATTTTGCTCAAGGGTATGCATTTCTATCACCCAGGAGAAGAATCACAGAATCCTCATAGCTGGAAAGGATCTCCATCAAGTCCAGCCCTCACCCCAACATCTCCCCAACCCCTAGACCATGGTCTCCAGTCCTCTAGCTACTTGTTTTTTTAAAGACTCCAGGGATGGCGACTCCACCACCTCCCTGGGCAGCCTGTTTCTCAGTAAAGAACTTCTTCCTAAGATCTAATCTAAACCTCCTGTGACACAGCTTGAGCTGAGGACACAGAGATCAGGAGACCTGAACAATATTAAGATAAGAAATGGAGCAGAAGCAACAGGTGATAGCTGGGGTCTGGCAGGGTGAGCAGTGAAAAATCAGAATTCCTGCAGAGCAAGGTCATACCTTCTTGGATTTATTTCGGAGCGTGTATCCTCGGTACCAGCCTGTCAAAAGGAAACAAAGATATTCAGGATTTTTCCTGTCTACAGCCATTACACACTCACTTCTGCTCTGCAGAAATCTCCCCATCTCCAGCTTTGCTCCATTCCCCCTAGTCCTGTCACTACCCGATATCCTAAAAAGCCCCTCTCCAGTTTTTTGGGAGCAGTATCAAGAAAGCATAGGACTTTAAGGGAATAATCAGAAGACAGGGAAAGGAAGGAAAAGGGGGTGGTGTTGTTTTAGTTCTCTTTTTGGTTTCTATGCTCCATATACATGAACAAACATGGAACTGGGACCCTTGACCATAAATCAGAGTTTAGAATGGGGTTTTTTTGGGTGAGATGGGATGGTGTTTGGTCTTTCTTGAACAAAAACCAACCACAATTCTCTCTAGCAAAGAGAAGGTGAATCAGCAATATTCCAGTAGCAAACTAGGTGGACAGAAGAAATTCCAGTCCTTCCACAGGATGAAGATGAGATTATCCACTGCCCATAGACAAACAGGTAAGGTACTGGATTAGGGATGAGAAGATGAAGGTTCTATTTTGATCTAAGTTGTAATGAATTGAACAGTGAAGCACAAGTTACTCAGGATACAATACAGAGCTCATGGAACTTCAAAGTATTTTCCCAGTGATTTCAATTCCATCTGCCACAGCTTCCCAGCCCTTCACAGCTTCCTCATATTTAATATGGCCTCTTGGCATCAACCACATTCCTGTAAAGCATTTTGCAACGGTTGCATAAACCCATGCTGTGTTATTATGCAAAACTATTTCAGGAAGCATCTCATGCCATTTTTTTTCAGAGGTCTGCTCCAATTTTCAATAATCTTATCCATCATTTTAAAAGGAACAGAAAAGCCTTCTGCAGCTGTCAATCATCACTTGATTTCTTCTTAAAAAATAATTCCAACATCTCCCTGCAGCTTCAGAGGGATGAAATATAGATCACAGAATCATGGAATGGCTCAGGTTGGAAGGAAACCCAGAGCTCATCTACTCCAATCCCCTGCCAGGGGCAGCAACACCTCTCAACCAGACTTGGTTGCTCGAGGCCTCATCCAACCTGGCCTTGAACATCTCCAGGCAATCGACTCCAGAAAAACTTCCTCAGATCCAATCTGAACCTCCTCTCCTTCAGTTTCAAACCATTTCCCCCTATCCTATCACTCAATCCACTTGGGAATACTCCCCCTCCAGCCTTCCTGGAGGTTCCCTTCAGGGATTGGAAGGCAGCAATAAAGTCCCCCTAAGTCTTCTCCTGGAGACGTACCCAGCGCAGGAAGGGCATTTCTGATGAAGACAGTGGCAGATTTCAGCTCCTACCACATGTTTCAACTGAAGCTTGATTAAGAACACAAGAAATGTCATTACATTTGGGGTCCAGCTTTGTGCTTTGGGGTTTTTTTGTAATGGTACACTAGTCCTTGATTTATCTGCATTTTTTACTCTATGTAAAAGATCAGCAATTCAAAGAAAAACTCTTTGAATTACAATACTTCAGATGAAAAAGTTACCCACGATGATGCAATTGCAAGGACGCGTGCTTAACCACAAAGCCTCTGTTCCTGTTTCACAGTGGCGAGCTCTCTCAGAACACATACCACTGCACTGATATAAAGCCAGGGGTTGCTTCACGCACCTACCAGGGTCAGGGGAAAGAGAAAGGTTTAGGGCCAGCAACAAACTCAGTGCAAACTTAGTTTCATCAGATGAAGAAACTGATCGGAATGGCGATAGAAAGGTACATTCCTTCTGTCCACAATGTGGCTATTTCCTACAGCTCATGTAGAATAACAGTATATCCCACAGATTAGAAATGTTCAAGCTCCAAGAAGGGAGACTGAGCTGAGATCTGAGACAGAAATCTGTCTCTGGGAGGGGGCTGAAGCCCTGCAACAGGTTGCCTGGGGAGATTGTGGCTTCTCCATCCCTGGCAATGTCCAAAAGCAGGTTGGATGGGACTGTGGGCAACCTGATCTGGTGAGAGCTGTCGCTGCCCATGGCAGGAGGCTGGCATTGGGCAAGCTCTGAGCTCCTTTCCCACCTCAACCATTCCGTAATTCGTTGAACACACAAATTCAGGCTGTACCTACAGTGCACACAGTCCACTTACAACTGCCCTTGAAAAAGTGGTGTGCCACCTTCTTCACATCCCAATGCAGCATTTCCTTCAGCCCAGTGTAGACTATGGAGTTACACAGCCCAGCAGTGACTAGCTCTTGAATTGACCCTGTATGGATTCAGGTATTTCAGAAATACCTGAAAGCTTAGTCCAAACTGCTTGGGCTGTAGTTTCAGCTCTGTCCTTCATTCCAATGTTGTGCACTTTGTCTGCACTGAAGCACTCACTTGCAGGGATGTTCAACCACCCTTTGATGAACCCCACCACTGCGAACGTCTACCACGTTATCACTCTCTCTTCTCTTTCACACTCACAATCCAAACTGAACTGTGTTGTAGTAACTAGGATTTATAAAGCACCACGTAAAGCATCTGCTTGGAGCAGGGAAAAGGAAAGCTTTGGTAGAGAAGTACAATGCCTGATCCCCTGCAGACCTGGCCATCTTTCCAAGGTCTTTCAGCAGGCCCCTAACTACTGACAGCATTTGCTTGCGTAGAAGAAGGGAGATTTTGCCATTCAAAAGGTTCTTTCCCTCCTTGTGAGGTGGTACAAGAGCAGCCCTGCCCACAACACTTGACCATAAGAGTCTGCGAGACACTGGGCTGAGACGAAGCTACTCAACGTGAAGAGCCTGCCTTGCACAAAAGCCTGCAATGAACTGCATCTGCACCTTCTGGATTGCACTTTAATTCCCGAATAATCCTCTCTTTGCTTCTCACAGTGGCTCAGCTGTATCAGTGTTATGTCTCAAAGCTGTTCACCCCACTGAGACTCAGATAACATTCACTGTTAACACCAGAACCCTGCGTAAGCCTCAGCCATGCTATCCCTCCCTGCCAAGGAACAAGCTGTGCACTTCAGCCCTTACAGACAAAAGAGCCAGCCAAACCCTGTAAGCAGAATACAAAGAACTTCCAAGAGAATACAGTTTGAGGAACCAACACGTGCCCACTCCAGCTAGGTGGAAAAAGGAAGTGTGTTCTAGATCCTGAGAGATCACAAAGAGAACTGTGGTGCAACAGACCTGAGAAGCTTCTGGTAACTCACAAAAGAATCCCAGAATGATTGAGGCTGGAAAATCCCTCTGAGCTCAGCCAGCCCAGCCCAGGACCTAACATCACCCCAGCAGCCATACCAGGGCACTAATGGCCACAGCCAGACTGTCCTTCAACACCTCCAGGGATGGGGACTCCTCCACTGCCCTAGGCAGTCCAGTCCAGGCTCTGATCATCCTTTCCAGGAGGGAGAGCCTAACATCCAACCTAACCCTCCCCTGGCAGCTTCACGCTCTGCCCTCTCCTCCTGGTGCTGGCTGCCTTGGAGAAGAGCCCAATCCCCACCTGACTACAATCTCCCTTCAGGGAGTTATGGAGAGGTAAAAGGTCCTCCCTGAATCTCCTTCTCCAGGCTCCCTCAGCCTCTTTCCATCGGCCTTTCCCTCCAGTCCCTTCCCCAGTCTTGTTGCTCCTCTGGACCTGCTCCAGCCCCTCGATCCCTTTCTTGAAGTGAGGGGCCCAAAACTGTCCCCAGGACTCAAGGCAAAGCCTCCCCAGTGGCCAGGAGAGGGGGACAATGACATCACTAGTCCTGCTAGCCACTATTGCTGATCCAAGCCAGATTACCATTGGCTTTTGTGCCACCTGGGCACACTGCTACCTCCTGTTCAGGTCCTGTGCATCCAGAGGTAGGGAGCAAGACTTTCCAAACTGCTTGTTCTGGTTGGAAAAGTTACCACATTTCCAAATCTTAGTTGTGGTGCTTTTATGCTGAAAAAGCATTTCATTTTGAAGCTGGAGGT
>VZRI01010359.1:501154-571499 GCA_013397515.1 Upupa epops
GGAAAAGAACTTTTCCACAAGCACCAAATGTATATTGTGTGCTGTATTCCTGTTGCCCACCTCCTCCCCCCTTCTCAAAAGTGGGGTGTGAGTGTGTATGTGTTGGTGGCTGTTGTGATTCTGAGTGTTTGTGTACACTCTCTTCTCCCAGAGCAAGCATCTCAGGCCAAAACCGAGAGCTGTCTCCTATTTCTCTCAGACTGTGCTGAGGGCACTGTGACACAGCTTCTGTTTTACCTTTTTGATTCTTCTATTTATTTGGGGTTTTCTTTCCATTTCTTCTTGGTGATGGGTTCAATGAACTGCTGTCTTCCTAGCAAAGTTGCTTCATTGCCTGTTAAACTGTCAGTGAGAGCTGGCTGTTGTGCTAGAATTACAGGCACTAACCCAAACCGATGTAGACTCTCTTGCTAAAGCATTACACTGCTATTGCTGTTGCACTGGAACCTCTGGACACCCCCAAAAAATTCCCCCTAATTCCCTAGAGAATGTTCCCTGTAGCCTAAGGAGCACCCTTAGCCAGGAGCAGGGATAACTGCTGCCATGAAAGGAAGGCCTTCACAAGTCATCTCCAAGCCTTTCTTCTTGCAAAGTCAACACACTGGTTAAAGGGAATCTCTTCTTGAACTCAGCATTGTGTGTCCCGATAAGAACAGAAACTAGTGCAACAAACCCCCACTGCTGTCACACAGGAGCACTATCTGAGAGTGCTCATTAGCACAAGAACAAACAGAAAGAACTTCTTGTGAGAACTGTTAATTCTCAAGAACACAACCCAGAGGGATCTGGAAGCAAAGCTAAAAGCCCATGTCCCAAAAGACAGACAAATGGATACAACGAACCATGAGAATTTCTTCCCAAGCAGAGAGAGTATCAGAGTGTGGGGATTTTATAACACACTTTGATAACAAGATGACACATCTTCCCCACAAGGGCAATTTTCATCCCTTGTGCCTTTTTGCGAAACCAGTTCATCATTTTCCCCGTTCTCCCGCCCTTTCTACACCCCGTGCCGAACACCCTCCCCGCTATCACACACGGCAGTGTGAAAACACACATCAACAATATAATCTGCTGGGACATGTAAGAACGGGCTGGCTGTTTCCAGGGTCAAGGTCAAAGTGAAATGAAAAGAGAACAATTGGCTGAGAACAAACTGCTAGACAAGCAGCCTGCTGCTTCCAGCAGAGACAGTGAAGAGTTTGTGTACACCGAGCCTTTTCCAAACTGATGGCTGCTCATGAAGATGATTGAATTTACATGTTGGAAGTTTGGAGACCCTTCCAAACCAAGCAGTGAGGGGTCAGTCCTTTAAAATAATGGACCGGCTGTGTCCCATCCCTAACACTGACATCTGCTGTAACAAATGGGTACAAAAAACAAGAGTGTCATTTTCATCTCTGTTAAAACAACAGGAATTTTGTTTTCCTTTCCAGGAGATGTTTTACATTCAGGGTCTGTGTTAGGAAACACTTCCCAGCAAAGCACTGGGAGAAAGAGTCCAAAAAAGACCCAACAGAGGCTTTTTAAAACGCAGAACACTAGTTTGTGATACAAGAGCTTAAACCCACCTTGATTCTGAAATGTTACAGCTGCCCTCTCATTTTCTTTCATCTGCTGCCTCTGTTTGTCTCAGATCAAAGAGCTAATTCAGGTTAAAAGCTACTTGAAAAGAAAATAATTATTATTTTCCAGCTGGATCAGTTAATCATGTGATAACACAAGGAGGAGCCAAGTTAAACAGGTGTGGTGTGAAAACAGAGCAGAACAGCCAGATATGTTCCTTACCTTGGCAAACCCCTGCCAGGAACAGCAGGGATAAGGCTGCTGCTTCTCTGCCTCATGGATTTTTAAGACCATTTTCAAAGTAAAGCTCACCCAGCAAACAACAATCATGCTGTGTTTCTGGACATAGCAAAAGCTGAAAATCTAGTTATGAAACGTGTATGACTAAAAAAGCCATCATTCTCTACAATCTTATTTACCAAATCCACCACAAAGGACGTGGATCTGCAACCTACCTTCATACATCTCCAAAATGTGAACGGTATCACCAACTTGCAAGGAGAGCTCCACATCTTGGGCAGCATCGTAATTGTAGATAGCTAAAGAGGGGAAAAAGAGGGGGAGAGAGATGAGAAATACAAGGAGTAAACCTCTGAGGTACCATGGCACCTGTCAGAGGCAGAGTATGGTTTGGAAAATAGTCTGTGAATTACTGAGCTTCTATAATGCACTCGAGAAGTATGAGGTGACCTACTTCCAGATCTACCACCAGTTCCTGCAAGAATAATAAACGGAATCACAGAACAATCCTGGTTGGAAAGGACCTCCTAAATCACCATGTCCAACCATCCCCACACCACCAAAAAACCTCAATACCTGAGAGACTGAAAAACACAAACTAATCCCCTCCATGCTGTCACTCGAGCAGGGCGAAAAGCACATGGCTCTTCTGTACCTCCAGGGATAGAGACTCCACCCCCTTCCCAGGAAGGCAATTCCAGTTTCTCCCTACTCTTTCTTTCTGGAAAGAACTTCTTCCGAAGATATCGTCTAAACCTCCCCTGCCTCAACTGCAGACCATTGCCCAGGTCACCAAGGAGAGGAGGCCAATGCCCACCTCTCTACAACCTCCCTTCAGGGATTTGTAGAGGGCAATGAGGCTCTCCTTCAGCCTCCTCTTCTCCAAACTAAACCTGTCCAGCTCCCTCAGCCTCTCCTCAGACAACTGGCTCTCTAAACCCCTCACAAGCTTGGCAGCTCTGCTCTGGACCCATTCCAGCTCTCCATGTCTTTCCTATCATGAGGGACCACAGTACTCAAGATGAGGCTTCCCAAGGGCTGAGTACAAGGACACAAGAACTTCTCCTGCTGACCATGCTATTCATGATCCAGGCCAGGATCCTACTGGCTTTCTTGGCCACCTGGGCACACTGTTGACAGCCAACAAAGCTTGTCTTTTACCTTTATGAAGGCAAATCTATGACTCTGTATGAAGAAGCTGCATCTTGCCATGTCACCAACCTGACCAGCCAAGGTCACCGTTACCTCAGGCTGAGTTTATGGATCAATTAGGCAATTGTCGGGTTTTATTAGCAGTTCACAGGACTAACTGCAGCTGAGCACTCACAGGCACTTGCTGAACAACATAAATTGGATGTCATAAGAAAAGCTGACACTATTATGTATTAAATCACAGACTATCTTTGGTTGGAAGAGACCTTCAGGATCATCAAGTCCAAATGCCACAGGCTATTTCCTGTCAAAGGCTCTCCCTACACAAGACCCAATCTTAGCATGAAAACTTGGGATTCTCTGCAAATTTAATCCCCACCAAAGGCAAAGCTCATCTGAATGCTTATTGGATTTCCAGCAGGAATAGGATTAAGTCCAGAAGCCCATGTTCCTAACCTGCCTTTTCTCTGGGAGTTTCTTAAGGTGCACAGATTCACCGGGTGACAAAAAAAGAGCTTTGGCTGCTGGAGCCTTGACAGGATGAGAGTTTTAATTTGAAGTTGCTTCTAAACCTATGCAGGTGAAAAAGTACAAGGCAGTGAGGAAGATGCTTTGCTGTGGTTCCACTGATCAATCAGCTAAATCAGAACAGTACTCTCCTTTCCAAAATGAGATACTCTTACGTATTTCTGTAAAACACAGGTTTAAGGATAGATTGCATCTTAAACACAACAGAGCAGCCTCCTCACACATGGGTTGGATACACATATCTCTTCCCCAAATCAATGAATCATAGCAAGTGAATTAGAATCATAGAACCATTTAGGTTGGAAAAGATTTTTAAGCCCATTGAGTCCAATTCTGAACCCAACTATCCCAACCCACTTCCAAACCCTGTCTCTGGGCTCCAGATCTCCCTGACTGGGAAACACAGCCAGGGATAGTGATTCAACCCCTTCCCTGGGCAGCCCATTCCAAAGCCTGAGGGCCTTTTCTAGGGAGAAGCTTCTCGGCAGGGCCAATCTCAATTTCCCCTGGGACAGCTTGAGGCTGTTTCCTCTTGTCCTGTCCTTTGTTCCTTGGGAGAGAGACGAACCCCCACCATTCTACCCACTCCTGTCAGGTAGTTGTAGACAGCAGAGGTCTCCCCTCATCCTCTTCTATAATATTTATTTTTAGGAAGGCAAATAAATTGCACAGACATTTTCAGGGGGGCTTTGAGAAAACTCTTTTGAGATGTCAGAGGATTTGGATTTGAAGAACTCTCTCTGAGAAAATCAGTAACTAAATAAATTAAAAAGTCTGAGCATTCTTGTGTCAGGAAATTCCCATCAAACACTGATCATTTCCGCCAGGATGAGGTATATTGGCTCCTGGCAGGGCTCCAGCTCAAACAAACGGCTGTGGGTTACCACAGTGGAAATGATCTCACAAATACGAGCTGTCTTTAAAATACTGCAGCTATAAATAATCTAGCAGAAGTTAGGCTGGAGATGTGAATCCCCTACGGGATCCAAAGCAGACTCTGCTCACACAGAGAGAGTTATTTCTTCAAATTGCAGCAACAGGGTTTGCTCAGGGTGGCCCTAACTCACAGCTGTCATAAACGCCAGCACCCGCAGAGGTACCTGCAGTACTGCTGGGTCTGCGCTGCTGCTTCCCAGATGGTTACTGGGATGGTATGGGACTTCTGCTCCTAGGGTGGTGGCTGCTTTAACACCCAGCTTCATTCCCTTCCCACAACACTGTTGTAAACAAAGGTATTAAAACCCAGCTGGTAGTCTGGGGGTTCAGTTCAGACACCTTAAAGACTCCCAACAGGCTCCAAAGGAAAAAAAACCATCAGTATTTCTGCAGAAAACTCAGGATAATGTTTATGGCCCAAGACAAACATGAACATAGAGAGGAGATCCCAACAATCTACTGAGAACTGACTCATAAATCATAAATTGACCTGGATTTGGTTAAAAAGAAACCATTCTGTCAGATATAGGAAATAATTTTGGCTTCGCAAAGATCAGTATAAAAGGGAACGAAATTCCCTGGGGCCATGTATTGTGCCAAGGCACTCATGGGAACCAGTGATGCTGCAATCCATTACTAGGGTGGGCCATCTCTAAACAGCCCCAAGGTGCAGCAGGAAGAGGTGTGAATAGATAAAACAACTCAGGCTTCCTCTGCAGTCCCCACAGAGCTGCTGGCCCAGAACATCCTATATAGAATAACAGAATCACTTAGGTTGGAAAAGATCTTCAAGAGCATCGAGTCTAACCATTAACCCAACTGTCCCAAGGCCACAGCTAAAACCTGGCCCTGAGCCGCATGGACACTGCTCTATGCAGGAGGTAGAGTCTACCCCTCCAGCAGCCTATGGACATCCCTAATCCTCCAGCACTGTCCACAGAAGTCTTTAAGATTTAAAGTAGATTTAAGGCTGAGTGTCTTAGCTAACTTCTGACTTGGGTGATTGCATTCCATCTGCTAAGTTTCCCCCTATGGATACGGCTGGGCTGTATGACTTTCTGTCCTGTAGTACTGCCTGCCTTTCTTCTCTCCTGGCCAAGCTCACCATGAGAAACAGCGGCTGTTCAGTAATGGATGCAGGCTTACAGGAACAGAGGGTTCTGCATACAAGTTCTAGCTGCCTCAGGATTCTTTAGGACTAACAGGCATTACAAAAATAAATAATGCCAGCCCATAGTTTTTCCATAAATTACTGCTTTAGCCAGCCTGAGCTGCAGCCAGTATCTAGTAGCAAGGTGGGTGGCGATTAGATGAGCCAGAGAACTCAAGCAGTTAATTAAAAATCAAAAAGCTCCACCATGGAGGAGAACTAAAACTCTGCTGGTTCCCTTCACCCCAAATCCTTAATAGCCACAAGGCAGCGAATTGAATGTTAATAGTTCCCTTCTCTTTCCCTGCCTCAGCAGAGAGGTTTCACATCCCAATTGTGACATCTGGAGCTGTAGAAACTCGCTCCTGCCATGCCACATCAGAGAAAAGGGACAGTTGAGAGTATCATGCTTTGCTAGACTGAGTTGAGTGAGAACAGAGGGTCACTACACGAGACCTCCTACCCAGGTTTATGCACAAGGCTATGAGAAATTACTGGCACTTTTTTCCTTTTTCACTGTCTGCAGTTGCTGCTTCCTGCTGCTTGGAGTCAGTCCTGCATGAAGCAGTCCCTGTGCAGCCATCTGAACTGCTCCACCTGCTCATTGCTGTGAGGATCCAATCTGATTGTTCAAACATAGAAAAAGGAAACTACACAGAGCAAAGATGATCACGGCATGAAAAATAAAACTTCCTATAAAACACAGACAAGAGCAGCGAGAAAAGAAGAAAGAGAAACAACAGAGATTTCTGTCCCCAAATTTGCAGCGGTATCTGAGGTTAAGTCTTTCCACTTCAGATGATATTTTCTCCTTTGAAATTCACATCAGAATGGAAATCCTGCTCCCTTTTATCACCCTGAAAGAAAAGCAGCACTGAAGCCTAGCAAATACAGTCTAAATAGACAGAGGTGGAAAACTTGATCCATAAGGATAAGATCCTGGGTGTTTTATCACTCATATTCTTTGAGTGTAACTAGAGGCAATGCATCACATTTTTTCATTTACAGTCATCCACCTTGATTAGAAAGGCTAAGAGGTCTTTCCTGCAACAGTACATCCATCCTCTGGAATTCACTGGGAGGGAAGGTCAGAGGAGTCAACACTGGGGCTGGTTCAAAAAGGGCAGCAGATAACTTTATGGCTGGTGACAGCAGCCACAATAATGCGAGTGAAGATAAGGAGAAGCAATTCTCATGCCTCAGGGCAGAAGGTGATTCCTCAAAACAGCTCAAGAAGAAACTCTAAAGGCATTGCACAACCATGAAGGGATGGGGGTGGATATGCTGTTCTGTTCTGAAGCATCACCCTACAGTCATCACTAACCAAAAGCAACGGAGAGCTGGGCTTTCCATGGCAGCCACAGCCCTGAGTGCTGGCTAACAATGAGCTGGATGTTTCCAAGAAGGCTCAGGTCTTGATATGGACTGACACACAGCACTATTAGGATGGGAAGGACAGGGTTAGTTCTGTCACTCCCTCCAGCTGTATGGAGATACATCCTGTACTGTGTGTAATTCAAAGCTAATGAAACTGAATCCTTCCCGCTTCACCTTTTTGAAATGCATCTGAAATGTGGATTATTGGTCTGAAAAACACAGCAACTGCAAGATCCATTATCTCTCACTTGGCTCAAAATAGCTGCCCCTCCACCCATCACCACGACATGAGAGCCGCTTCCAAATACTACATCCCACTTCTCTGAAGTTTGCCCTCACCACTGTCTGATAGGAGAGGGCTGTGCCTTGCTTTCTCAGAACAAAGGATCACATTGAGCGCTCTTGTAGGAGCCAGACTTCAGGTCATTACATCTTTCAACCCAAGAGTCAAAACCAATTGTAGGGAACCAGAAGTCTGAGCTTTTATGCTGCAAGAGCCCCCTGTATTAAGAAACGGCATTCAGGCCAGGCCAGCCTGCTTGGAGGAGCTTGGTATGTTCTCTCTCGCCAAGACAGAACCAAAAAAACAGTGGCTTTATTTAAAAACAAGGAACTGCTCAAGGAATTAATTCTTATGAGGAACAAAGGCTTTTTGATGTTTGAGCAAAAAACGTTCTTGTAACTTCCCAGGAATTTGTGTCTGAAAAAGGCAGAACAGTATCATTCAGATTTCTATGTCAGACTGCTTCTTGGAATGAAGAACAGAGAGTCATGGTCCAGCACTGTGTAACTTATGTGGTAAATGAGATGTAGGAAAGACATCACTAGACCTGAGCTGCTCCATGCTGACCTTCCATTTTGGTTCTACCAAGTCCCAAGTGCTTAGCATCTGCAAGGCAAATAATCCAACAGAACAGGATTAGAGATGGAAACGCTTCCATTAACAGCCATCATCAGGCTTCAGAGTCAAACATCTGATGAGCAAGAGATGGACCCTCAACATGTTGTGTACTCATTGATTCAGGCTGACTTCACACACAGGAATACATTTGGAAGAGCTTTAGTTACCCTTCACATTTTTCAGTTGGGTTCTTTTAGAACACCCGAGAAATTACAGCACTGGCCCATGCAGAAGGAGATGGCAAGGCCCTTCTAACTGGGATTCAGTAACAGTCACAATTATACTAACTTCTTTCCTCTGAGATCCATGAGAGAAGCAAGAAGATCCACTGCTCTCAACATGATTCCAACACAAACACATAATCTCTTTGGCTTGAAGAGATCTTTCAGCTAAACAGGTCCAACCTTTGGCCATAGTATCACAGAATGACTGAAGCTGAAAAAGCCCTCTGAGCTCAGCCAGCTCAGCCCAGGACCTAACATCACCCCAGCAACCACACCAGGGCACTAATGCCACAGCCAGGCTGACCTTCAACACCTCCAGAGATGGGGACTCCCCATTGCCCTGGGCAGTCTCCTCTTTCCAGAAAGAAGGGCTTCTTAACATCCAACCTAACCCTCCCCTGGCACCTTCAGGCCCTGCTCTCTCGTCCTATCACTAGTTGCCTGGGAGTCTGACTCCTGCCTCTCTGCAATGACCCAGCACTGCCAGCCAGTTCACCCCTAAACCAGGACTCTCACAGGCAAACCCACTTATTGGTGATCCTGCTCAGCTGCCAAGGACAAGGTAGTCTGTGTCTGCCAGATGCAGAGTTGATCAAAAACCTGCTAAGATTTTTCTGATTTCCTCTGAATTAACAGGAGATGGGATAGATAAACACTCTATGGCTCTGCACTGTCTAAATCAAACTAATTTCCAGATTTGGGACTCGGGAAACTTCTCTCTCAGCCAAGCCATGATCAACTTCTGAATATTCCTATCTCTGTCTCCACCACAGATCTGATCAGGTTCCAGGAACAATGGTTTCATCTCTTCAAGCCTGGATTGCTCAGGGAAAAAAACAACTTAACAACCTCATCCCATGGGAATACTGATGGTTTCACAAGTGCTACTCAGCTGGTCCAACTAGATGATCTAATGGCCTCTTATGGCTTTAAACTCTACAGACTAAACCCAAATGGGTTCCACAACAATGCCTGGAAAAACCTTCAAGATCATCACATCCAACCATTAACCCAACTGTCCCAACCCACAGCTCCACCATGGCCCTAAGTGCCTGATCCAGACATCTAAACGCATCCAGGGATGATAACACACTTCAACATCAAAAGTCACACAAATAACCCACATCTTCAAAAGTCCAGTGTTCCCTTCTCCCCATCTCAACATGGAGCTTAAAGCTCTGATGGTTTTACACACACAGGCATTGTGTAACCCATCTTCCTGCACAAACGTACCAGAACAGCACACAGCAGGGGCACCAAACATCCTGGTAAGGATAAATTATGTTTCATATGTGGGGAACACATACACAAACCATTAGCCCTGTAAATTTCTCCACTAGGCTCTCTGTTTCCTTCTATTATTTTCACTCTAAAGGGCCCTTAGGGATTCTAAGCTCAGATAAAGAATTAATCTACATTAGCTGTCTCAGCTTATGTCTGGAGTAGGAGGGAGTGCTGTGAGCCAATGGAGAAATAAATCAGTACTGACAGAGTCAGGACCAACCTGCTCCTGAATATACTGCACCCCACTTAACCTGGCACTTGATAAAACAACCCCAAAACACTAGACCTGCAATTCCAGTCTCCTTGGAACATCATGAAATGTCACCTTTGGCAGATGGGAAAAGAAAACAGTCCAGCCTCTCCTCTTGAAGATTCACACTTCTGTAAACTTTTATCAGGTGGCCTTGATAGATGTTTCTGCAACAGCCCTTTAGGGTGAACTGCAGGATTACCCACACTGTGGTTCAGAGGAACGCCCCTGGCTTCTGTTCCTCTGCATTACCAGCCTCCATCTGCTCCCTGAAGTCAGTGAGAACAGTGCTCGCGTAACAGTGTTCAAACTTAACATGGGAAGAGAAAATAGTCATGTGTGAGCCACAGTGTATGACAGTTTTTAAGGCTACAGTCTGTTTCAGGTCTGGCTGCTTCAAACTCAACAACATGCAGCAGCATGTCAGCACTCAATTGGAATGAACAGATGCAGAAGAACCCAGCTTGGAACTCATGTGCCAAGAACAAGCTTCTAAGTGCAAAAAGATGTCAACATGCTGCTTATGGGGTCTGGAAAGCAGTCCTTGACTTCATGGTTCTCACCCCAGCTGCTGGAAGTTTCACAGAGCCAGTGACAATGAACTGCCACTCCTGTTTCAGTAGCACTCTGCTCTGAGTAGGCTCAGAGAAGAAAGGAGCAGCACTAGCAGCAAGTGTTTTTACGCTTGGTCTGACAGGGAACCTGGGATCCTGATCTTTCACCAGCAATAATTTCACCAAACAAATCTACCTAGGGTGTTTAACTACTTCATTTACCAAGAGATAACTCTCAAGTGCTTTCATGGTGGCACAGTGACCTTCCCAATGTGCAGAACACAAGAAAAGACCTCTTTTCATCTACTGGCAAAGCTACAAGAACTAGATACCATAATGGCAGACAGCTATAGATCTCACTAGGTTAAAGTTGCTTGATAGTCTTTTAAGATGCCTGTTCCAAGCCCTGCAGCTCTGTTCTGCTTCTTTGAAATCTGAGCAGTAACATCTAACCTGAACCAATACTATTCTCACTAAAATATATTAAACTGCACTCTTGCCTTTTACAGCCATTGCCTAACCCCAGAGAACTGTCTCTACTATGGCATGACCACAGAAATCAGCAGTCTTGCCACTGGCTTTAGCTGAATCAGAACATGGTTTGTATTCAGGTCCTCCTGTTGGCATCAACGGGAATTTAATGAACTTCAAACCTTGTGCAGTTTCACCACATCAAGAGTTTTGGAGAAAATGACTCAGATGAAAACAGGCACGTCACTACTCTTGGGGTGGTTCTCTACAGAAGGGGCTCGTTCCTGCAGTCTTCTAAGTAGTGTGGGGCTTACAACCTGGTTTAAATTGCGGATACCTGCCAGAGGCCTGAAATCCAGTTGCAACCTCTGACTTAGAAAAGTCATGCTCATGGCCTGTGAACAAACAGATGCTCGTTCACAATAAACTGCATTTAACCAACTCTGTCTGTAACCACCTAGGCTTTTCCCCCCCTCCAAGCCTGCAAACATGCAAACTGTGTTTGGACACATCAACTACAAGTGTGGCTTTGGCAAGGAAATTTTCAAGGACGTTTGCTAAAAAAAAACCCAAAGCCACCACTTGCTAAATTGTTCTACTCAGCTAATTCCCAATTTGAAAGCGTGTGGCACTTTCAAAAGAATTAAGTCAATTTGCCACTGGCTTTAAATTACTGTCCTAGTTCTTACTGGGCAAAACATCAAAGGAAGTAGAAACAGAACTTGGAAATCCTACTGTACAGAAGCCTGGGTGTTACTATCTAGTGAGTTCTGCTGTGTGCAGTGCTTCCAGAGGGAGGGAGGGTGGAGAAATGAGAGAAGGTCTGAGTAAAACACTCGAGTGTGGAGTCCAACTGTGCCTACAGGCCAGTCTTTAGCACAAAGTTCACTCGAGTTCAAACTCCATCGTGGCCCCATCACACTGACATCAAAACTAACCTCAGCTGACAGACCCACACAGAACACAAAGCTAAGGGATCCCACTTCATCAGCTGCAAATGTAACCCACCAGAACTATACAGTCACAAATATTTGTGTTCTGAGGCCAACACCTTCCCCTTCCCACTCATGTGCTCACAGCACTGTAACCAAGCTCTCCCACCATGTGCACAAGAGCAGCTCACAGCATGGCTCAGCCCACTGTGCTTTAAGAAAGTCGGGATAAGCTGACAAGAAATCCTTCACCCCCACCCCACATCAGCACCTCTATGAAAGCTAGTGCTTACACTAACTCATGCTGGGAGGGATAACACCGGCAGAATTTCTAACGTGCTTATCCATGGGGATTCCAGTTGGCCTCTCCTCAGTCCCTCTTGCTCAACACAGGCTTCGAACAGACTCCTCTCCCACAACAGGTGCCTATAGTTTCACTGATTCACATGTGCAGCCTGACAGAAGCCCCAGTGAGAGAAGTGTGCTGTGGAGCGAGACAGGCGATTTAACATTTCCAGAGACCTTTAACTCACAAGCATTTTTATCTTGCAGCTATCTCAGGTAACAAGAAACAGGGGAACAGTGTTGAAGTGAGGAACAGGAAATCTTGGCTGGGAACTACGGGTCTTACTCAGGTAAAAAGAACAAGAACATCCATGCCTTTATTGACAAGAAGAATGGGCAACAAGCTCCTCCCAGATCTGCTGCCAACAGAGCAGTTTTAATTAAACTTGCAAACAACAAGGAGATAATGAATTTGGAACCAAGCACTATAGCCTTCTCTTCATTTACTAGAGCTGCTTCATTCCTTCACATTAAGCTCCATCTCTGCAGCTTGAAGTTCCCCCCACCTCATCAGACTAATGAGAATGAAAGAATCAGATCTCTCATACTCAAGCTATTACTCCTGCATTCAAAAACGAATACAAACCCAGCACTTGCAGAACTAATTGGCTGCTATTTGCTTGTGACACTCTGAAACTGTATTAGAAGTTCAGAGCTGAGCTATAGACTGTTTTATTATCAGAGAGGATGCAAGTACCAAGTTTCCCCAGAGTATTATCCTCTCCATTGTATCTCAATGAACTTTTTGCCCAGATTTAGCACTTTCCACTTGCATTAAACCATCCTCTCCCCAAATCCCAGGGTGTACAAAGTGGCCACTGAATAATCTCCATGGTTTTAGGTATGTCCTGATGACATGCCAGGCACCCATCTGAAGGCTTTCAGAAGCTGCTAGTGCAAGTGATCCTTTGAACGACTGCTCCCCCCCCCATCTATTCCTGGGGATCTTCCCAGGCGGTATGGTCCCAAAAAGCCCTTTCCATCAGTTAAGTAACCAATCCAACCAGCACTCTGTAATATCTTCAGTATTTGAAAGCAACCTTGAACTGGCCATCCAGAAAGCTGTTAGTTACTCATATTTATGTTCCAGGTTGATTAGCACGTTTCCTGGCAGAGGAACCCAAATTCACGACAGTGTTTCAGGCATTCAGTCAGAATTTAGTGCATCAGACCTGCAAACATATACCTTACGGTCACAGTGTAAGGAGATCAATTTGGTGATGACTGTAGAAGGAGGTAGTTTGAAGCTTGGCCATGGTTGTATCTTTAACGTGGCAGGACTAATAGGACTAAAAGAACCGTCCTAGCAGTACAGTGCAAATTAAATAGAAAACCAAACCAAACCACCAACCAACCCCAAAGTTACCTTCCAACAACAGGAACTTTAGCAAGTTTGTCTGTAGAATGGGAGTACACTGAGCTTCTGAATAATAAGAGGAGATTAGTACATTTACTGCTTCTTGATCAATACACTATTGGTTTCAGTTCTTTCCATTCAGGAACCTTTTCTCTGTTTTCTATTCTCTATCTGCATCTGTAATGGCAAATACAGTCAGAGGCCAAACGAAGAACCACAAGAAGATGCAAAAACTGGTGTGAAACTCAGAAGTGGTTCAAACTCCCATCATCTCTAGCAGAAGCTGGTGCTTAGAGACTCTTGACACCTCTGAACAATTAGATTCATCCATCCTTTGAGCAGAAGTCTGCTCAGCCCAAACTCCAGAAGGCAACAAGCTAGCAGTGCTCTACGCCTCAAGAGACGATTCAGAGCTTCCACAGAGGGACATGACTGTTAAGGAGATGAACTGTATCATGGATCCCAAACAGCAGGGCTGCTGGAGGTATTTCAAGGTGGAGACCCAAGAGCTAAAGCATGCAAAGCCACAGGGTACATCTAGAAACACTAGAAGGGTAAGGAAAGGAACAGTTTGCTTCTGTTCACATCAGCAGTGCTTTGAAGTCCACAGGATTAGTTTTGCAGGAAACTACATAAAGAGCAGGAATCACAAAAAGAAAGAGAAGTCAGTCTTGGGTTAACATGGATTAATGAAAAACAGAAAGGACTAAGAAAGGAGGAGCAGCACAGCCCATATTCACATCCAGAAAGAGAAGGCAGGGGCCGAAGTTGCCAAGGGAGGGTTAGGTTGGATGTTAGGAAGCCTTTCCTCCCAGAAAGGGGGATCAGAGCCTGGAATGGACTGCCCAGAGGAGTGGGGGAGTCCCCATGTCTGGAGGTGTTGAAGGACAGTCGGACTGTGGCCCTTAGCACTCTGGTGTGGCTGGTGGGGGGATGTTAGGTCCTGGGCTGGGCAGGCCTGGCTGAGCTCAGAGGGCTTTTACAGCCTCTTCTTTCTGCGATTCTATGATCAAATCAGCTACAGACAAAACAGTAAGGATTGGGAAACTCCATCACAAATACAATAGTCTGAAGGTTCAGAAATTTTTGCTGCCAATAATGGCCATGGTTTCAATTTTCTCTGTTGAAAATTCTGCTGGTTTTGCCATCAACACAAGAAATTTTCAGAGAGCACCTAGAATAAAGCAAATGGAAGGGAAAATGAGTAGCTATAGGGTGTTCCTATCAGTAGCAAAGATAGTCATTGCTCTTCCATCTTTCTGGAGCCCTGGGCAGGAACCTGCTGTAAAACAGTGGACTTGAGACTGAAGCTAGCAGCAGTCTGCAGGAAAGGAAGGCACAGGCAAGCAGCAACTTGAAGCAAATATTAACTTGGCTCTAATTTGCCAAGAGGCACTGCTATCAGTGCCGTGAAACCCCTGTGATCACAGACTGTATTTCCAGACAACTTTGCAGAGATAGATGGTGTTGGAATACAAAGCTAAGACTGGATAGCCCAGCAATCAGAAGATAACACAAATCAAACCATTAGTAAGAATATCATACTCCGCAGCAAGCTCTCTTCCTCTCTCAACGTTTGTGTTTCTGCTCACATAAATCATCACTGAAGCTGGCAGGCACTCGTTTACATTTAAAAAACGGCTGCCATTCCTAAGACATGACACAGCTGATTTTAACTCAACCACCACGTGGGATTTTGACAAAGTAAATGCTTCTCCACATCAAGAATAGTCACCGCTCTGGTCCTCCAGCAGGGAAAAATGTAATGGGTCTCAGAGGCCAACAACAACTATTAGGGGTAATTACCTGTCAGTTCACCAAGAAGAGTCTATTCAGAAAAAAAAGACAAAAAATAAGATGACAGACTGGAACACAAAGGCTGGGTTTTGTCTCTGTAACAGTGGGTTTGACTGTAGGGATATTTTAGCCGTAGGATGAGCCATACTTCTCTCAGGACCAGTGAGATGGAACCATTCCCTTTCAAATCACCACCCATGTATCCACATACTTGAAGTATGGAATGGGATCTGAAGAGGTGCGGACTGTTTGGGAATTAAAGCTGCCCCAAAGGTTCTCACTCTGATCCTCCCAGTCCCCCACCATTAACAAGATGCCAGGTCAAACACTTTCCACAAAGCAACTCTACTACTTTGTTTAATCAACCTCCATTTGACCCAACATTTTAAGAGGTTTTCTAAACAAAACAACTGTTTTTACTCAGAGCCCATAAAAGGTCACCAAAATACAAACAAATACACCTCAGCGACCAGCAAACTTTCTGTGGGCTCACAATAACAGTTTAGTTAAATATGGTATGTTTTGGAGAGGCCACAGGCAGCAGAGGGAAAGCTTTGACTTGTTCCTTCTAACAGGACATCACAGTGTTTTGCTGCAAGCTCCAAAGTTGTTGCTGAGTTTACAGAACCACAGACTGGGTAGGGTTAGGAGGGAGCTCAGAGCTCACCCAGTGTCAACCCCCTGCCATGGGCAGTGACACCTCTCACCAGACCAGGCTGGCCACAGCCCCATCCAACCTGCCCTTGGAGACTGCCAAGGATTGCACAGCCACAAGCCCCCTAGGCAACACGTTCCAGGGCCTCAGGAGAGGGAGGGATTTCTGCCTCAGATCTCATCCCAGTCTCTCCTCTTTTAACTTGAACCCAGACCCAGATGCCTCAGTGTGAGAATGGCTTTCAAAACTTCATACAAACTCTTGTTACTGCTAGGGGAAAAAGAAGAATTTTAAAGCTAACAAATAATAAAAGTTAAAACTCCTGAGGAGTCATTGAGGTACTGTTTCCTTCAGAGCCCATTCTTTCAAACACCAAGAGTATAAAAATGACACCTGCTTTATGAGAAAAGCGTATGTCCAAGAGTAGGCGACTTCATTTAGGTTGGCCTAAAACCTGACCAGCTGTCAAGAAAGATGCTCCAGAGAGCAGCTCCCCTTCCCACATGAAGCATGTTGTAAGGGAGCTTTGTGCCACCCAGAAAATCCTGTTGCTTAAAGAGGCAGGATGTTGTCCATCAGATGATCAGCAGTTGGTTTTGTCCCTTTACAAGGCTGAAGCTTCCAAAATCCCATCTGCACCAAGTTGAAAATTCATTGCAAGTGAGAAGTTACAAACCATTTGTCTCTGGCTTATGGTCCCCTAAATATGCTGCAGTTTCCACTCCTGCAGTCTGCTGCTTCAAACTCAGTCCCTCTGCCATCTGGACTGTCCACGGTGAAGGTAAGTCTCCACACTTTACCAACCAGCTATCAGCAGATCAGTTGGGACTCATGATCCACACATCTGCAAAATCCAACCCAGGATTCAAATTGAAATCAGAGGAGATAGTGAATCATACTGTTCACTTCCTGGAATTTCTTACCACTTCAGTGTAATTTATGGGGTTGTGTTTAAAATGAGTACGAGTAGCTCTCCATCATCAGTTCCCAAAGCACGGACTGCCACCAGCCCCCATGTGCTTGTCTCTTCTGAAAAGGCTGAACTTGCATCTTTACACTTCAGAAAGTACCAACTGACACGAAGGAAAGTTGTTACCATCTGATGGCTTGTGCCCTATCAATCTGCAGCATCACCCTCATTACAGGCACCCCCCTAACTGGTACTAAGAAGCACCTCGGTGAGCAGAAGATTCACAGCTCAGGCAGCTCACACTTTCCTTTCAGACCTCATCAACTTCTCCAAATGAAGCACAATGCCAATGTCAGTACCCAAGTGCAAGGCTTGAACACAGAAAATCAGAATTCCTATTAAACTCTCCCTGATAAGGACTGCTGCTGCATAAATAATGCGGTTTGCTGCCTGCAGATTAACCCCATCAGTTCTGGCTGCAAATCAAAGGGAAGAGCTGAAGCATTTCAGACTCTGTCCATGGGGTCCACGAGTCTACAGCGGAAAAGGGGAACTTTTCCACATTGAATTGTGAGGATACTTCCCACAATCACATTTTGACAGGCAACACAAAGGAAGAGGCATATTTTTCCTCCACCCTGCTTACTCACAAGCCAGAGCCCTATCTGGGAGAGAAGCTGTCAGCAGCAGCAGTTGGCTCCAGCTAGCACAAAAAACTTACCCCGGAAGCTAATAAAAAACGCAGAGGAGTGTCTCTGATTCATCCTACTGCCCAAGGCCATTCTTGAGGTAGATGAGCCTTGCTCAAAGGTGTGCTGAAACAAACCCCCCCACTATAACGCGGCACCAAGTGACATTATGTAGTTCACTAGCCAAACTTTTTAAATTGCTGGTGACCAGAGTAACCTCACCAAGCCGTTCAGACGGGCTCCACATGCCAACAACCCATGCTGACCTACACAGCAAGAAACAAAGTTCAGGGCGTACAACACCCCACACCCTCCCTGTTACCAAAGCACTGCCTAGATAAGGTTGTGCAGTGGGTAAGATCTCAGAAGCTTAAGCCGCAGTCCTACAAGAACCGGACTGCCTCTCTGCAAAGCCACTGTGAAATTGGGCAGGTACTTTATTTCAAATCCACACTGCACGGGATGAGTTCCTTCACCTTTAAACCCACGAGCTGAGCTTGAATGACTAACCTCATGGGAGTCGGGGCAATTAACACTTTGCAAGCAGGGAATTAACATATCCTCTCCCGTCTGAAGTCCACTGTGGCACTCAGGGGCATAGGAGATCAAGTTCCCTAAACCTAACCATCACCAGTTGTGTCAGCAGTGGTTTCCTGCAACAGTTCACTGCTCCACTCTCACAATCGTGTGGTTTTCAATCCGACAAACTCGAAAAGCAGAACTTCGCAGGAGCACGGCTGGCTCTGCTGCTCCCAAGGGAGAAGGAGCCTGCATCCAACAGGCTTCAAAGCATGAAGGAGAGGGTGGAAAGTAGAAGGGTACCGCTGAAGGTTTCACGTTGTGACTGTCAGGGTTTCCTCAACTCCTGAGCTCGTTCACGGCCACCTTTCCGCCCCGGCATCTCCCCGGGACAGCAGTGCCGGCCATGGTAGAGCTCTGCGAGTACAACTCGCTGCGGAGGGGAAATCCCAGGAGGCAGCCCCGGTGCCCGCATCTCGCAGGGAGCTGAGTGGGATCCCCCACCGCTGCGAGCGGGACAGCGCCAAGAGGTTAAAGAAAAGGATTTGAAGTGTGAGGAGGAGGAGGANACGGCCGCCGCCGCCGCCGCCGCCTCCCCCCCAGCGGGCCGCTCCGCCATGTCACGGCACTGCCCGGCAACTCCGCCGCCGCCCCCGTCGAGCCGAGATGAGGAGGCAGCGGGAGGGACGAGAGGAGGGACGGAGGGAGGGAGGAGGTGGATCGCCCCGCCCCAGCCCCGGTAATAGTGGGGCACCAGTGTGTGGAAACGAGATAGCACTGGTAGGGATGGGCTGGGACGGGCAGTGGTGCTCGTTATTCCTTCTTGATGGACAAGCTGCAGCCGGGGGTGTAGCTCATCTTCAAAGGGTCCCTGCCAACCCCCTGCTATGGTTTGTAAATACAGGTTATTTGTCAATGAGTATGAAAACAGAAGGGGTATTTTTAAAGTGTTTTAAAAGTACTTTTGAAGTATTTTTAAAGTGCCCTGAGAAATGATCACAGGGCTGCACTTTGCTGAAGGCACAACGTATTTCTTTGTGAGGCTGACCTGGCACTTGATGATGTTAAATCTCCGCTGGAATCCAGTGTGTGACCTGGCACCGGATAAAATACTGCATGGAATCACAGTTATTCAGATTGGAGAAGACCTTCGAGATCACTGAGTTCGGAGAAGACCGTCGAGATCACTGAGTTCAACCAATAACCCAACCAATAACCCTGTCCCTGAGCTCCAGATCTCCCCAACTGGGAAACACAGCCAGTGATGGCAACTGACTCCCCCTCCCTGGACAGCCAGTTCCAAGGCCTGAGGATCCTTTCCAGGAAGAAGTTTTTCTTTATGGCCAACCTCAAATTTCTTAATGGCTGGGGCAGCTATTTCCTCTTGTGCTGTCACTTGTGCCTTGTGAGAATAGCTAATTACAGACTGGTGCTGCAGAAACTAGCTCCATACCTGGATCCTGCAAGGCTGGTCTGACATCCTGACCCCAACCAGACTGGCTCGATCCTGTGTTGTGGCAAATTGTCTGGGAGGGGAATGTTCACTAATACCTGCTTGTGCCCTTAAGCAGCACCAGTGCAAATCACAGCGTCAAATACAAAGTGCTTGGTTTAAACTGAGGACATCCGGGTTCTCAGCATCTCTCTGGGGCCATAAGGAACTAGATCTGATTTTTATCAGCACCTGATCTTTGCTGTCTACCCACCAAGAACTGTCATAACTCAGTATTTTAAACTGACCACCCTGTTTAACCGTACTAAAGCATGGAAATCTAGGGAGATAGTGTTTAATGATGATGTTCCATTAGGAGTAAGAAGCACTAAGAGTTGCTCAGTTGCTGTCATGCCCTGGGCAGATAACTTCACATCTCTGATTCCCAGCCCACATCCCTCCCACATGCTCAGAACAACTTTCCATACCACAGCCCCTGTGTTTCTAGCAGGTTTAATTTGCCTCGATCTTCACTGGTGCATCTTAAATGGCAGAGTAATATAAATGAGCCCTAATTAGTGGTAATTTGCTCAAACAAATACAGTTACTGTTTGCAAGCCGGGATCTCACAGGACACTTGCTGTCACTATTAGCCGCAGCATCATTGTACAATAAACTGTGTTTTTTAACAATACACAGTGATCTATCATCTGTCAGGAATGTGTGGCCCATGAATTTGTCACACACACAGTGCATTACTCACCCAGCTGTGATGTGCAGTAATGTTACACCCAGTTTCCACCAGGCAGTCAAATCCTTCTGTATAAAAGATGATTTGATCTTCTCCCAAGGGCTGCTCATGGCAGGACCATGATGCTCCCAACTACATTCAGATGCGCACATCTGAGCCTGCAAACATGAGAACTCTTGCAGCTTGGAGGTTAAACATGGGCACAGGCTCTTTCAATACCTTAACAGCACCTGGAGCTTCAACTCAGATACTGTCAATGCATACAACAAGTTACTAGGGAAAAGAAATTGCAAGCTGAAACTGGTTAACTTATTTATAAAACAAATTCAGCACAGCTAGCCATGATCAGATGTTGTACTGGCACAAATCTGAAGTCATCATTCTTACCCACAAAACCCCACAGTTCCTCTAGCTGAAGATTTACTTGTGTAACCAAATGGAGTTCCCATAGGATTTCTGTACAGAGTTGTGGGCTCAGAGAGCACCAGGCACTGCCAAGAGCCAGTCCCCTCACCGCAGGGTTTGTATGAAGAATAAATATCTAAATATTTTGCAAATCCTTTACTCTGGAAGATTCACTCAATATTTTTTTTTACAGCAGCTTAATATTATGAAGTGCTCCAAGACCTTAACACAAAAAGCAACATAATGAGGCTTTCAAGACAATTAAACAGTGTAACGATTGCTCTATTCCTCTGTTCTGATTTGAGACCACCCAGATTCCAAAATAGTCCCTGCTAGGGATAGGATGTGGCTCCTCTGTGGCTGTTCTGCAGTGGATGGCAGAGCAAGTGATGCAAAGGAGGCAGCATCTTTTGCAGGCCCCTCAGAAAAATGTCTGTTTCTTCTCTGGTAAAGACAGTTCTCTTTCTTTCCCTTTTCCTGAGGCTCAGCCATGGCCTCTTGTAGCACCATAATAAGAATAAAGAAGAAAACAATGAAGAGAAATCGCTTGATGTGTAGTACTATGTAGATGACAAGAGAGTGAAACATCCATGGAGCCAAGGTCACATTACAGAATCCCAGAATGACTGAGGCTAGAAAAGCCCTCTGAGCTCAGCCAGCCCAGCCCAGGACCTAACATCACCCTAGCAGCCGTACCAGGCCACTAAGGGCCACAGCCAGGCTGTCCTTCAACACTCCCAGCGATGGGGACTACCCAACTGCCCTGGGCAGTCCATTCCAGGCTCTGATCATTATTAAAGAAGAGCAGTATGCATGAAGACACTGGATGAGCGTTTTGAAAGACCACCTGCATCCTGACTGCCAAGGCCTCTGGCTCGAGGCAAGAGCCCAACTGACAGCCCTAGAATCTTGATTTTGCTTGAAGATTCTTGATTTTGTAGTTAAGCTGGCTGAGCTCTGCCAGTATTTTCTAATCCCAGTAAAGCAAATTCTTGGCAGCAAATGAAAAACGGAGCAAAGCATTAAAGATAGACAAGTAGTAACTAGAGTAGTTGGTTTTATGACTAAAGTGGGGGATGCTGGTGAATGTTTAATTAAATATAATGGTTTTCAAATATCAGGGGCATGAAGGAAGCAACCTCAGCTATCACTGGAAGTAGGTTTTACTTCAGAAAGCCTTGTATTTAATTTTACAGTATTACTGAACACTTTTCTCCCCCTTCTCTGTTTCTGTTGAGGTGTTGTTTGACCAGGACCATCCAGTGGTGCACAGTCCAAACCCAGTTCTTTTATCCCCCCAAACAGGAGCAGGATAGACAGTTAAATTCTAATTGAGGCTACATCAAAGCTTAACTTAGTTTATTCTATGTCAAACCCACGATACTGAGATCATGTTATAGATCAGAGAGAATCTGGGGAGAAACTGAGTGACCCAAGGTTTATCCACTGAGACAGTCCTACCACTGCTGGGTCTTTGATTTCATAGAATCATAGAAAGGTTTGAGTTGGAAGAGACCTTAAAGATCACTGAGTTCCAACTTCCTGCCATTGGCAGCGACACCTTCCACCAGACCAGGTTGCCCAGAGACCCATCCAAGCTGCCCTTGGACATTGGCAGGGATGGAGCAGCCAAAACTTCCCTGGGCAACCTGTTCCAGGGCTTCAGCCCCCTCACACTGAAGAACTTCTTCCTAATCTCCAACCTCAGTCTTTCCTCTTTACCCTTTCTCCTCTCACCCTGTACCCCTGTAAACACCCCCTCTCCAGCCTTCTTGTAGCCCTCCTCAGGTGCTGGAAGGTGGCTATCAGGCCCCCCCGGAGCATTCTCTTCTTTAGGCTGAACAGCCCCAGCTTCCTCAGCCTGTCATCGTAGCTGAGGGGCTCCAGCCCTCAATCGTTTTCGTGGTGGTTCTGAGCACAAATTGTCTATCCCTCATCCCAGCACCACTTACCTGTACATTCTTTGCTAAAACTAACATTCATACTTGCAAGAAGATCCTATTTCCAAGTTCTCAGGCTGCTGAAGTAAAACCTTTATCTGAAGGTGGCATTTACAGACGTGAAGTTAACAGAGTTGTTAGAAAGAAGCATGTGGGAAACGCTATCTACCTGCATCTGTCTGTGACACAAGTGAAGCCAAAGGAACGTGATTCTAGTGCCATCCTGTGTTCTACCTGAGAGCTACAATAGCGAAGGAATAAACCGACCTTTCTTGAATGAAAGGGAAGAAAACCAAGGGTTTTCCTGTGAGAAAACTTAAAACTCTGCTAGTGACCAGCTGGATCCTACCGAGCTCGGTTCAGATCCAGCAGTTTACCTTCAAAGCAGGACAAGGAGTTTGGAAACAAATAAAACAATAAAATAATAAACCCATCCTGAGGTGGTTTTAGTACAGCAGCTCTACAACTACTGCTACAACTCATTGGAGCTCATTAAGGTAATGAGTTAGTCCCTCCAGCTGCTGAGTGATCAGGACTGGTTAGGAACTGGACTCTTATTTTCTGATCACCAGCAGAAAGCATCAATAAAAAGCCTCAGAGTAAGTGGGATAAGCAATTGAATATGCAAATACCTGCATCACAAACAGCAGAGAACAGTGGTTTTACCCGTCTACCTGCACATGTTTTATCATGGAACATTTACCTTTTTTTTTGAGAATCTCATAGCCCAGCTACACTATAGCTCAACATTTCACTGCACAGTTTGTTACTCAGATACAGCAAGTGCTTGTAAGATAACACTAGGTTTATTACTCAGTTTGCACTTAGTTTGTTAAAGAAACAGGGACATTTATAAACAATTTTTCAATGAAGCCACTATTTACCTGCCACCAGTTTCACCAACACTCTTTTTTCTTTTTTTTTCTGGATTATTATTAGCCAGCACAACAGAAAGAAAGGAAAAATGTTCATGAACTAAACTGAGGTTCACAGCAACTACAACCCACCTTTGTATCATCACATG
Source organism: Upupa epops (assembly GCA_013397515.1). Lineage (NCBI taxonomy): Eukaryota > Metazoa > Chordata > Aves > Bucerotiformes > Upupidae > Upupa > Upupa epops. The sequence continues at coordinate 524,544 of VZRI01010359.1, forward strand.
GAGCTAAGCTACGACAAACCTGTGCAGAAGTGCCTTCTCCTGTTTACAGATGAAGCCTGAACAAAGGGCTGTGGAACCAGCACCAGTTGGCTGACACACAAGCAGAGCTGTGGGTAGACAAATATGAGGAGAGTAATCATGGAGAAGATGCTCAATAAAAGTTGTTGCTTTAGTGTAAAATCACCAAAAGCTGTTACTGATGACTTGGAGATAGATCTGTGAAAGTGTTTAGTTGCTTAATGATGCTGAAAGTAGCCAAAAAGCTCATTCCTGTAGAATCTAGAACAGTAAGTTTCTTAGAAAGCCATTCAGGCTTAGCTTAATGTTTGCATTTAAGCCAATGAAGACCCCAGCACTGGGCGCACACATCCAGAAGCTGCATAGATACTGTCTTCACATGGCTTAGTCAGTTGGGTTCAATCAAACTTCTCCTACTGGTTTCAAACACTCCAGGAACTGCATTCAAATCACAGACACATGATTTCTTGGAGAGGTCAAGAGAACTTGATTCCCCTTATCAGCAGCAACTGGCATGACCAGTATCCCCAGCATGGGACACAGTGCTAAGTAGTTCCCCTGGATTCCCTCCAAGTCAGCCCTGTGTTTCATCATTCCTAATGGAGTAGAGCTGTTGTTCCAGGACTGTTTTGCCATTGCTGAGTTGGGGTAAGAGAGCTTGAAATAGGAGAACAGTTGGTCAGGCAGGTTTATAGCTTTTTCGCAAGAGAAATTCTAGATGAAATGCAATCATCTCGGTTCCACTATGATGGATTTAAAAATGCAAACATTTTTAAAGCCACCTGACTACTGAAACCTGAATCCTTCTCAATTAAACACGAACAGGGACTACAACAACCCTCAGGCAGCTTTGGAAATTTCTGCCTTGATGTATCCGTATGTTAGATGAACAGGTTCTGAGGAATCATGTAGTTGGCGTTTCCATTTTAACAGCTTTGTATTTTTATGCCTGTGATTATTAAAATTTCAAAGCTTAGCTTCTCTACTCCCTCCTCCATCTGTTTCTTTTTATGGCAAGTCAGAAGAATCTTCCCGTCTAGGCTGCCTTTTATCCAGATGGTGATCTCTCCCTTTGTTCAGGCATGAATTCTATCCAGGCAAATCAACGCATCAATCATTTGCATTAGTTGCAAAGCTCAGAAGGGTATTTGCTACTTTAGAAAATACAGAATGTAACTCTACATCACCAGCACGTACAAGAGCATTCAAGGAGGTAAACACTGTCTTCACTGACTTATCTGCAGCAGCTCAGTGTGAGAAGGCTGGTGCCTTACTCCTGGGTGAGTACTGGTAGGTCCCAAATCCAACATTCCCAAAACGCAGCACAGTGGGAAATGACACCTCAAGTGCAGAGCATTCAGAGATCATACTTGTACAATTTCTTTTCATTATCTGCATCATCTATAATTCACTACAGTCCATGTATTGCTGCCACATGCCCTGAGAGAGAGCCTTGTGGATCAACAGCAAATTCAACTCTTCAGCCCATGAATGAATTTACTGCTGGAAGCCAAATCTTACTGCTCATATTAGCAGCTCACTCCGTGCTTACAAATCCTCAGTGGATATAAACAAGTCTCACCGAAAGAACTTGTTTTGCTTGCTGTACACATTTTGTGTACTAAATGTTGTTCTCACTGATGTCAGAAAGGGTCGTGACATTCACTTCAGCTGGAGATGGGTTGACTGCTGTATGTCAAGTCATGATGTCAAGGTCTTTCCCAAGAGCTGGATATTAAATTGTTTTATTTTGGTTTTGATCTTCTTTTAGAAAGGTCAGCAGAAGACACAGGCAGAGGTTATCTTGCAGTTCCCTTTGTCTGAAAGACACCTGCATGACTGATGAAAGGTTTTGCAAGTCAGTGGCCCTGGGCAGGATCTCATACCCTGAACTGCTGTGCTGGAATCTGTAGCTATTTCTAAGGAATAGAAGAATGAAAAACTTTGACTGAAATAGACCTTTAGTACTTCAAGCTTTTATTACAAAATCTGTGAAGATAAAGATCTCTGTTATGCTGTCCTGTCAACAACTCCCTCTGATGAGGTATGAGCTAGTAGCCTGCCAGAAAGTTTAACCCAGGAAATCAGTAAAAAACAGTCAGCTGCTACAAACCAGAAGTTATCTACCAGTGCCACTTTCCAAGGTGATTTAACCTTAACTGAGGTTAAACCTTAACTGATCTATTGCTAGAGGGGCAGGTGCATGATCTCTTTAGCAGGTAACTGATAATGACTGTTACCAGCTCATCACTGCACGGTTACAGACAGAAATTGGCTGTGTGTTCTGGTCTTCTCTCTAGTTCAACTCTGGGTTATTTGAAACTTGTTCAGCTTTACAAGTTCAGAAGGATAAAAAGGAAGTGGCAAGCAACTCTCCCTTCAAAGATAGAAGTCATTTCCTTTCCATTCTTCACAGTGGCCAGTAGTTTAGTATATGGGTATTGGCTTATTTATACCAGTATCAGTCCAGTTAGAGTAGATCCTTGTGGGGCCTCCTCTCGAGTACTGGGTTCAGTTCTGTGCCCTTCATTATACGAAAGACATGGAGATGGTGGAACAGGTCCAGAACAGAGCTACCAAGCTCATGAGAGGTTTAGCAAAGCAGTCGTGTGAGGAGAGGCTGAGGGAGCTGGGCAGAGTTAGTTTGGAGAAAGGGAGGCTGAGGGGGGGAGCCTCATTGCCCTCTACAACTCCCTGAAGGGAGGTTGTGGAAGGGTGGGTGTTGGCCTCTTCTCCTTGGTGACTGCTGACAGAAGCAGGGGCAATGGATCTTTGGAAGAAATTCTTCACAGAAAGAGTGGGGAGGCACTGGAATGGCCTTCCCAGGGAGGTGGTGGAGACCCCATGCCTGGAGGTGTTGAAGAACCGTGTAGACATTGTGCCTCACTCTGCTCAAGTGGCAGCATGGAGGGGGTTAGCGTTTTTCAGTCTCTCAGATATTTAGGTTGGTGTGGGGAGGTCCTTTCCAACCAGGATTATTCTGTGATTGTTTGAGGTTTAATTCTCTTATATTCCTGCCTCTCTGCTACCACACAGACCAGAACCCTGAAGTGGAGCACAACTGCAATAAAATATCAGGTACCAAAGTCTGGATTTATATCTTTTGAACCAGTAATTCTGCTCCTCCCTCCTTCTTGAGATCATGAGAAAGATTAAGAGGAGGAAGTGCTGCAGGCATTTTCATTAAGAATTACTGGCTAATTCTAAAGTGCCTATTAGTAGAAGCCTTTTTGCAATGCCTGTGGTACCTATTCATCACAGCTGAATCATGGATATCGACTATTTTATATTTCATGTACCTCTTACATCTTTAATGTTTGAGGAGCTTGTTCCCGAAAGTGTCTCAGCAGGGGGTAGTGTGGTCAGATTTCATCAAAATTTCCAAGGCTGCAATGAGCTTCCAATAATTCTGAGGAGTTGTCTTTGGCAGACTACAATCAATAATTCCTTTTTTTAAAAGCAGGACTCTTTTTTTTTCCTGCCTTCTGCTCCTGGGAAGTACTTAGGAATAAATAGAAAGTGTATGAATATAAATAAGTATTTGAAAAGTAGTTACCACAAAATCAAGCCTCTCATTTTGACAGCCAGGAAGCCGGAAAGTTAAAACCACCTATTTAAATTGGAAGTCTCTTACTTGCAGGAATAGAATGTTATTTTCCTAAGGAGTTCAGATGCTTTTCATAAACCTTAGTGATTGTTCTGCTTCACTTCAGAGGCTGCTTCCTTACAAATAGTCACAAACATGTGGTTGGTGATGGGGAGATACTGATTCGGATGAAAAGAGGGCAGCAACAGTGGAAGGATCTGACTTTGATCTCCAAGGAGTTTGATGCCTGCTTGTCTTTCCTGTCATACTGAATTATTTCTCAAATAAGAAATCAGTGTGGACAAAAAGAAGAATCAAATAAAAATGAGCTCAGGCTAATGCTAAATACTTCAGTCTCTAATCACAAACAACAAAGGCATCCAAGAAGTCACCAAATCTAATACTCAGACATATTTTGTGGCTCACACTGATCTCTGCTTAGTACAGCACTACAATGATGCGGAGGCACTTTGATTTGTTGCAAGCAATTAATGGTTCAATACAGCTCTAGAGGACTAATCTGAACTGAATACGGCATATTCTTTGCCTCATCAATAAAAACAACCTCCGTATGTTTGCTCGTGTGGCTTGACTGACTTGCATAAGCAGCTTAGAGATCTTTACCAGAAATACTCTGAACAAGCACAGTTTTTATGATGCAATGCACACTTTAGAATAGAAAGAGTCAAGACTGTATGTCTTTTCTAACTCAGTTCCAACTGCTCAGGAATGAATCACAGAATAATCCTGTCTGGAAGGACCTCCTAGATCACTAAGTCCAACCATCCCTACATCAACAAAAAACCTCAGTACCTGAGAGACTGACAAACACAACCTGACCCCCTCCCATGGGCATGGCTTGAAGCTCCATGACTACACAGTTCTTAAAACACCTCCAGGGATGGTGACTCTATCACCTCTCTGGGAAGACAGTTCCAGTGCTTAACCATTCTTTCATTGAAGAATTTCTTCCAAAGATCCAATCTAAACCTCCCCTGTCTCAACTTCAGACCATTGCCTCTGCTTCTGACTGCAGCCACCAAGAAGGGGCCAGAGATCCCCACTCAGTCTCTTGTTCTCCAAAGGAAACCTGCAAAGCTCCCTCAGCATGTGTGAATGACACTTCCATAACGCTAAGAATTCCTCCTTTCATTTAATACTGACTCATCTGATGAGTTCTATCTTTCTAATCTTTTTCTTCAACTTTCTTATTTCCCTTTGCACTCATTGAGCCATATTCACACCATGAAGAACGAACTGGGAAACAATAGCCATGCAGTAATCACTTTTTCCAGAGAACAGCACCAGTGTTGATAAGAGACTGTGTTCAGAGCTTTAGGTATCTTTGGTGTAAGTCAGTTGTTTCTGCTTTGAGATTGACTTTCCTCTTTAAAGGAAATTTCTTGTAATGTCTTATTCAGTTTTGATTCACTGGAGGTGGAATATTTCTCCTCCTGGGAGCCATACCATCCTAGAAATAAAAGTACAGATGCCAGTCAAGGATTTGGACCTCTCTTGCCTAGGCAGATGTACACTGGCTGTGTGCAGAGCATTCCTCTCATGGTCTCGTATAGTGACTGCAGAGGTTTTTTTCTTTTATACAGGGGACCAGTAAAAGAGCAAGAGGAAGCAAAGTATGGTTTTCACTGCTGGGAGGAATGGGCATAATAATCATAAAATCACAGAATTATCACTGAATCCCAGAGTTTTAGGGATTGGAATGGGCCTTGAAAGATCCAGTCACACAGCAATAGTCCAGGAGGGTTTTAAATGTCTCCAGAGAAGGAGAGCCCATAAGCTCCCTCGGCAGCCCCTTCCAGTGCTCTGTCATCCTCACTGGGAAGAAATTTCTTCTCATCTTAATTTCTTTTCATGTGGAACCTCCTCTGTTCCAGCTGATACCCAGTGCCCCTTGTCCTGTCATTGGATGCCACTGAGCACAGCCTGGCTCCTTCCTCCTGACACCTGCCCTTTCCATATTGATCAACACTCATGGGGTCACCCCTCAGGCTGTTTTCTTCCCAGCTGAGGAGCCCCAGCTCCCTCTGCCTTTCCTCTGCAGGGAGATGCTTCCCTCCCTTCATCATCTGTGTGGCTCTGCACTGGACTCTCTCAAGCAGTTGTGTCCTTCTGGAACTGAGGGGCCCAGAACTGGACACAATATTCCAGATGAGAATTGTTTTGGTTAAAAGAGATTTTAAAGGTCATCAAGTCCAATGACTGATCCAGAATAAAGCCCCCATCTTGGGGTTTGAAGACCTCTGGCAGGAGCCCTGTATGATATCTCTTAACTTACTGCTTCTTATGCCCTGCCTTCCTCCCCTTCCTTTCCCATACAAACCTCATAGAAGGGGGACAGAGCTTAAATAGAGACTTTGTACCAGTGGCATCCACAGACACCCTCTCTGTTGTCTTGTCTCGTGGCATGAGGTTTGCTCTAACAAAGGACCCAGTAGATTGTTTCCTCCCTCCAGAAAAGCGAAGTTTTATGCCTGCGCTGAGAGAGAAAAAACTCTGCTGTGGGGAAATAGAGATGAGCACTGAGGTCTGTGGATGTCTTTAATCCGTGAGAGTGAGAATTAACGGCAAAGCTAACAAAGTTGAAGAAAATAGTCACTAAATACCACAGTCAAGGGATGTGAGGAGAAGGAGGGTGTAAGGGTTTCTTTTAAAAAGGGTCTAAGCCTGCAGCCTCCGTGTGTGAGTGGATATTCTCCCCAAAAAGAGGTCTACAAAAGCTGTATCTCGGAAGTCCTCAAGGTTACTGCAGCTCAGCTCTCCAGCAGACGCTGTTAGTTGTTTTAAACACTAGATGCCACTAAGAGATCAGCTTTGAGATGGCCATCGCCTGCAAGACGGGGTTCTGTCGGGAGGGACCTCAGAGTTCACCTACTCCCAGCCCCCTTGCCAAGAGCAGCGAAACCTCTCACGACACCAGGTTGCCCACAGCCTCGTCCATCCTGCCCTTGGACAGCTGTCCTAACCCAGCCTTAAGGATAAAGTTCAACCTCTAGTAGGACCCGACACTCACTGCAGCCCTGGACCCTTACGCAAGGCTGCAGCAGAGTCTGTGGTATCCGGGACCTGTGGGCTGGTTTCTTGGCAGCAGCTAAAGAAAAGGAAAAGCAAAGAGCTCCACATAAATCCATGAAGAAGGAGCAATTTGCACTGCTGAGGAGTTAGTGCGCAGTACTGCAGCTTCTGAGTCCTTGCCTGCCTCATATATTTCTTCAGGAAATAAGAAGAGATTTCATTGTCAACGTGAAAAACCGCCTCCTCCAGCACAGAGATGTAAGATGAGAGAAAATTATGTGGTTACACTCTGGCTATTTGCTGTGTAAGAACAAAAAGTGCATTGTCAGTCTCTCCAAGGATTCTCGCTAGGTGTGAACTACGTCTCAAAAACTTAGTGTCAGTCCAACATTTTAACAGTCAGGAGCTCACTGTTTTCTTGAAACCCACACTGAAACTTCTCAGCACTGTACAAATAGACTCTGCAGGCTCCCCTCTGTGTACTCTGTCTTATTGTGATGATTTCACATGTACCTTTTTTTGTTTTTGAGCAAAACTTTATATTTTGAGTAACAGTGGGAGCCCAGAAGGATGAGGAGTCCCTGAGCTGAGATACTGCCAACTGGCCAGATGGTAACTCACGCCAGTAGAGTGGACCACAGGTCCTACAGGAACTGGGAACCAACACTGTTCCTAGGACAGTATTTTGCTCAGGAGAAGACAGTGGGCCTGCAGCTCTGCTGTGTACAGCAGCTGTCACCAGATGAGAGCAGCCACTTGTTGCCACAAGGAACCAGCTATTGCAGTCCACAGGTCCCTGCAGCATGTACGACACACCACAAGCACTGCTTATAACCCCATCTCCAGCCAGGCCACAAATCAGGTCTTCACTTCTCTACACAGTCAGAAATCTAAGACACAGTCTGTCCCCACAACAGCAGAATGTGGCTCCCTCCTCACAAGCAGAACATGGTGACAAGACACTATTTCTGTTGCTCAGAATGTGCCTGGACTGACGTCAGATCGCTGTTGTCAGGCATTTAGGAATCAATGCCCTGCGTGGAGCAAAGCTGCGCTAACCAACCAAGTGAAAGAATCTGGCAAGCAGCAACTCTTTGTTGTAGGTTAAGGAAAAGCCTCCCTCTGTTGTCTTCTGTGTCTGGATTTTAATTAGTGAGTTTAGCACAGGCAACAAAGAAAAGCACATTGTCAATACCCTGCCCACATAAAACCCGTCTCTGCACTGCACTCTAAAAACAGTAAGTGATTGGTTCATCAAACCTGCACCCCAAGAGAGGCAGAAAGAAACGGTGCTGTTGCTGCTTTACTGACAACAAAGTCTCATCAGAGTAAGACAAAGTGCTTGCTGACGCCATCTCTTGGGGTGGAGCAGGATGAAGTGCTCTGGGATTCCAGAACCAAGTGCACTCTCCTTTACAAACCTACACAGGAACAGAAAAAGATGACAACCTTTAGCCCAGGACAAGAGTGCAGTGCTGAGATATAAAGACAAGCACTAATTAAGAAATTGAAAACACCCTCTTGTGGATGGAGCCTTTTGTCCTGAGAACACATAGGTGTATTCCTGTCCACAGAGCATTACCAGCCCAGTGTGCGTTGGAAAGCAAATCAGAATACTGCAGATGCCTTACTCCACTGCCTTTTCTGACATGCTGACACCACTCTGGCCTGTGCATGTTCCTTACAGCTTAAGATACAAATCCATCAATGAAGGGACCAGCTCTGACTCTTCAGTGTGGTGATTCAGCTCTCTCTGATACCAGATGGGATGCTGATTCATAGGCAGCAGTTCAATGCATTGTTTCATGGGAGGGAAGGCAGACGGTGACTTGATCTGCAATTTGATGAAGCCATCCCTAGTGCTACAAACATGGAAACAATGCAGGAACAGGTTGATGTCCTGATGAGGCACACAGTGGGCCTGCCTGGGCTAACGGACTCTGCAGTCTTCCTTCTGAGATAAAAGAGGGAGCCTGGCCTGTCACTTAGCCACATCCACTTAGGAAATAACAGTCGGATTCATCTCCAAGCAGTGATTAGAATATACACCATGGGGAACAATTCTCTGCTGGGCTAGAGTCCCCATTGCAAGAGGGATCTCCTGCAAATGTCTCAAGGTATCTCCTAATACAGGTTTAATTTCTGATTCAGATACTCCAGTCTTATTAACAGCACTGCTGTAGTAATACAGTATGAGCTGGTATGAAACCTTCCAACATTTTGTTCAGAAGAAATCAAGGACTCAAAAAGGACACAATTTTTGCTGATAAACTGCTAGAGATGGTGCAGTTCAGTAAAGCTCTGAACAGCAAGAGTTTCCTCTACCCGACCCCTAAATCCCAGGCATTATTCCCATCTCATCACACAGCAGAAGGAATGCAGGACAAACGTCGATCACCTTGACTGGTACAGGGAAAAAAAGTACCAGTACAGCCAGTTCTGGCAGATAGAGTCCACTTGAGAATCAAGAAGAGAATATACCTAAAAATGTTCCAGCTCCCTATTTACGTCAGCCCTGGCAGGCTCGTTTCTCTAGGAGTACATAAGATCAATGCATTCGTGTGATGTATTGTCTCATCCATCACTGCTTTAAAGCTGCCATAATTTCACACTTAGAATCCTTTCTCCTTTTCCTTCCTTATTCTGCAGAAACATTTCAGAGCTCAACAACATAAGCTCCTCTCCAGGCCTTTCCCTGTAGCCCAGTAACTTCATACTGGCACTTCACCTGCTGACAGATCTGCAGAGTCTATGGCTTGTCAGAAAAAAGATGAAATCAAACCCAAAGATTTGGTACTTTTTTAGTCTAAACTGTGCTGCAGGATCTGGGGCATCAACTACTGAACCACTGTTTCTATCATCAAATTTAAATGGAGAATGTGGCTCATTCGGTTATTAATAGCCCAGCTTCAATAAGTTTTAAGGCTGTAGAAGAACTCAAGCTGTAAACTCAACTGTAAGTCTTCATATTTCTGTGTTTCAGAGGCTAATTGATCTCTAAATCCCCTTCAGCAGATTCCTACATCCCCTGCGTCCATCAGGCGGAGCTGCTGTCTTGCTGTGACCTGGCTCTTGGTGGCAGCAGTGAAGCTACAGATGAATCAGCAGGGTTTCGCTGCTGGTGCGGTTGATGCTCAGTGTCGTCTAATGCACTTTGCTCTGCAACATCGCTCAGCGAGCTCTGCACTTTCTTCGAAAATATATGGGCTCTATAATTCTAACTGAAACGACAGCTGCAGCCTTCTCTGAAGCCTCCACAGGATGTCAAATTGTGAATTCTCATCACATCAGAGGCAAACAAACACCTTCGGTCACTACCAGTGCCAGCAGTACAGTGAGCACCACACAGACAGGCAGAAACTGTGGCCGACTGGTTCTAATTACAAAGGCTGATCTTGTAATTAGTCCATAATATTAGCAGTTTGCTGTGGGTTGCACACATCGTGTAGCAGTCTATGCATACAGATGAGCTCAGGAAGAGCTCTCTACAAGCCAAAGCATCATTCTGTAAGAGTGTACACACTGCTGTTACACCCAGATCCTAACTTTCATCTGTGTTTTGGTTATCTATTATTTTGGAAACTAGATTAAACAAAGTATCTGCCACTGCTTCAGGTCCTTAGAATTAAAATCAAATCTTGGCTGCATATGGTGAGCAAAACCTTTATTAAAAGTAGATGAGATCTGAGCGTGAAACAGCATTTGGTGACACTGAAATTCTTCTTAGAGCAGCAGAATGTCTCAGAGTTGAAATAAATTAAAAGAGTGGCTAAGTGTGATCTGCTTACATGCAAACATGATCAAGTTAATAGCACACAAATGTACAAGACTGGAATATTTCTGTTTCAGATGGAGAAGAGCACTCAGGAGACTATGGAAAGCTTTGTACAACATAACCAATGAGCACCAGTGATTGCCCAGCACAGTCCAGCTGGCACTGCAGTTGTGAAGGCAAAGTGTATGATTTCAAAATAATTTCTGCCTTTTAATCCTCTAAAAACTGCTTCTCAGTACTTTTAGAACCCAGCATCTTTTATGAGTACATGTAAAATGAGTTCAAGGGACTAATAAAAGTCTCAAGGAAATCCAGCAGCCTAATAATCCTCTTCTAAGTGCCAAACTGATTCAGCAATATTCAGCAGCTGCTGCAGAAAACGTTTGATGACTGTGTGAAGTTACTAACAGGGTGAGTGCTGAAAGCTCTGTCTAGCTCCTTCTCACATGGAGCTGCTCCCTTTAACTTGCCAAAGCACAGAATCAGTGACAAAGTCTTTTGGGGAGCAAGTCAAGCCCTGGAGGACAAAACTGAGGACATGAGCTGTGGAGGCTCCTCTGGCTAACTGTGTCTCTCAAATCTCTAGCCAGGCTGCTGAACATGCTTACTGTCACCAGTAACTAGAGAGGGTTAACAGGCCAGAGCCCAATTTAAACCTCACTGCAGCAGAGACTGCAGCAAGTGGACACACCCTGTTAAAGATGCAGTACATCATTCCTGCCCTTCAGGCTTACTTCATCCCCTTTGCTGCAATGCTGTCGGCAAACACAAAGCTTAACTCTTTTCGGGGCAAACTGCCTCAAGAAAACAGCATTGCATAGTATTTAAGCTACAAACTTAGGATGTACATGATCTATACCTACCACAGACACCACTCTCCTCAAAACGGAGTTTGAATGGAGGGGGGGGGGGTGTGTACGTGCACAAAGAATGTCTTGGCTTGTTTTAATTCTAGCAAGTGCTTGCTGCAGAGAACAGGGATGCAAAAGTCTCCATGAGACTATTAATTCCTGGATCTCCCTTGCAAAAATCCAGCCCACAACCCTAACCTGGGTTAGGATTAGCTGGTAAACTGAGGCACGGGTACCATACAAATTCTTTTATGGGCTTTGATTAAACTTAGATTTGTAGCTGCAGGTCAGCTTCAGTACACTGCTTGGGTCAGAAGTAGCTCACCTACTCCAAGTTGTCTGTCACTGGTTGCAAGAGAGCTGCATCAAGCAATAAATTAGAGCAGTCCCACAGGTCAGTCCAATTTGAATTTGGAAAGAGCCAAAGCAGCATTATCCTTCCTCCCCAGTGAAGGGCAGCCCAGATTCTGAGCCTGAGCGCATGTGGTGAGAAGCCTCTGGGACTTTATTAATGACTATGCAGTACGGGGAGAAGGGGCGTGCTGCAGAATCCTACGGCTGGCTGTGCGTTTAAAGTGCCTACCTTGCTGCCTTCCTCCCACCCTCATCACAGGTAGCTGTGTTAGCAGTCTAATTGCACTAGGCTGCCAGAAACGAAAGAAAATTAAGAAAAAACTAGTGCTACGTGGAGATAACATCCTGTTCAGAAAGTGCTCAGTTAGCGTGGAAACAAGAGAAACAGGCGCCCTGTGACACTGAGGACGAGTGATACCGAGCCCTTGTACACAAGCCAAGCACCGGTTCCTAAAGGAGAGAGCTCTGAGCTTCTGTATTCACAGCAGTGACTAACCCTCCCATTAACAGAAACAGAAAGCTGTCAGCTTTTCAGTGCTCTTGCCTGGCTATAGCAGCTCCAGGGGTGATGCCCGCTGTCTTACTGCTGACAGCTTCTTGCTTCAGTCAGAATGAAAATGAACTACAGTGGGTTTTGCTAAGCAGGTAGGTCTGATTCTCCTTGTACTCAGGTAATGTAGCAGTGATTCAGTAAAGCCAGAGGCATGACTGGTATGTATAAAGACATATGTACATGAGAGAGAGAGAGTCAGAGCATTCTTTGTCATTTAAGGCGGTTGTATTTATTCCTATATTTACAGAACCCCCAAACCTAACCCTTTTGCAACAACTGTGCCAGTAAAAGCAAACCCCATGAAAGCTCCCATCTGCATTGCACAGAATAAATAATCCTCTGTTCTCTAAGTCTTTTGTACAGGAAAAAAAGCCACCCAAACCCCGAGGATCCTACTTTGAGATGCCCCATGCAGAGGTGATGTACTAAACCACTACTGGACTGTGGGTCTCAGATCCTGGACTAACACAAAGCAGCCCTTGGCTTCTTATCCTCAGAAAAAAAGTCTCAAAATTGAAAGACTTGTTGCTTAGTGTGTGAAGACTAAATGAAATCTGAAATTATCTTAAATGCAATTAGCATTTAATGATCTTAAAAATGCAATTAGCACCAACAGTTCTAAAGCACAAAAGAGAGAAAGTGAGAGTGGTTATTTTCAAAATAGAGGTGCTTGGTTTATTGATACCGTGCAATGCAGAATCACAGAATCACAGACAGTCAGGGATTGGAAGGGACCTCGAAAGATCATCCAGTCCAATCCCCCTGCCACAGCAGGATTCCCCAGATCCAGTTGCACAGTCCAGGCGGGTTTGAAACGTCTCCAGAGAAGGAGAGTCCACAACCCTCCTGGGCAGCCACTTCCAGTGCTCTGTCAGCCTCACCAGGAGGAAGTTTCTTCTCGTATTTAAGTGGGTAATGCTACTACAACTCTTTTGTTCTCGACAGTTTTTTGCTTTTCATTAAGTGAAGTATTCCTCCTGTCCTAGAAGAATCAACTAGAGACAGGAGAAGGAAAAAGCACAGAACAGCAGAACTCTCCCTCAAGAGAGGGCTGAGGCTTAGGGATGTTCTTCATTAGGACACAGCACATTAACATGTCACCTTAGGGACTGGGTGAGCAATTAGCCTTTCCTGGACAGACAAGCATGCTGTTTAAATACTGAGTGGCCTTACTGCTAGATACCTGTGTTAACAGAAAATCTGGGTGTCTTGCAGAGCCACAAAGACGCTGAAGGGAGTGGAGCATCTCCCTGATGAGGAAAGGCTGAGGAAGCTCTTGAGCTTCGAAAAAAGGAGCTTGAGGGGTGACCTCATGAATATTGATCAATATGGAAAGGTCAGGTGTTAGGAGGAAGGAGCTGGGCTCTGCTCAGTGGCACCCACTCAGCGAACAAGGGGCACTAGGTGTAACGTAAGGTCAACTGATTTGCTGTTACCTGCCAACACACCATATTGTCATGTTCCACTGTTGCTGACAACTTGCACACGCTGGCACTTGTGCAGATGTGCCACAGTTAGGCCACCCGACAATGATCTTGTAGGTGATAAAAGGCAAGATCTCCCTTGAACCTCCCCTTACAAAGCACCTTTGGGCTAAAACAGGAGGAAAGCGAACAGAGCCTGGCCCATGGTGACCTGCTACTAAAAATGTAAATCCCATAGGATGCTTCTTGACCTTTCATGTAGTGTTTTATAACTTAGGGGTCTCCTGTGGTCAGATTTCCCCTCCCTTTAAAAATCATGGGATCTTTAAAAAGCTCGGGCTGACACATTTACTGAAATAAGCAGTTCAAAGCAGATGAGAAGGAGTGTATTAGCAGCCTAGTAAGGGAAGGACCACCCTGCCTTCCTCGAAAGACTTTCCTTTCGAAGTCTGTCAACAGACCTGTTATTCAAGTAAAGATTCATCCCAGCTGCAGCCTTTGCTCAGAATCATCTTCACACAACAGCTTCTGCTGCAGCTTTGCATTTCAAAAGAACACATTTGTAGTAAATAGGAAAGACTAAACTAGAGGAAGGCTGAGCTGTGAAAAAGAGGGCAGGGAAGGGCTCAGGAATGCAGAAACAAGCGCCAGTGAGCACTGAAACAGGATTTAATAAACAGCTGTTTCAAACATAAGAGCAGTTCAGCGGCTGTGGCCCCCAGACACTGCTGTTACTGACTGGCAGGACAACTCTAAGCAGTCATGCCCTTTCCACAGGAGGATTGGGGTGATGTCTCTCATTCCTCAGCAAGTCTCCTGCTGATTTATGAAGTTAAAGCCATAGATATTCTTGTGAATTGGATAGAATTGTTGACAAAACTCCCAGTAGCTCTAATAGATTCAGGCAGGTTTGGGTAAGGACTAACTAAAAGTCCATGGAAATCAACAGAGTTCCCCTTTCTTTATCTACCTTAGCTCAGGGGTCCAAGTTTGACCAGTTAAACCCAGGGTGTAGGTGCTCTGTGTCTCCATAAGGTGCCTGGTATCCCCACACCAACTCTCGGGGAGCCCTCAGTCAGTGCTTGGATACTGCTGCTGAGGGCTTAGGGAGGTGGAGCAGTGACCAAGGATGAGATGATGTGTTAGGACATAAATGCTGAGAAACAAAGGAGTTGAACACTTACAGGTGAGATGACAGTCGTTGCTGGAGTCTGTTTTCTTACTCAAACACTGTGTGGCTGTAAAGAGTCAACCACAGCCAGGTTCAGATGGTTCTTTCTTCCTGCACTGAGCCATTTGGGGCAACACTTCTTCCTTCATTTCCTGACCTCATCAGTTTCAAGCATTCTTTCTGTGAGACGCTGCGCTCATATGTTTCCTCCCACCAAACATGCACAAGCCAGTGTATTTCATTCTCAGTGCTTTACTAGCATCTTCACGTTGGGAAAACCCTTGAGAATCTCATCAGACTGTTAAAATACCCCATGTAAGAAACTCAGTGAGTGATCAAAGAAGAGATTCACTGACAAAGATGAGCTATACAGTTTGGCACATCAAAAGACAGGAAACAAATGGTGATTTGGGCTTATTAGAGGAGCCACTGGATTGCTCATCTCCATTACAGCTACACTGAGTCAACACTGCTTCCATCTAGTCGGCCCTAGGATGGGAGTCAGGAGGCATAATGGGAGTTGATTGTACATCAGGACACTGCAACCAATGACGCTGATCAGTGAAGATGGACTGCAATCAGCTTTTCTGATGTGAAATTTTTTCTGCCTTGTGCAACACATGGATGGTGAGGGTTACAGAGCACTGGAAGGGGCTGCCCAGGGGGTTTGTGGAGTCTTCTCTGGAGACGTTTCAAACCCTCCTGGGCTGTTCCTGTGTGACTGGATTGAAGGGATCCTGCTCTGGCAAGGGGGATTCCTTCCAATCCCTCTGTCTGTACTGAATCTGATCCTGAATAGTAAGACAAGCTGGGAGGCATTTCTGTCTGAGCCAGCCTCACTCCACCAACGAAGGATTAAGGGGATGGGCCGCTTCTGATGCAGGGAGACACAAGTTTATTTTTAAATCACGTTTGCATGCATAAGCACAGCTTGCAGCCACAATCTGCTGAACCTGCGAGAGCCATTGCCCTTGTAATGGGATCTGCAGACTCTTCAAACCCAGCCCATTGATTAGCTGCAGGACAGGATTCTATTCCTTTTTTCTTTGTGCCTGCGGCAGCACACTCAATCAATGAAAGGACTGATGAGGAAGAAGCAGCAGTAATCTAATATCGAAGATTACTCCTGTGCACAAGCCCTACTAATCAGACTGGCCTTCCTGATTATCAAGAGGGAAATTTAACCCTAAATATGACTCCAAGTTATTGGGTAGACAGCAAGTAATTATGTTCTAGACAGCTTCCTTCTTGCCATTATATGTTATTTCTACTCTGGAGGTACATGAGAATCTAGCCCTAAGTCAGGAAAACATACTGTGAGGTACTGGATAGCTCTGGGAAAAAAAGCAAGCTGAGGTGGTGTGAAAAAAAATAGTCCAAACTGGACTGAAACACCCCAATTAAAAGCTTTTGTGTAATCAAATAGCTAGAGTAGGGGTCTGCTGGTAAAACCATTTGGATTTTATTGCCAGGTTTGGATGGTAAGAACTAATTAGAGGAGCTGCTGTTTTAGTCTCTGGGCAGGAAGGCAGAGTAGTAATTAGGCCACCATATGGGAGAAGTGAACTGAAAGTCGTGATGTGGTGGGTATTTCTCAAGGTGTAACTGCAGCAGCTGATGTAGAGCAGAGGACAAAATGTGGCAGCCCTAGCTTACCTTCCTGTAAAGCAGTGACAAGTGCATTTGCAAGGATTGGTTCTGGTGCCTTTGCACCTCCTAAGAACAGTGGCAAACCTGTATGCTAATGACATTGCCTGATGTCTCGTGTTGGGCCTTATTCTGCTGTCTTTGCAGTCAATGGCGAAATTCCTGCTGGGTGCAAAGGTGGCAGATTGGGCTCATTAAACTTCAAGTAAATTCACAGTAGCAAACTCAGCTATTGTTCATGTTGTAATCAGGCATATCCATCACACAGCTCTGCAGCTGCCTGTGTCCTTCTTCCCTCACCCCAACCTCATCCCTTCCTCTGCATGGACAATGGATGTGATGACCTTCTAAGTGTCTTCCGTATGAGGTAACTACAAATGGGAATAAGCCTGTGTTCATCACTTACAGGACAGTGCAGGCGAGGCCGAGGTTAGAATATGGCATTTGCTAATGGCCCCTACTCTCTCACGTTTCTCATGGGCAGATAATTTAACAGATAATCTATAACCTTTAACAAATTGAATGAAAAATGTTGTAGCAGCTGCAAAAGGAACAGAATCTGCACTGGCAGTGAGAAAAGCAAAGATGTGGAGAGTTTGGGAAAACGGACAAGCCAACGCCTGCCTCTCACTGTAACACCACACAGTTAAATGCTCTCACCTTGTCTCTGTGAAGGATGCAGCTCTGCACCCGTTTGTCTTCTCTTGGTTTTTATTAGAGCCATTAGTTATAGATCAGAACAACAGGGTATTTCAGGGGGAACAATCTAACTGCATTCAGGTTCCTGCTCTCTTGTGGACATCCTCAGGAAATCACTTACAGCCATCAGTACAGACACCTTTACAAGTACAGAATTGCTGAAAGGGGGATTTACCTGACTATCTCTTTCAGAGCCCATAAACGTGTGGGCCATTGCCACTGCTGAACTGGAACAGGGTGCCAATACAGAGACACATGCACTGAGGTGTTAGAAGTTCAGATATTACAGAAAAGCGAGCCAGCTGCTCCATGCTCTGATGAAAAGTGTTTATTAACAGCTCTTTAAACCAGGGACATGCATGACATTTTTTCTAAGCTGTACTACCCATGGAACACCAGACTCACATGGATAAAGACACTTGTTATACTCAGGTAATAGGGTATCTGAAACAGGATCCAGCACACTTCCTCTTGCAACCATTTCAGCTGACATCCATAGAGGTGGTCAGACCATCCTTACAACAGCTTGCAGTCAGCTCTGTGATCCACTGATGCGTCTGTTTCATGAACCATTTTACTGCAGTCTGTAAATGGAGCTGCAAAGTCCTGCTTTTTTCTCCTTTCATCAAAGCCTCTGGGACAGCAAAGAGTTGGCATAAATAATTCACATTGTGTTACCAAGAATAGCAGCAGAGCTGCAGCACTTACTTGCCTGCTTGGATGCAGAATTAGTCCAGTGACATGTCTTGGACGTGCTAGAGCTTGAAAAATGCTGGTTGGAACAATCTCATTGTGGAAGGCAACATCTGTGGAACCAGAAGAGAACTGTCTGAAACAAAAGCAACTGTGCTGAGTCTCTTTGTATTAATTTCTGCTGTGACAAGAGTAAATGGAAAGATTTAGCCCCATATGAAGGCCCAACTTCTGTGAGAATGAATGTACAAGTACCTGAAAGGCTCCTGTCAGATCTGTTTCATGAGGTCTAGCAGCAATGTTCATGCCCCTATGAAAGGGTGCCATTGCCTGGAAAGTTTCTTGCTATTCCCAGAACAACCCTTCCTGCCTGGGTTTCCTCAGGAGGATGGGTTAGGATCTGCTATCATCAGTCAGACTTGTAAAACTGCCTGTTCAGTGAGTGCCTGGTCAACAAAAATAAACCTTCAGTCTAGCCAAACTTTCATTACCCTGAACTACTCCTCCTGACAGCTTAGGATGTCAAGTTCATGGATTCAAATATCAGCTTTGAGCAGGGAACAGATAAGAACAGAAATGTCATGTCCACAGCATAAAAAGCCCTTGGATGCAAGTAAAGAGGAGCCATTAGGTAACTATGGTCTTCATAAAGAGCAAATGCAATAGAGACAGCTTTAGAAATCACTGCCAGTTCATGTTCCTCAAGCTGGGACAATCCAAATCTCCTTTGAAGCCAACTGGTTGTATTTGTGATGCATCTTAGATCTTTATAAGCTCCAGAATAAGACATTGTTCCGCTCTATTAGTAGTCAATCAAACATCTAGAAGCACACACTGATATGAAATCACTGGGAAAGCCTTGATGCTTCTTCTCTCTTTTATTTTCCTCCATCCTTTAATTCTGTTTCTTTGATAAACAATTACTTTTCAAGAGCCTGGTCTTTATTAGTCCTTGTGTAGCTACACCAAGTGCATTACAGGAAAGATTTACCCATTAGCAACCAGACAGGACTCACAGGCAGCACCTGCCAGCGTTCTAAAGCAGGTAACCAGTCTCAGAGACTGACACAAAGTGTGGGAAGAAGACAGGGACACATAGAGAAGGGAAATCTTCCTACACACACTCTTTATCAACATGAGTAAACCCCTGAAAGCTGTTCAAATGAAAGCTGGAAGCCTGATGTAGCTGATGTTGCAGACAGACAGATAGGATGCTTCTACCTATAAAAATAACTTCATGGGAGTAGTAGGACTCAACAAAAAGGACTCCCTTATTCCAAGGCTCTACTCCAACCCTCTTCTTGGCTTTCTACAAGAAAAAGAACTTATTATGTTGCACCTGCATTCCCCTAAAGCTGTGCAGCCAGAAAAAGGGATTGGGAAAAGAAACCAGTATGTGACCAGCTTCTGAAACGGGGGCTAAGAGGAAGGAAACCACAATTTCAGAGCTCTGCAGCCCGTTTTCACTTTCTTCTAGCAAATTCTCCCTCAAAGTCATGCTCTCAAGCAAGTTCTCATTAGCATTCAATGAGATTTAGAGCAGGTCTGTGCCAAGGCTGCCTGCCTAGATTTAGATTTGTGACTAGCACACAAGTTCAGTTGCCACTGAACTAAAATAAATGCTGGAATTAGGAGAAAGGACTAATGACTGTGATTTTTTTCATGTGTGGCCTCTCAGGGCTATTTCTGTAGTTAAGATGTCAGGCCAGGAAGAGCTAATGAGCCAGATTTATTGCAGGACTGGCCAAAATTACTTCATCCCAAACCCTGAAGGAACAGGAACAGGCTTTCAATGGTTTGTTAAGCAGTAAAATGATTCTTCTTGCATCTATTTCACTATTTTATGCATTTTAAAATTAATTAGTGGGGTAACAACAACTTCAGGTACCAGTTAGGGTCAGTTGGGGACTGACCTGCCAGAGAGCAGCATCGGAGAAAGGGACCTGGGAGTCCTAGTGGCCAGCAGGATGACCAGGAGCCAGAAATGGGCCCTCGTGGCCAAGAAGGCCAATGGCATCCTGGGGTGGATTACAGGGGGGTGGTCAGGAGATTGAGAGAGATTCTCTTCCCCCTCTACTCCACCCTGGTGAGACCACATCTGGAATCCTGTGCCCAGTTCTGGGCCCCTCAGTTCCAGAAGGACACAGAGCTGCTGGAAAGAGTCCAGGACAGAGACACAAAGATGATGAAGGGAGGGGAGCATCTCCCTGCTGAGGAAAGGCTGAGGGAGCTGGGGCTCTTGAGCTTGGAGAAAAGGAGCCTGAGGGGTGACCCCATGACTGTTGATCAATATGGAAAGGGCGAGTGTAAGCAGGAAGGAGCCAGGCTCTGCTCAGTGGATCTATGGGGTCCTGCTGTGGCAGGCGGATGGGACTGGATGATCTTTTGAGGTCCCTCCCAATCCATAACACTGTGATTCTGTGAAAAAAAAAACCCAACATGTAAAAACTAAACATACTCCATACAGAATTTGGATTCTAGGCTGAGAACAGCTGATGGCGTTTAAGACTACAAGAAGTGGATTTTATAAGAAGTGTATTACTGTAAAAATTTTTGTTTCCTGTGTTTGGGGAAAAAACCTGTGTATCAACACTTAATTAAATACTTCATCATAATAAAACAAGATGTGACTGCCTAGCACCGTGATTAACTGTTGACACTCTGCTTTAAAATACAGGAAGGCAAAAGAGCTTTAAGAGTCTAAGTTTGGTTTTGACTTTTTTCTTTTTAATAGTGAAAAGTTTAACAAACAAAACCAGAATTCCATAAAGGGAAGCATGAAGAAGCTGTACTGCCAACACCTCTTTGTAGTAACACCAGCACTGGGATTATAGGATATAATAAATGAACTCTAGTAATAGGACAAGAGGGAAAGTTTTAAGCTAAAAGATGGGAGATCGAGCTGAGATCTGAGGCAGAAATCCCTCACCCTGGGAGGGGGCTGAGGCCCTTTAACAGGTTGTTGAGGAAGATTGTGACTGCTCCATCTCTGACAGGTGTGCAAAGGCAGGTCAGATTGGGCTGTGGGCAACCTGGTCTGGTGAGAGGTGTTGTTGCCCATGGCAGGGGGCTGGGGCTGCGCAAGCTTTGCACTCCCTTCCAACCCAATCCAGTCTGATTCTGTGGGTACAGAGCAGTAAGACATGAATTGCTATCCACTGGTAAGGCAGTTTTCTCAGACAAGTACTGTGATTGTTCAGGAGACCAGGATCCTTCTTTTAATAAATCCCTGTCTGGTACTGCAGATGTTAACAGCCACTGCTGTTTGGAAAGGCCAAACAGCACAATGTGGATGAAAGATTTTTCCACACATCCAGCCCAGCCCCCATCTCTTCCCCAGCCCCTTCCTCTGTGAAATGAGCACAATCCTGCACCAAGGTTCATTTTGCACCTTCCTATCTTCCTGCAGAACATCCTCCCCAAAGCTGCATACTGCCCAATCTGTGAGTTTTCCTGAGATACTCTGCAGCAATCCCTGAGGACAGAGAGGTTGAAGAAATAGCTGGTACAACGGGTGGTTGAGCGCAGAAGCACAGAATGTTTTATCACTGCCCATTCCAGCAAGACGCATACCAAAAACTACATGTTTCTCTTGCCCCAGCCCTCTTCCAAGAAATGGATAATCACTGCTGCTGATTCAATGCCCAGGAGGACTCCTTTAAAGAAGAAAATTGCTGCAGCATTCACCATATTCATCAAATACCACTGCTGCTCTCTAAAGGAACAGGAAGATCCATTACCCAAGGAGAAATAGATTCAGCATCCCCTCATGGTAGCTACAGCAATAATTTTTTGTTGTAAAGCAATGTCTTCTTTTGCTCAGGACCCAGCAAGGGAAAAAAAGGGACAGAGAGCAAGAGAGAGAATAGTCTGTCTTGAGAAAAGGAGGAGAGTGAGCTCTCTCCAGCAGTTTACTGCAGGAGACCAGGGAAGTGGGAAGCTCACAGGGAGGAGCAGGTGCTGCAGTATTGACTCATCAGTTTGACTGCGGCAAACTGGAGCACTGGGGCTGCCTTTCTCCTAAAGTTGCTGGAGAGACCCTGCAGCCACACTAGACCCCCTCCCACTAAGAGCTGCTCTCTCTGCCCCAAAAACTCCCTGCAAGTAACTGCAAGAGCCACAGCTCCCTCCACGTGGGCTTCCCTGAGCACTCAGGGAGCCCCTTCCTTAGGGTCTGGCTCCAGCAAAGCTGCCACACATCCACCTCCCTGCTGCAATCCAGAGGGACCAATACACTCCAGCAGCTGCAGAAACGTTAACTCCCACTCTGCCACAGTCACCTCCTCCACAGCACTGAGATCAGCAGAACAGCTGATTCCTCCTCCTCTCCTGCACCCCACTAAATTCTCACACAGCTATAGACTGTGGATTTTAGTACCTGTTCTAGCACAGGAAAGGGAATAAAAAGTCTAAAATGCTCTGTGTGCCCAGCCCCACATGAGTGAAGCTGCTGTCCTACAGGATGCACACAGGGAAGGAACTGAAGGATCATGGTATACATAGGGTTAGAAGGGACCTTCAGAGTTCCTCTAGTCCATCCCCTCTGCAGAGAGCAGGGACATCTCCAAAGAAAGCAGGTATCTCAGAGCCTCATCCTGCCTGACCTTGAATGGCTCCAGGGATGAGTCCTTCACTGCCTTCCTGGGCAACCTATTCCAGGGATCCCCCACTCTCAATCTCGTGTTTTGTCTTGACGGTCACCAAAGAGTTGCTCAGTGTGCAAGGGCAGGCAGAGAACTAGCTGTCCTCATGCTGACCACTGGGAAAGTGAGCTCTTACCACTGCAGAACTGGGTCCAGTGGGGGAGAAGCACTTGCTGTCCACCAGCAGTATCTTGTGAGGGCTGTAAGGGAGTGTTGGCTTGTGTTCTGCCAGTTTGCCTCGACTTCCTGTTTTCATCCTACTGTTCTAGTCCTCATTTAACACCTTCCTCTTGCGTGGATGCTGCATTTTTTCACATCAGTAAATGGACTTTTTTAATCCCCCACAAGTTTTTTCCTGACTCCTTCTCTCAGAACACTTATGGGGAAAACAAACAGTCCCTGGAAGAAAATTGTCCTCATCCCACAGCCACCCCAGTCGCATTACTGTGGTGCATCATTGTTGACTACATGGGGGTGAGTTTTATGTGGTATAAACCTCAAAGAGAAGCTCTTGGGGTGACAACACCTCTGGAATCTTGTTAACTCTATGAAAGCCAGGGCAAAGCCAGTGCTGCTGCTGAAAAGAAAGGAGATGCTTGCTTTTCCCAATTGCTTGCAGCAGTTGGGCTTCTGGCCAACGGGATACAGTAGCTCCTCCTTTATGCGGGACTCTCCTCCTCTCCCCCTCCCTCACTCCCTTGTCTCTCGAAGTTGGTGCAGTGTTGAATTTTTGCCAGACTGGCTGTAGAAGAAGCAGCTTCCCAGAGGGAGGAGGGAAGACAGAGAGTGAGGAAGGTCCTCCCTGAGCTCCTCTTTACAGCAGCTACTCTCATAGTCCCTTCTCTCTACCCCTCTCTGCTTATAGTGACCTTATCAATCCGTAAAGTCCAGAGAACAGGGTCTGATCATCCCATCCAGGCACTGACAGGCAGATGACACTCTCAAGGGCTGATGCAAGAAGGTTTGATCCCTCTTTCTCCATGTGTAAGGAGCCAATTCCCCTTTTGCCCTGACCCATCCCTCCCTACGAACACACAGAGAAACTCTGCTGTAAAGCAATATCTTCTTTTGCTCAGGACCCAGAAAGGGAAAAAAAAGGGAGAGAGAGCAAGAGAGAGAACAGTCGAGCCAAGTTCTTCCCTTGGGCTGCACCTGCATCATGTAGGCAGATTTGATCTCCTTCCCTGAACACTGAAAAAAACTCATTCCTGCATCCCTTTCCCCTAAACTATAATTCCATGGGGTAAATTCCTAGGAGGAGTGTGGGGGGAGTAACAGACTCCAGCAGCCTTCCCCCAAGGAACTGCAAATCCAGGATTAACCTTTCCTACAGCATTTTCCTGCCTACTGTACTCAGAATTTCTGAGTCTGCTGGAGGATGCTCTGAGGCATGGCAAGGTCCCTGAAGGAACCTTGTGTCAGATTATATGGAGAGTAACTCTGCCCCTCTAGGTGAGCCCCAGATGCAGTCTTGGCCAGCCTAAATGAAATCTGCAGTGCATCGGGGTTTTCTGTCTCTGAACGTTGCAGTATCAACCCTCAGCAGGCACTGAACTCAACAGTTGCCCCTGTCTTACTCATCAGGTGACTTTACTGTAAAGATTAACTTCCTCCCCCTCAGCTGTCCCACACACTTGGAGGACAGAGCCCAAAAAGGCACCTTCACCCCTCTGACTGTGCTGTGCCTACAAAGAAAGGCATTGGCTCCCCACTGGCTGAGCAGTGCTGCAGGAGCAGCTTCTGCGAGGCTGCAGCTGACACAGTGGGTTCTCTTCCTTCAGATTCTGCAGATTCACAGCATCTCATCAGCTTTCTGAACATCTCAACTCCAGGCTTATGGGTCTGAAGCCCAACTGCAGATGTTTCCAGATGTACAAGTCGTATTAGTTACAGAAGTAACACAGGTTGTGCCCTTGGCTCACATGAAAAGAACCAAGAGCACTGCTCAGC
This sequence comes from Upupa epops, assembly GCA_013397515.1. Lineage (NCBI taxonomy): Eukaryota > Metazoa > Chordata > Aves > Bucerotiformes > Upupidae > Upupa > Upupa epops. Next base: position 548,941 of record VZRI01010359.1, read on the forward strand.
TCCCACAGCTTGGGAGCAACCACGTCGGAAGGAACAGCCCAGAAAGTTACTCATGTGCCTAGATGATGTGGATCACAGAATCCTGATAGTTTATGTGGGGAGGGAGCTGAGAGCTCACCCAGTGCCAACCCCCTGCTATGGGCAGTGACACCTCTCACCAGGGTGTCCAGGGTGCCCACAGACCCATCCAGCCTGCCCTTGGCCACTGCTAGGGATGGAGCAGCCACAACTTTCCTGGGCAACCTGTTCCAGGGCCATCCCAGGGAGGGATTTCTGCCTCAGCTCTCAGCTCAATCTCCCCTCTTGGAGCTGGAACCTAATCCCCTTGTCCCAGCATCAGAGTCTTTAGGAAAAAGCCCCTCTCCATGGGGAGAGTCCCCATTCAGGGACTGGAAGTTGCTCTAAGGTCCCCCCAGGGCCTTTTCTTTCTCCAGGCTAAACAGCACCAACTCCCTCAGCCTGTCTCCAGAGGAGCTCCAGCCCCCTGATCATCCTCATGGCCTCCTCTGGACTTAACCCAACAGTTCCATGTCCTTCTTGTACTGTGGATTCCAGACCTGGACACAAGACTCCAGATGAGGTCCCACCACAGCAGAGTAGAAGGGAACAAGCTCCCCTGCCCTGCTAGTGACACTGCCTAGGATAGAGTAGGGCCTTCTGGGCTGTCCTTACAGATTGCAGCTCATGTTGAGCTTCTTAGCTACCAATAGACTTCTCATGCCCTTCTCCTCAGGGCTACAGACAACTTCCTTTTGGCTACCTCCAGAAAAACACACACTGCAAACTTCTGTTGGGATCCACTGAGTACAAAGCAAACACCCCCTGGGAACAGGATTACACAGAGGGTAAGATTGTGAAAAGAGCTAATGAATGCATAGTTAATGAACAAGAAAGATATTATGATGATTAAACTGACTGAAAAGTATCAGTAAAGATTTATTCATGGAAGCATTTTGCAAATGCTTAGGAGACTCTAAAAAAATAACTCAAACATGTCTGGAACAGCTAAATTTAGCTCAGCATTTCAGCTCTTAGCACCGGTCCCAGGAGGGTAGGAGAAAGGATAGAATGGGAGAGATGGTACAGGGGTGGGTTTGATAAATAGATACCAGGCTAATCAAGCTTTGCCTTCTGGCATTAACTCAGTTGAGTTAAGGGGTTTCATAATCATGGAAGGCGATGGCTGTCCTGTAACATTAGACCTGTTCACCTACAACAAAATCCTTGGTCAAAACTCTGCACCCTAAGCAATGTAATCTTGCTATTATTCAGCAGTGACAAGACCACAAGATTTGCCCACGACTTGAAGTTTCACTTCTGAGCAATGCCATTTTCATTCCCCAACGCTCAAGAAGAACAAAAACCAGCAGCTGCTTTAATGGCAGTGAAATATTTTGATTTCTTTCAAAACTCTGCACAAATAGAAATAAAAAATTCAGCAGCTTATTAGAATCACAGAGTGTTAGAGATTGGACAGGACAAGATCATCCAGTCCAATCCCCCTGCCATAGCAGGATCTCCTAGATCCAGTCACACAGGAACAGTCCAAGAGGATTTTAAATGTCTCCAGAGAAGGAGACTCTACACCCCCCTGGGCAGCCCCTTCCAGGGCTCTGGCACCCTCACTGGGAAGGAATTTCTTCTCATCTTGATGTGGAACCCCCTCTGTTCCAGCTAACTCCAAGTGCCCTTCATCCTATCATTTGGGTGCCACTGAGCAGAGCCTGACTCTTTCCTCCTGATACCCACCCTTTCCATATTGATCAACATTCATGGGATCACCCCTCAAGCTCCTTTTTTCAAGCTCAAGAGACCCAGCTCTCTCAGCCTTTCCCTATCAAAATGATGCTCCACTACCTGGACCCTCTCAAGCAATTCCCTGTCCTTCTGGTGCTGAGGAGCCCGGAACTGAACACAAGATTCCTGATACAGTCCCACCAGGGCAGAGTAGAATTTCTCTTATCAGTTGTATTAAGGAAGCACTTGAACACCCCCACAGCTGACATCTGCCATGAGAGCCTGTCAGCCAGGCTGCATAATCCATTATTTAATCTATGTGTTGAAGTGGTGCAAAGCCATTTTGTCTCTAGGACAAGCAGTGACAGAGATCAAATCCCTCCAAACCGCTGCAAACATGTCACTGAAGCTACGCTAGCGGAAAACCAGGCTGCATTTCATATCCAATCCCACAGATGCCCAAATCTTTGGCTACTGTCCATCCAACCCCCAAATAGCAGGATTCTGATGCACGCTAGAAGATCCAGTGTAGGAAACCATGCACATTGTCCGTTGGAGTTGAGTAATTTTATTCATATACTGCAGAGCTGAGCAACCTCCCCCTGCGGCTGTGACATTCACCCAGTCACCACACTGCAGTACAATAGCCTGACAGTTTTATTGCTCACTTTCCTTCTCTGTTTTATGGCCAGCGCTATATGCCAGGCTATTAAAAAGTGAGGTGCTTCTATCTTGCAAAGAAATGCTTGCACATGTGCGTGGGGGAAGATGATCTATTACTGCTTGGCAGAGGGGGCTGCACTTGCAGCCAGGACAAAAATCATTAAAAGGTATAAGGAATAATTAACTTGCAGGGGAAGTGTTCCTCAAGTGTTCATCCAGACTGTGTGATCAAAGGAAGAACATGTCCCGGTGATCAGCGATTCAGGCTATGCTTAAGTTTCTTGCAGATCACAAATATAAGATCTCTCCAACATTTACCTATGCACAAATCATAGAATCCCAGACTCGGTTGGGTTATGAAGGAGCTCACCCAACCCTCTGCCATAGCCAACAACACCTCTCACCAGACCAGGATGCCCACAGCCCTATCTGACCTGCCCTTGGACATGCCAATAATGGAGCAGCCACAACCTCCCTGGGTAACCTGTTCCAGTGCCTCAGCCCCCTCACAGGGAGGGATTTCTGCCTCAGATCTCAGCTCGATCGAAACAAATGCTCGCTTTGACCCACATTTCATCTTTACTGTTCTTTGTACTAGACAGTTTTTGGAAGGAAATTGTGTCTCTGATGGCATTATAAGACTTCTATATACTCTCAGCTGTATTGTAAATGCAGCCTCCTCTCTCCTGCCCACTGTACCACCAACAGAACCAACTTGAGTTGTTGCAGTCAGTATGTGGTCAGCAGAAGTAGGGAACTTGCTTCTGGATAATTCTTCAGAATATGAGGGATATTTGATTTTTCCTATTACTATCCTCTCTGGCTGCTCAAGCAGATGTCCTTACAGCTCACAGCCCTCAAACAAAACTACATTAACTCAGGTTACTCTCAGTGAGCATTGAAAACTCAATCATAGATTTGTTCAGGTTGGAAAAGACCTTTAAGAGTTCAACCATTAACCCAACTGTCCCCCAAGTCCCCAAACTCCAATAGGAACAGGAATTGGGAGACACCCAAGATGGAAACTATTACAGTGACATTAGAAGAACATTTTCATCTGGTGAAAAATGTGACCAGGAAAGAAAAGGGGGAAAAAAACAACCCAAGAGCAACTTAGATAAGGAAAAAACCCATTCTCAAGGTTACAAGAGCAGCAGAGTAAACAGACAGACACTGATTCTATGGCTTTTTTCTTCCAACCCCAGCATTTAAACTATGGTGTAACACACACGGTAACTCTCAGCTGCTCTGTGAGGTACCATAAAATCTGACTCCCCTCACAATTTGGTGTCATCCGGCAAATTTATTAAGGACAGATTTGATTCCCTCATCTAGACCATCAATAAAGATGTTGAATAGAGCTGGGTCCAGCAGTGATCCTTGGGGGACACCACTGGTCACTGGACACCAGCTGGAAGCGGCACCATTCACAACCACTCTCTGTGCCTGTCAATGTTATCTGTCAGATAACACTGAATAGAGCTCCAGGGTAATTCATGTTTGTGTTGTCTTACATTAAAAGGGCTGATTAGAAAATAGGAAGCAGGTTTCCTAAAACACAAGAGTTGTTCCCAGATCAAAAAACAAAATGCAGCAGGACTAAGAGAATCCAAGAAGAGTATTAGGAAAAGAAACTGCTCCATCATGATTTAAAATATATACAGCACAGTGTCTCGCTGGTGTGGGTACAACATATAGCTCTTACCATCTCATTTTATATGGTACATTAAAACATATGATGATGCACACTGGAGTGACACTGTGTTTTCAACAGCTCAGGCTAATTCCCCACTCTCGTAGAGCTGTGCTATTATGGAATATAAACAAGACTTCTGCTTCTCTGCGTTAGGACTGTTTCATTTCTGTGCAAGTTCAAAGCAAGTGGCCACAAGTCTTTCACACTCCTGAAATGCAACCAGGAGCAGGCAAAAAGGACATCACAGAATCACAGAATCATTCAGGTTTGAAAAGACCCTTTGGATCATCTAGTCCAACCGTTAACCCTACTCTACAAGTTCACCTCTAAACTCTACCTCCTAACATCGCATCTAAGTGACTCTTGAACACATCCAGGGACAGTGACTCGACCACCTCCCTGGGCAGCATATTCCAGTGTTCAACCACTCTTTCAGTGAGGAACTTCTTCCTGATGTCCAGTCTAAACTTCCCTTCTTTCAGCTTGAAGCCCTTCTCTCTGCTTCTGTCACTAATGACCTGTGAGAAGAGACCAGCACCAACCTCTCTACAATGTCCTTTCAGGTGGTTGTAGAAAGTGATGAGGTCTCCCCTTGGCCTCCTCTTCCTCAGACTAAACAGTCTGAGCTCTTTCAGTCGCTCCGTATAAGATCTGTTCTCCTGATCCTTCACCAGCTTCACTGCCCTCCTCTGCACTCGCTTCAGTACTTTAATGTGTCTCTCGTACTGAGGTGCCCAAAACTGGACACAATACCCAGGATATGGCTTACCAGTGCTGAGTATAGGCGGGCAATCACTCCCTCCTTCTGCTGGCCACACAGTTTCTAATACAGGCCAGGATGCTATTAGTCTTCTTGGCCATCTGGGCACACTGCTGGCTCATATTCAGCCACTTGGCAATTAGAACCCTCCTCTTCAGCCAGACTGCTTTCAGCCACACTGCCCCATGCCTGTAGCACTGCATGGGGTTATTGTGACCAAAGTGCAGGACCCAACACTTTGGCCCTATTGAAATGCATACAGGACATAAACATTAACCCAAATCATACCTGTTACACCCAAAATAAAAAGGAAAAAGCCCACTAGAATTCAATGCAAAGGGAATTTTCACTGACTGTGTTCAAGGAGCGTAGGTGCTAAGGCCTTAGACTTAATCTAACAGAACTAGTCTAAGGCCAGACCTTAAACCAGTTCCTTGAGGAAATACCACTCCTGATTGACTATACATTAATTACACAAAAAGTAGGAGAGGAAAATGTACCAACAGGAATGTAATGTCATGGAGCTTTTGCTTATGCGGCAGTATGCGACTGCATAGCTGCTGCTTTGCCATCTCATTTCTGTAGCACTCGCCGTGATGAGTTGCATTATTTAAGTCAGCATAAACCTGGGGGAGGTTTTCAAGGAGTGAACCTGGCCTTGGGATTCTTCTGCTAGAAGTCTGTTAGATGAAACCATGAGACTAACACCTCACTAAAGCAGCAAGAGAGCAGGTTTAGCTTCAGCAGATGGAAAGAGACATAATGCTCAGCTATTGGGTGACTCAGCTCATCTCCAGTGACTGCCTGACGGCTTTTACAAGTGCTAAACAAAGATGAGACGATTCATTCTAGTTGGAAGATTGTCTTGATTCTCTTCCTCTGTTCACTGCTTTAATGATTTTTCTAACAATAATCTATCAAGGGGATAGAGTATCCTCTGCATTACGGCAAAGAACAACAAAAAGGAGACAAAGGGAATAAGGAAATCAGAGTCAGTACAACCCTGCACCTGAAAATCCCAGTTTCTTAAGACAGAAGCCTTCCACAGTAGCTTCATTCTGCCTATCGTAACAAAGCCTCATCCTTACCTCTGAGTCACTTTGCAACCCAGCAACTGCAGGGCTGTCTGCAGACACATTTCCCTAGCTTCCTGGCACATGGTGCTGGCAGGGAGGAAGAGGTTTTTCACTCATTTTTCCTCTCTAGAAAAACAGAAAGAATATTAACAGCTTACAATTACAAAGCTTATTTTCCTGAGCTGTTAATTTTGGCAGCAGATATATTTATTTATTTATATTAATATTTATTTATATTTCTTTATTAATACATGCCATAATAACTGATAGCATTAATAATTCAATCTGATGCTCAAACTGAACATAGGGGAGATCAACATAAATCCACTGGCATGAAATAAGGCAGCCAGTTCCCATTAGTCAAGTACCTCCAGAAACTCACCAAGCCCGATCTGAATCTTCCCATCTACTATTACAAGTCTATAACTCCTTTGCTCCCTGGGTGCTCTGCAAGCTTCTCTTGTTGGGCTAAAGTCAAAAGCTGAAAGTTCTTAGCACATAAAGCTCTACCATTATTCAGTGCCTGAATAATGAACAGCTGTTCTACCATGCAGGAATAGAACTGCTGCTGAAATTGAAATCACAATTTCTGAATTAAATGTTGAGCAGAAGCCTTCCTGGCAGTGCTTGTACATTGAGAGCAATTCCATTTTTCTTTAGACTAAAATCTCTCATCAGTGTTACTGTGATGTAGTGACAGCAAAGCCTTTTCTAGCTCTCAGTACAGCTTGTTCCATCCAGCATGGGCTCACAGGAGACTGCAGCTCTGTGTCTCTGGTAGGCCATTGCCCTTCACAGCTTAATATCCCTCATCCTCAAGTACCCTGAAACCACTGGAAATGATACCACACAACAAGTAATATTCTGTTTCAGAGGGAAACAGGAGGAAACATGATTAAATCAAACCTGCTGCTTTACCTTTAGTAGATGACTGCTATTAAGCAACCATAGCCCTGCGCCAGAAATACCTCAGTGCCACTGCAACTAGTGACAGGCATAGAGATGAGTTTATGTATGTTGCTAAGTGTTTGCCCTTTAAGAAGCAACTGAGCATTTCTGGTATCTTTCTCCTAATAAAAGCCTCCCAACCCATACTCAGTCCTTCCTCAACAAGAGTTTGTTTTCTAATAAATTTCCCTTTTGACTCAGGGAGACAAATTGCCTTTTGAAGCACCCAGTTAAGTCTGTGCTTGATATAGTCCAGGTTTAATTCTAATAAATCTCTACTGCATCAATCCTGTTTTGTTTTAATCAGCCTAACAATCCAGGTCAGAAAGATTCCCTCCCTGTGGCCCAAGTGTCAGACTGATTTGCCTCTAGAGAATTTAAGGCAAAGCTTCATAACCAGATTGTAATGTGTCCTGCTAGGACTGTGAACCACACCCTGTATCCGTCTCCTCATTCATGGAATTACCTGGTTAGTAGCATCTACTTGCACAAAGGTCTTGGTGAGGAGAGCAGGAACTTGAAAAGCCCCACTGTCAGGACAGTGTCTGACTGTCAGGACAAAACACACTATTGAATTAAAAAACCAACATTGAAGGAAAGAAGTTATTTCTGTCTGTGAGCTGGGGGTTTGAGGGGCAAGGCAAAGGCTGCACACCCCAACTTCACGGAGATCCTGGGCCTCCCTGAGACCCCAGCCACAAAGTGAGGCTGACAAAAACCACCCCAGGGCTTCTGCCAGAGCAGTTTGAGAGGAAGGTCCAGAGAATGGAAACAGAATCGGGGAAGGGTTTGGAGAACAAATTTTATGAAGAGCAGCTGAAGGAGCTGATGCTGGTCAGTCTGGAGAGAAGGAGGTGCAACTGCTTGACAGGAGGGTGCGGAGATGTGGGGGTTGGTCAGAGAGGACAAGAGGAAATGGCCTCAAACTGTCCCAGGGGAAGTTGAGGCTGGCCCTGAAGAGAAACTTCTCCCTGGAAAGGGTCCTCAGGCTTTAGCACAGGTTGCCCAGGGAGGGGATTCAATCGCCATCCCTGCCTGTGTTTCCCATTCGGGGAGATCTGGAGCTCAGGGACAGGGTTTGGAGATGGACTGGGACAGTTGGGTTCAGTGTTGGACTCGGTGGACTTGAAGGTCTTTTCCAACCTAAATGATTCAATAATTCCATGAAGCAGAGGGCAGGGGAACAGCAGGTGGGGTGAGGGAGGCCTAAGGCGAGTTGGTGGCGAGACAGTCCCGGAGAAGACCCGAGCCAGACCCCAGATGTCCCTGAGGCGGATCAGACCCAGCACAAGCAATCCCGCAATCCCGAGCACCCATCCAACAGCGCATCCCACGGCTCCTCAGCACAGCAGCTGGCGCTGCTGCTGCGGCGGCTCCTCCCCGTCCACGCCCGGAGGCCGCTCCCGTCCTCCCTCCTCGCACATAAATACGGCTCTGCCGGGCGGCTCCGACCTGCAGAGGGTCTGCTGTCGCCGTCGTCCGCGCAGTCATGAGCTCGTACGGCTACGAGCCGTTCTTTCCTTCGTACAAGCGGCGTTTTGCCGACAGCTCGCGGCTCCATGTCTCGACGATGCGGAGCAGCAGCGGCGGCGGCTTCGGCTCGTCCCGCTCGGCCTATTCCAGCCTCTCGGCTCCGGTCTCTTCGGTGTCGGTCAGGCGCAGCTACGCGACTTCCAGCGCCTCCGGCTCCCTCCTGCATTCCGTGGACAGTCTCGACCTGAGCCAGGTCGCGGCCATCAGCAATGACCTCAAGTCCATCCGTAGTCAGGAGCGGGCGCAGCTGCAGGATCTCAACGACCGCTTCGCCTGCTTCATCGAGCGCGTCCATGAGCTGGAGCAGCAGAACAAGGTGCTAGAGGCTGAGCTCTTGGTGCTGCGGCAGAAACACGCAGAACCCTCCCGCTTCCGAGCCCTCTACGAGCAGGAGATCCGCGAGCTGCGCTTGGCCGCCGAGGAGGCGGCTGGTGAGAAACAGGCGCTGCAGGGCGAGCGAGAGAGCCTGGAGGAGACGCTGCGAGGGCTTCAGGCTCGCTACGAGGAGGAGGTGCTGAGCCGGGAGGACGCCGAAGCGCGGCTGCTCGAGGTGCGTAAGGGCGCGGATGAGGCTGCGCTGGCGCGGGCCGAGCTGGAGAAGAGGGTGGACAGTCTGCTGGACGAGCTGGCCTTCCTCAAGAAGGTGCATGAGGAGGAGCTTGCCGAGCTGCAGGCTCAGATCCAGTACGCGCACCTCTCCGTCGAGATGGACGTGTCGGCCAAGCCCGACCTGTCGGCCGCGCTGCGGGACATCCGTGCCCAGTACGAGAAGCTGGCGGCACGCAACATGCAGAACGCCGAGGAGTGGTTCCGCAGCCGCTTCACGGTGCTCAGCGAGAGCGCGGCCAAGAACACCGACGCCGTCCGCGCCGCCAAGGACGAGGTGTCCGAGAGCCGCCGCCTGCTCAAGGCCAAGACGCTGGAGATCGAGGCCACCCGCGGAATGAACGAGGCGCTGGAGAAGCAGCTGCAGGAGCTGGAAGAGAAGCAGAGCGCGGATATCTCTGCGCTGCAGGTCGGGGAGGGGTTGGGGGCAGCGGGGGGGAGCTGTCGGGGGCATCGCCTCTAGCTCATGGCTGAGCTCGGAGTGATGCTGAATCTTGAAATAGGAAGGTATCGTAAAGTTGCAGTGTAGAATGACTCGGAGCTTTAAGGCTTTGTATAGAATGATTGAGTCAAAGGTCTTTATCCTTAAGATTAAGCAACTTTATATCCTCTACATAAATTCTTAACCATATAATTACAAAAGAAAGGAGTCAGAGCTGTAATGCTTCATATAGCCTTTATCTGCAATATACTGCTTATATCTCCTATGTAATGAGGCTACGGATTTATTGTAAAAGAAGATGGGAATGCCCCAAAGCTATAATCTTTCATATACTCTCTAAATAATTCCAGACAATCTGTCACTTAACCTCTCTATGATAAATCCTTATCCATATCATCGTAAAAGCAGATATCTTTAAGCTGAAGCTATAAAAAGTAGGTAGAGCCAAAAGAAGAAACAATACACAAATGTCTTGTGGGCTTGGCTAGCGTGAAACTGAGCTATTAATGTTAAGTAGAGATGGGCTACTAAGATGTAGATACAAGGATGGAAAAACACTGCCAGGGAAGGTGGGGTTTGGTAAATGAATTGTACAATTCAGCCAAAAATGGCCCCTTATTTTTTTGCTGGAGTTTGGGTTTAGGGCTGTTTTCTGTCTCTGCTAGAGGAGATTAAGGATTATTGCCAAACACAAGGTAACTCGGAATTTTATGCTATCAATACTGTTACTCCCAACAGGATACTATCAACAAATTGGAGAATGAGCTGAGAACCACGAAGAGTGAAATGGCTCGGTATTTGAAAGAGTATCAAGATCTGCTTAATGTGAAAATGGCCCTGGACATCGAAATTGCAGCATATCGGTACAAAGGGGAAGGGGGGAGAGGGGAATGGGGAGAGTGTGTGGGGGTGTTGAATGGTTTGGTAAATCAGAGCTTGGATTGTGCTCTTGTTTTCTTTTCAAGAGACATGATTTTACTTGCATTTCTTCCAGCAGCTATTGTCATAGATTCAAGGTTTAATCAGGTCTCCGTTTCTCCCATGGGAAGCAGCAGTGTTTCTGAGGTGAAAATATTTGCTTCAAGCAAGGTCTTTGAGTGTGATAGCATTTATGTTTGTGCACAGAATTCTAAGCTCTTCTCCATCTTTACAGCTAAAACTACTTTTTCTGGCCTTTGCTTCTGACTCGCCGCTTTATGTAGGGTAAACCATCAGAATTCCTGCTAAGTAACTGTTTTGTTCCAGATACTGTTAGAAATGGTAACTGCTAAACCAAGCATTTCTCAGAATGCCACAAGGGGGAATAGTGAGGAGGTGGCTGTGAACCTCTGTCATAGCTGCCCATGACATCAAACTGGTCTGTGCAGAGGTTTGCTGCTGCGGGCTCCCAAAATACACCTTTAACTTCATCTGCTCTAGGGACTAATCCTAGAAATTTTCCCCATTATTTCTGTTATCAAGGAAAAAATTAATACTTCTCCAGCAACACATTGCTTAAACCTGGAAATTATTCCAGTAAGATGATGATTATGTGGCAGTGCTTCACTATGGGTAGGTTTTTGCACTCCTCAGGATGTAGTCTAGGGCTTGTGACACTGTCTTGGTCTGCAGCTGATTGCTGTTGCAGCAGAAGGACACAATTCCTGCTGTTCTGGTTTTTGCTAGGAAACTGCTGGAAGGTGAAGAGACCAGGCTCAGTTTCACGAGTGTTGGAAGCATCACCAGTGGCTACACCCAGACCGCCCCAACATTCGGCAGATCTGCCTACAGTGGTCTTCAGTCCAGCTCCTACCTGATGACAACCCGTACCTTCCCCACATACTACTCCAGTCATGTCCAGGAAGAGCAGATTGAAATAGAAGAAACAATTGAGGCTGCTAAAGCCGGAGAAGCCAAGGCAGCCCCTGGAGAGGAAGGTGAGGAGGAAGAGAAAGAGGAAGGCGAGGAAGAAGCAGGAGGTGAAGAGGCTGAGGAAGAGGAGGAAGGTACTTAACAGTTACTTTTTAGTCCATCTCTTTTTTGCTTTATGTAGGGTAAAATCATCAAATCCCAATAGCTAAGACTAGTTAGACCTCTCTTAATTGTCTGCTCACATGAGCAGAGGATTGTGAGTTTGAGTTTAAGCCCAGAGCGCTGAAGCAGGGAAACCTGAATACAGAATGGAAGATAAAGTAAATGCTCAATATTGGGCAGATCTGCATAGTGTTCCCTTCATAAGGCTGCAAGCCCTGCTTTGAAAAAGAGGGACAAAGACATCCTGATTCAAATCTTCATTCCCAGAGAGTATCCTGTGATATTGGTAATGTCACCTGATGTCTGGGTGTAACTGTTGGGTTCAGTGTGTGGCAATATCTGTTCTGTGAGGTTTTCTTGTTCAACCAAAGTCAATTACAGTGCAACGGTCCACACCCAACTCGTATTTTAAGTACAAAAGGAGTTACAAAGGGTTGCTTTTCCCACCTACAGTTGTGTAGTTTGGGGGGGTCTAACACAAATAGATCCAAAATGCATAATTAGTATAGAGGAGTTTATTAGTGTAAAGATTAATTATGAAGCAGCAGCTAATGAGTCTGGTAGTGATGTTCAGATTGCTGTTTGAACTCCGGATAAGGATTAAAGTGGTGAGGCCACAGTCAGTATTTAAAAGTTACTTTAGAAAGATGAGTTAATTGGGTTGGTTTGTTCTCCATCGTAGGTAAATGCCTCTGCTTTCATTCAGTCTTTTTGGCAGCCCCATTGGGATGTAGCAGGCAGCCATTCCAATGTCTGGGGTTGAAGGGTGTGGGTAAGGTGACCCCTGTTAAACTGGAGTGAGGAGCAGCACATAGACATGACTTTTTCTCTTTCAAAGGTGCTAAGGAAGAATCTGAAGAAGGCAAAGAGGGTGAGGAAGAGGAAGAAGGGGAAGAAACAGCAGCTGAAGAAGGGGAGGAGGCTCAGGAAACTGCTGAGGAAACTGGTGAGGAGGAGAAAGAAGAAGAGGCAGCAGGGAAGGAAGAGAGTGAAGTGAAGAAGAAGCCTTGAGTCTTTTTTTGAAGTGGTCTGGCCTTCTCGTCGATGACTGACTGAGCTAAATTTGCAGTTTCACATATTTAATTCCAGTGACCACTGAGGTTTAAAGTTATTGATGTATGATGTTTCTCTCTGTGCAGAGTATCAGTATGCTTGCAGAGCACCCACTGGCTTGCTCCCTGAATGCTGCATGGTCTACACGTATGAATTCAGGGGTTTTGTCTTCTCTTGGGTGAATTCATGAATTTAAAATGGGGTGAAAAACAAAGTGAATGGGAATGAAGGTTACCTTTAACTTGAATTAAAGTACTTATGGAAACCTTGGGTGGGTAACATAATGGAGGCTTCAATCAGTATGTGCAATAAAGCTAGTCAATAAAATAGCAGAAATGCTTACACAGTGATGCTGCGTGTTGTGTGTCACTAATGCACTCCAGAGGTCGATAATGAGGTGGTATCACACTCCTCTTTAAAGCCGGTGTAATGGGATACTGGCTTCTGTCTCATGGGCAAAGTTTCTGATGCAGCTGTGAAATTTCATATGAAAACTGGGGAGAAGACACTAGGTTGCCTGAGGGGTCTGTGCTAGGTCTCACTGGGCTATTGTACGTGCACAAGCTCCTGTTTCAAAGTGTTAAAACAAATGCAGAAGCAGAATGTGAAGACCAGACGTTGGTAAGTTCAGTGTCTGACAGAGCAGTGATGAAGGTGAAAAATGACTGGCTATAGCTGTAGAAAAGAAAAAGCTGTTAAAGGGAGGGACAGGGTGGAGGGGACTAGTGGATGTGACCTGAATGAGCTGACTTGCCTGTTTAATCTACTATAGAATAAAAAGGCTCTTTCTCTGAGAGTGTATCAAGGCACTTTAAAGTCTTGAGCGTGAGCTAAAGAAAGGCCTAATCTATGATCAAGCATGGAAATAGGAACAGCTTAAACAGCAGCAAAGTCTGTTTGTGATAGTGATGTCAATGTTCTCTGGCCTGAGCCTGTTTATTTTTCAATTAGCTAAAGGTGAAGCATAAAATTAACCTTGTGCTGAAGGCAAGTATCAGCTTAATGCTGCAAACCAAACCATGGTGAAGTAGCTAACCCCGTGTTGAAATGGATGTTCTATGGCTGCTCAGTCACCCTGAGCTGGATAGGGTTTTGTAAAGAGTTTGAGGGTAACTTAACTTTGGACATAGGATTCAGGGTACTGGTTGAGTTTTCCTCTCCATGGAGCCAAACAGGAGATGTTTATACAGTTTTTTAGGGGTATTTCAAAAGCATCTTTCAGTAATAAAGGAGTTACCAGATAGATGAAGATAGAAGATGATAGCCCTTCATTCTTCCCTTCCATGTTTGCTGGAAAACAAGGAAATTAAAACTAACCTTGGATAAGCCATTTAGGAAGCAGAGGAATTGTAGGAAGCAGGTTTGTAGGGAATCATTACAGTACTCCCAGTTTAGGCAGTTCCATTACCACTTCCAAATGCTTTATTTCCTGCTCCCTTCTCCCCCTTAATTTCTTGGCATTTAGGATGCTTTTGATAAGTCTGCTACGAGACAGGTTCTGTTCGTACAGAACAAAAAGCCTATTAACTCCTTGTCTCATGGAATCACTGCCCTGTCCTGCCTCTCTCCAAGTGCTCTGAGTGCCCTGTAAATCTAATGCCTGATTGTTTCCTTTTTCCGTGTCTGGTTTGTTTGTTTTTTTTCAAACAAACTCCTTTGCCACATCCCTCCCTCTCCTGGGAAGTAATTTGCAGCTCTCCCAGGTGTTGCAGCCAGGCTGCTGGGGATGCTCTGCAGCCAGTGTGTTGAGATACTAGCAAACACCTTCCTCCTTGTGGTGTCTCTTGGTCCGATTCAGCTTCCATGTGTTTATTTTAGCTGCAGTACATTAAAAATGAGTTTGACTCTGCGGGAACTGTGAGTCACAGCCGTAGCAATGAGCTGCAGTGAGTGATGAGCTGCAGTGACTGCCTAGCCCACTTTGTCACCCCCAGTCCTGCCTTGCTGCTAAGATAAACTGGTAGGAGGAAGAATGGGGATGCTCGTGCATGTCGGTGTACCAAGATGTGCTCAGGGTTGTGGGGATCCTACTAGTAACTCTGAAGTTTTACCTTTGAAAGTCCAGGAGCTGGTTTTGACGCAATGCAGTAGAAACAGGCAGAGGGAGACACGAGGGAAACTTTAACCCAAGTTGTGGCTGCCAGTGAAGCCATGAGCCTGCTCCTGAATTTTCTCCTGGTGTTTAGGCAGATGGGCTTGGGATCAAGCTGAGATCATCCAGGAAAGGCACTGAGACATTGAACATTGAGGTCCAAAATCTTTTCCATGAGATGCACAGACACATACCCACCCCCTCAGTAAGAAGAAAACTTGTACAGGTAGAACATCTAGGGTCTAGGAATTGCCCTCTAGTAACTAAATAATTGGTAATTCACTGTTTTCTGTCTTCCTAGACTAGTTCAGTGTAGCTTAATCCTAAACAGAGCAGGGAGGAAGCCCAAACATGAATGAGGAAGGCAGAGACCCTCATGCCTGGAGAAGATTCTAGTGCCAGACTCAGCTCCTGGCAAATGCAACCTATTTGTGTTTTGTAACGCTTCCAAGTTTGTTTCTGCCTGGAACCCATCCTGGGTTGCTGCAAATCTCTTCATTGTAGCATCTCCGCAACCCACTGCAGTAAAAAGATGATGGTTTAAAGCCCTCCAGCCCCTGAGGTCATAAGGGGTTTGATAACCTACCTTAAAGAAGATGCAGAAATCTTCATGATAAATTCATTTAATTATTGTTTTTCCCTTTCTGGAGCCCTTTGTATTGATTAATGAACTTCTGTGTCAGAAACTAATTAATGCCTTCGCTGATTGTGCAGTCTGAAGAAATAATTGGTGCAGAACAGGCAAATAACATACAATTTCTGTATCTCTGCCCAGGAATTATGCTCTCTTTTGAAACTCTGATTGCAGATGTCAGTAGACAAAACCTCTTGGCAACATTAAATGTTAATCAGTTCTTAGAGTTTTATAAATATTTAGAAGTGCGTTAACCGGTTGCTGATTTCTCTTAGGATTTACTGGAAACATTTGCAGTGGGAAATAGGCTAAATGCACCCATTTATTTAGTGTGCAAGAGCAGAGGAGGGGAAAATGCAGTTCTGGGTAGTAACTGAAGGCTACAATATGGGTTTTGGGGGGGGGAAGGGGGAAATGAGACTATTTCAACGTTTTCCATGCCAAGGAGTTTGCCTTCCATGGCTATGTGATGAGTTCCCAAAATCACTGAGGAAGCTCAATGTACCCTGGGTAGAAGGTGGATATAGTCCCCTTGTACAGAGAATACCAATCTGATCAGTCTACAAGCAGAATTAAAACAGTCCTAAGATTGATCGCCGAGTCCTTGTGTCTGTACCCTACCAGAATCGAAAGCTTGCAATGAAAACCCACCAGCCAGCCTGGGATCCCTCCTGAATCTCTGTACATCATGCCTACAATGTGTTCTTGGATCTCCCACTGATATCAATGTGTAATTCTCTGCACAAGGTGACCCTTCTTCATCTTGTTGCTGCAGCTGCCTGAATTTCCATGCTGAGTGCTGGCAGCCCACTGACTTCACAGTTTCTAGATTCTAGAATGTACTGGGAGGCTTGAAATCAGGAGATTTTCTGTTAAATATTGATCTCTGAGTGAATTCTTGGTTTTAGTGCAAAAATTCTCTTAAATCTTGATTAGACCCAAGAGAAAAATAGTTTCAATGCTCAAACTGTTGGGCATTTCTATATTGAATGAAAGTGGGTGAGAACACCAGTGGGGTAGGGTGACAGAGCTAAAAATAACCTAAATGTAAGGTTATTTTTTATGTGTATTTTTCACAAATAAACTCTCTACAGAGAAGCTGCTGTTTAATTTGCTAATTCTTTAATTAACCATCACTCAACCAGCAAGCTGCTGGGCGCAGATTTCCATTAGTGATAGCAGCAGGAGAAACAGTCATTACAGCACTGCACAAAGACATTTTGATTCGTTTTAAAGGCTTATCAGCTCCAGACTTCTAAGAGTTTCCCAATGAGGAACAACACAGAACCATTCCAATTAAAAACCTACTTGATCTTCAGCAATTGATTGAGCGAAGTATTGGAAGGCCTGTGCAAATCAAAGGGTTGGATCAGACCCTCAATTAGCCAACAGATTGCAGGACAGTCCATGGACTGAACCCAGGCTTGACGTTATTTGCATTGCTTTGCTAGTTATGGGAGGTGAAGAAGTAGCAACGTTCATTTTCCTTTTGAAATGCAATAGAAAAACCCCACAATGTTGATCCCATAACAGACGTTAAGTCCCCCAAATTGGAGTTGCCCTCCTCTTTTCCCTTTACTTGTCTCTATTGCTGTAGTGGGCTTTTAAAAGGCTCTTATTATGCTTTCTGAATAAAACCAATCTGGAAGTGAGAGTAGACACAGACCTAAGTTTAGGGGTTTTTTCTGCTGGAAATTGAAAAAGACTTCAATTTGGTTGTCATAGAATCACTCCAGTTGGAAAAGACTCTTTGGATCATGGAGTCCAACCATTAACACTACTCTACAAGTTCATCCCTAAACTCTATCCTCTAACACCACATCTATCAATCAGTATCTGTTACTCATTGCTGGAGTAGTGGAGCTCTACCCAATCCCTGTTCAGAAACTGGAAGGGCCTTGTTTCTACAGTTCTTTCCAAAAGACCAAAAAGGTTAAAAAAAAAAGCGATGGTATCTTTTGCACGGTATTACGAGCACGATACCAGTATCAGCTCTGAGACAATTTCCTCATCCCAGGAGTTTATCTGCTTTTAAACTTGGATTCTGAGTGTAGAGGCAGAATGCAAATCGCCCCATGATTTGAGACAAAGAACTGAGGTGTTCATAGAGAACTAAGGCAGGAAGAGAACAAAGGGGTATCAGAAGCTCCTCCATTTTGATGAGCACATGGTGACTTGGTTAAGATTACTTAATGGGGATTAAGTGATGAACAATTATCTGGGAAGATGCCAATGTCAGACTTTGATTAACAAGTGAGATGGTTCTCTTAAAAAAATCAGGATGCAACATCATGACTGCTTGTGGCTCAACAAAACCCAAGGAATGATCTGAGACTTGCCAACTCAGCTAACAGTGTGAGCAGCACATGAGACCTTCCCTCCACCAGCACGAGCTGTTGCAGCCCCTCTGAGCACCAAAATTCTGATGCTTAACCTGTAATAATTCCTATTTACTCCAGAAAGCTGTTCCCCAGTATTGGCTTACATCAGCTCAAGTGTATCTGATCTATTAGAGGAAGTGTCCCCTTTCATGCTTGTTCTCTAGATGAGGGTACTACGGACAAACACAACTAACTTCTCAACCCATGCACTGCCTCCCTGTCCAGGACAGAGCATCAAACCCAAGAGAAGGATCCCAATTGGAAAGGAGTCACCCGACAAGTCAATGTTTTCAGTATTGACCTTTATTGAGCAAGAACTGCTGTGACTTTTACATCAAACAACAAAAGGTTGCATACTGTGCATGTCAACTAGGTTCTCCCATGAGCAAAAGTCCACCCTAATTGCACCAGTGAGGTAAACATAATTCTTTGTAAGTAGCTTTTATTTGATTTTAAGGCTAGGAGAGTTCTGGTTCTCGTGAATATTCTATGACTGTTTCCTGTTTGATTTTGGCTCAGTTGGTTCTCTGCATAATACATCTTAAGTCTTTCCTCAGATATGCCCCTCCAACAGCTCAGGAAATTCAAAAGCTTCCTCTTTGCACATTTCATCTCATGCACTATTAATAGCATTTTTTTAAAGGTTTTGTTAAGATTCTCAAGCTCTGTGGAGGGAGCACATCTTGAGCCTGCATGCATTCCCCCCCCTCCCCTATATTGCACAAAAAAAAAAGGTAAAATACTGTGTGTCTGGAGCCTCCATGAGAGAACCCATTCTGCTTTGAAGCCGTCACTCACATGCATTTTGCAGCTGTCATATGGCTTAACCTTTTGCACCAACCCAAGCTCTTTTTTAAATTGAATTCAGCTATGAGTTATTTTATTCGGTCTCTTTAATCTCTTTTACTACAGCATGTGAAGTAACTTTCTCCACTTTCTTAGTGGACACTAATTTCTCCTCAAAGCTTTCCTCATGTTCCTCTACCTTCTGAGTGACCGTCACTGACTTGGTGATGTAGGTGGTTGTACTGTCTCCACCTTCACCAGTGATTTTCTCTGCTTTTTTGGTTACTACAATTTTCTCACCCTTGTCATCAATGGGACTCACATCTAGGCCATTGGTGACTACTCCTTTGTCTTCTTCCTCAACCTCCTTCTCTCTGGATTTCTCATCTTCCTTCTTCTCCACCTCACCATTCACTGCAATGTCTTCTTTCCTGGACTCCTTCTCTAGCTCTGCACTAACTTTCGTTACCTTTGTGACAGTGATGGTCTCTTCCACCACAGCCTTTCCATCTTTAACTGGGGACGCTGGCTTCTCTGGAGAAGAGGGCTTTTCTGGAGAGCGGGGCTTTTCTGGGGTCACCGGCTTTTCTGGGGTCACTGGCTTTTCTGGGGAGCGGGGCTTCTCTGGTGTCACCACTTTCTCAGGGGTTGTGGGCTTCTCTGGTGTTGCAGGCTTCTCCGGTGTTGCAGGCTTCTCCGGTGTTGCTGCCTTTTCTGGGGAGGGTACCTTTGGTGTCACTGGCTTCCCTGGAGATGCAGCTTTCTCTTCCTCCTTGGCTGCTTTCTCAGCACCTTTTTCCACCTTCTGTTCTTTTCCTGCTTCTTTCTGGGCAGGTTTGGCCAGCTCTGTTACAGGGGACTTCGGTGGGGATTTAGGGGGTGACTTTGATGGAGGGGATTTGACCTTCTCTACCTTTGCTACTACTTCTTCAGCTTTGCCCTTGGCCTCAGCTTCTTCTTCAGCCTCCTCCCCTTCCTCTTTTTCCTCAATTTCTTCTTTTTCTGAGCCTCCTTCTTCTGCTGCATCAGATTTTGCAGCTTCTTCCTCCTCTCCTTCCTCTTCCTCCTTTTCTTCCTCAGGTGCTTCTTGTTCTGCAGCTGCCTTCTCAGCCTCTTCCTCTACTCCTTCTTCTGCTTTTTCTTCCTCCTGTTCTTCTTGCTGAGCCTTGGCTGCTATTTCTTCTGCGATGGCTGCTAGGGAATCTTCCATTTCAGACTTTTCATCCTCCACCTTTGTCTCTTCGATGATTTCTTCTACAAACTTGTGCTGAACCTTGAGCTTTGGTGGTTCCATTTTTGTTTTCTGAATTTTCGTGGATGCTATTGTGACAGATGGTTGTCTATGCGTAAATATGGGTCCAGTAATGCTTCCAGAGAAGGCACTGAATCTGGTCTCTTCACCCTCCAGTAGCTTTCTAAGGGAATTGGAAAGAGGAAGAAAATGAGCAGACACCCCCAAAGTAAGGTATGGGATTAGCATCAGAATATTTCCCTGTTGGCAGGACGGAACCGGTCAGCATGTGGAATATGCTAGAGCTGATCAGAATAATCTGTTAGTTCAGCTTTCCTCAAATCAGCTTTTTTGCAGAATTCCTATTCAGCAAACAGCTTAGTTTGCATGTGGCAGGTGAAACACTTAGTGCTGGTCAGCAGAAATTCATCTTTGGTGCCAAAAACCATTTATTAGGGCATAAACCAGCACAGAGCACGGCAAAATGTCTAACCTCGCAGGATGCATCATGACTCAGGCAAATGAAGGGTTTGACTCAGCCAACAAACCCAGCCCAAATCTTAAGCTGAGGCAGTTAAAGCCAGCTAGGAGCTTGTGTCCTAGTTCAGTACTCTGGGCATCCACCCTTTTTGTGCTGTGAAACCCGCAAATAGTTTTGTTCAGCTGATTTGGGCAGCAAACAGCTTCAGATCCTTGGATCTCTGTTTGTGTGAACAGCCTCAGGAATTTCAGCAGATCTGGGTTGCTTTTGTGAAATGTTTTGGTTTTACATCTTGTACTCAGGTGAATGCTTTTCATCTAAGCCATGACCCAGAAAAATAAATCAGCATCTCTCTAAGTTCTAAAGAGATACAAAGGAGACTAAAGCCTGCCAGGTGATGGCAATAGCAAGCAACACTCCTGCTCCACATTAGAGGGACTGCCTTTAAAGAAAAGTTAATTTAAAGAAAAGTTGAGCAAGAGCAGACATGGTGTTTGTGATGAGCAGATTTAGCACTCCCTGCTCAAACCCATGATCAAGGAAGCGCGCCTTCTCTCTCCAGTGATAAAAGGGAATCGAAGTGACAGGCGCTGCTTGCTTGGCCTGTGCAAAGTAAAAATTAAAAATAAGCTTGTCTTTTGCTGCATTGCCTGCTTCTGTCAGCAAGGGTGCCACTGCACTGAGTCATGGTGTCCTATGCCCACAGCGCTGGCAGCTTTGGCACCGGCTGCCAGAGAGCTGGTCCCTACAGACCTTTGGATTCTTACTGCAATCGCTTCTGGGTCTGTGGAGACTTCAAAAGGATTGTAATAATTAGTCAAGCCCTCATTTAGCTTGTTTTTACTGCATGTATCAGATACTTCTTGTATCTGCTAACGCTTCAAGGCAGCAGCATCTGCAGTGCTATTAATATTCCAGAGATGTCTGCAATAATCATACTGTACCTGTAGGCAGCGATTTCAATATCCAGGGCCATCTTGACATTGAGGAGGTCCTGGTATTCCCTCAAGTGGCGTGCCATTTCCCACTTTGTTCCTCTGAGCTCATTCTCCAGCTGATGGATCGTGTCCTACAATGGAGATGCAGAAAACCGCTGAGGCACAGACACACGGTTCACACAGTGGCAGCGCAGAAAAAGTTCTTAAAAGGGACTTTGAGCAACTTTCTGCCACCTTGGAGGGCAGAGCAGCCAGTGGATGACCAGCTTCTGGACCAGACCAAGGACCCAGCCCTCGGCTTCTGGACCAGAACAAAGGACTCAGCTCCCAGTACAGGGCAAGAGCACAACCTCCGGCTCCCACCAATCTTCCCTTCATCTCCGTCCCCTCTCAGCCACCCCTTAGCATCCAGCCGCGCAGCCAGGACGCCGCAGTATCCCTTACTGCAGGGTCGGTACCCGAGCACTGCTCCCGCCCCCACCACACCCCAGACGGAGCTCGGGGCACCCCGGACCGCCCTCCCCGGTACCTGGTAGGTGCTGAGGTCATTGTTGTGACGCTCCTCGATGTCGCTGAGCTGCCGCTCCAGGGACTCCTTGGTGCCCCGCACCGACTCCAGCTCGATGCTTTTGGACTGCAGCTGCCGGCGGTACTCGGCGATTTCCTCCTTGGCCGAGCGAATCGCCTCCTTGTTCTGCTCGGCAGCTTCACTGAGCTTGGCATAGCGGCACTTGAACCACTCCTCAGCCTGGTGCATGTTGTGGTCGGACTGGCACTCGAGCTGGGCGCGGATCTCCTTCAGCGCCGTGGTCAGGTCTGTCTTCAGGTAGTCCTTCCTCTCCACCGTGGCATGGGACGCCTGCAGCTGCGCCAGCAGCTCAGCCACCTCCTCCTCGTGGTTACCCCTCAGGAAGGCCACCTCGTCCTGCAGCGACTGGACCTTCTTGTCCAGCTCCGCTCGCATCAGCAACGCCTCCTCCATCTCCTTGCGAAGGGCGCGGATGGTCGCCTCCGTCTCGTCGCGCAGCCGCGCCTCATCCTCGAAGCGCTCCCGCAGGCGCTGGATGTCCTCCTCGATGTGCTCCGAGTCCAGCTGGATCTGAGCCTTTTCGTGGCTCACCTGCTCCAGGACCCCGCGCAGCTCCCGCAGCTCTTGCTCGTAGGCATCGCTCATCTGCGCCCGCCCCGCGTGTTTCTGCCGCAGCGCCGACAGCTCCGCCTCGATCTCCTTGTTCTGTTGCTCCAGGTAATGGACCTTCTCGATGTAACCGGCGAAGCGGTCGTTGAGCCCCTGCAGCTGTTCCTTCTCGTTGGAGCGGCTCAGCTTGAGTTCGGCCGCGCCGTTGAGCAGCGAGGACTGGCTCAGCTCCAAGCTCTCGGCCGAGCTCAGCACGGTGGAGCCGTACGGGCCCCGCGGACCCCCGACGACGTTGGAGCGTTTGTAGGACGAGGACACGGAGCTGCCTGAGCCCCGCGACCAGGACTGGGA
>VZRI01010359.1:575181-607360 GCA_013397515.1 Upupa epops
TATATATATATATATATATATTAGCTGAAATGGGGTTTCTTTTGGTAAGTGGCTACCTGGTTTTAAGATAACCTCGACTTCAGATTAAGCAATTTAAACCTGAGTAGGTCTTAGTCATATCCAGCATGGAGGACAACCAGTAACATCAGAAGGAATTTTGTCAGAGTGAAAAACCTGTAAGGAAATCAGAATTTCATTCATCCATTGTGTTCTGCACCCCAAACTGCCAGGGAACTGACACTGAAGGCCTAGATGACCTAGAACCTGATTTGGTCACCATAAACATAAGCTAAGGAATGGCCCAGGTAATCAGGTAGTGTAAACTGGTCTCATTCCAGCAGTCAGCAGAGGGAGGGCAGACATTAGGGTCCAGGTGGGGATGTGTCTTGACACTATTTCTATACTGACAGCTGGGGGAGAAATCTCCTATATTCATGCACTAAGGTTCTGGTATGGTGTTGTATGCTTCTTGAAAAAGCATTCAGGACCTTAATTCCTAAGGGGGAATGAAATCATCAGCACAGAAAGGACTGCACAGGACACCGTAGGATCAGGTCATCACAGGAATGAACAGGGCTCATGGCCATCATCATGGGAAATTCAACTTGTGAAAGTATTTACCTGGTTTTGTTTCTTATTTTGATCTGATCAAGATCTGAAGATTTGAAATAACAGACTGTGCAAGGAGGTTAATGACAGGTCATCAGGATCAGTCACAGATTCTCTTCAGCTTCATTTGGGAACACTGGGTCCAATGAAGGTGACTGTCCCATGGGTGTTTCCCCCCTTCTGGCTCAACCTTGTTCCTACTGGGTCATGATTGTGCTTTGAAAAATTGATATTTTTATTTTCTTGCTGTTCTCAACTGGACTTTCTCGAGGCAGAGCTGTGACAGAATAACATTTCCCCAGCACACCTCACCTTTCATGATTGGGGCTGTATTTTGGGAGCTCAAATCAAACATCTCCAGGCACTTGCGTTATTTTCCTCATGCAGAAGCACTTTGTGCTGCATTTGGAGATAGCACATTTCTGAAGGCCCAGTCAATTTTCCACTGAATGAGGAGTTCTTGCAAATTCTTGCAGGTCACCACTGAGCTCATTGATGTGATGTACAGACCTAAGATTTATTTGGTATCAAAGAATTTCATAGCTAACAGTGTAATTTTGTCATGACTTCTGAAAGCTGATTATTTATAAAGAAAATAATAAGAAATAAACCAAAAATATTTCTAAATGTATAGGATTTTTTTATCCATCTATCTATCTATCTATCTATCTATCTATCTATCTATCTATCTATCTATCTATCTATCCATCCATCCATCCATCCATCTATCTATCTATCTATCTATCTATCTATCCATCCATCTATCCACCCACCCACCCATCCATCTATCTATCTGTCTATCTATCTATTGAGCTATTTATTGCACTGTGGACATTTTGCGGTGGTTTCCTTGCACTTCTCAAGTGCTACATTGCACACTAACCCTATACTGTCTGTAAAGCCACAATTTCTCTCATGGCTATCACTGCTTAGCTTCAAAGCTCTTTTAACTTGTGTGAATCTACAGAAGAGTACACTGCCAAATTACTTCTAGAAAGGGCTTAGCTAACAGTCTTATGATTAATAACAGAAAGATATTCAAGAAAGTTTTCTGTTCCTCCTGCAGATCACTACAGCTTTCTCTGGCGTTATATGGGATGATGTATTACTCTTCATTTCTAGAGTGAAATATAATAATTCTATAATGAAATATAGTAGTATTTCATTATAATATGATGAAATGATATCACTATATAATATTATATATAGTGTTATACAATACTACTGTAACAGTATGTCTATAGTATAACAGCGCTCACTTGGGTGAGAGTGAAAGGCAGATGTTATGCCTCCATCTCCATGGGAGTGATTCACCTCCCTGATATTTCACAAATATATTCAAGCAACGTATTGTATCCTTGGCCAGCAAAACCCCTCTCTGTGCTATTTGGACTAGGTGTTGAACTATATACTCAGCACTAGTAAGGCCACACTTTAAGTACTGTGTTCAGTTTTGGGCACCTCAGTACAAGAGAGACATCGAGGTGCTGAAGCGAGTGCAGAGGAGAGCAACAAAACTGGTGAAGGTTCTGGAGAACACATCTTATGAGGAGCAACTGAAAGAGCTCAGACTGTTTGGTTTGAGGAAGANAGAACACTGCCAGGGGAGGTGGTTGAGTCACTGTCCCTGGACAAGTTCAAGAGTCACTTAAATGTGGCATTAGGGGATAGAGTTTAGGGCTGAACTTGAGAGTAGGGTTAACAGTTGGACTTGATGATCCAAAGGGTCTTTTCCAACCTGAATGACTCTGTGATTCTGTGAACTCTGTTCCTCTGCTTCTTTAAACTGCTTTTTGAGCAATTAGCTATTGATGTGTGATGAACTTGCTATGTGAAAAGCAGACTCAGCACCCAGCCTGTGACCCTTCTGGATGACAGCAATGAAGCAGGGCCATGAACATCAGGTATTGGAAATCTTGGTCCCTACCAGAGAATTGCTTTGTACATTCCTGTGTGAGAGAAGCCAAAACGTGAGCCAGCAGAAGCCAGACTGCCTAGGGCAGTTTTTTTGGGGCAGAAAGAGTTTGGAGATGAAGGATAGTGAAACAGAGTCAGAAGCAAACTCACACCTAGTTAAGAAAAGGAATGAGATTCAGTGAAATTCCTGAGCCTCAGTTTCTTTTCTGGTGTCCTGTATCACCAGCTGGATACACGTCTGGTGCTCTGGCCCTGTTATAAAGTCAGAGTGATGGGGGTGAGTTTGGGTGCAAGAGTTGGGGTTAGAGCCTCTACCTGAATGCCAGAAAACACTGAAAACATGTGTCAGCCCTAAGACCACTCTAAGGACTTCAATTGTAATGAATCTGAGTGCCTTTCTGTTCATATTAGCATCTTTTAATCACAGCAGCACCATTTCATCACAGCCAGCTTTATCCAAGTACCTCAGTAGAGTTAACTCCTGTGCCAACTGGTAGAGCTGGATCCAGGAGCAATACAAATGAGTGTGGAGTGTCCTGGTGCTTCAGACAGCTGTTTGACCCCAGCAAATGCCCCACACAGCCTCTCACTCATTCCTGGACTGCTAAAAGGGTTCCTAGCAGATACATCTGCTGAGTTTATGAGGTTTAAAACCAGTTGTAATGATTGCAAATCAGTTTGTCAGAGACAAGTGGAGTTGCTGGGGGGGTTGGTCAGGTCATAACTTTGAATTGTAGGATCAGCAGGATGGCAGAGGAGGAAGATGGGATCCTATACTGATGTTCTCTGCCTAACAGTTAGGAAATGGTTGATTTTAGAGAATTCTCTTGAAAAATGTGTCTGTATTCAAGGTTATTCATCTCCCATCTCTGTCTTTTGTAGACCTGGTTGATTGTGTGACGCAGTAAAACAGATGCTGCAAAGGATCTGTTCGGAGCCATGGCCTAGGCAAAGGAAAACACACATTTAATTGATGGAGATGAAAAGCAAAGGAAGTAACAGAGTTTTGTTCCCTTGATACTTCCACGCTCTGCTCGGCTTTATGGCTCACTAGCCATCTTTCCTACTGTCTGCTGTCTCTGACCCAACTCTCCTGTAAATTGCCATCCAGAAAATAGCACAGGTCAGGACAACAATCTCTTAGTGATAAAGGGAACAAAAATAGCTCTTCCCAGCTCATTTTGAGAGGTTGGTTTTTTTCATCCCAGCCTTCCCTTCCTAAAAATACAACTTTGAGCAGTGGCCCTGACACTCCCTTTAATGGCCACGGGGCAAAACTATTTCTGGAGTGCTACTTCCTAGGAAAAATGGGGGGGAAATTACTGCAGGCTAGGAATAAGAGAAAGTTAACAACCACTGCCTTTGACACCAATTATCACAACACATCCATCACACTGGAAGTGTTAGTGGGATAAAAGTCCTGCTTTTCAGTCCAGCAGCAGCAGACAGACAGGGAGGACTTGCCAGGAATCCCTGCTACTGTTCTAACCAAAGGGCTGACACATAACCACACCTATGCTGAGGATCAGCTTTTCAAATGCTTCATCCCTGGACCAGTTTGCTCAGAATATCCTGGGCCTGAACCTGGAACAGGGCATTTCAGCCCAGAAAAAAACACTGATCAAGTGAATGGGCAGAGTGCATTTTGTAGCATCTGGGCTTGGAGCTGGGCAAATGGAAAGTAAATACAAATCAGTGCTGCTCACCTGTTCAAAAGGAAGCCTAGTTGCTCTAGTTGGGATTAAACACTACAATCTACAAGGGTTTATACTGTTAACGCCTGGACTTGACACCACAGATAGTAGCTGGATGGGATGTAGCAGCTGGTAGTGATGTGGGCTTGGCTCTTCCATAGGTGCTGGTCTCACTCAGCTTTACCTTGGGGATTCTTGCTCCCAAATCAGCCACTGCATCCTGCTTCATCCCTGTGACATTTATCTTTCCTTCCTTTATTGACTTGTTTTTAACTGAGGCCTAAATCTGCACTGAAATACAGATGATATCTAAAATGAAAGGCACTGTGCTCTCCCTGCTAGTCTCATTTGTATCTGGGTTAATTGCTCTCCTGCTGGATGTTTAATTGATTTGCATTGAGGAAGCCAACGAAAGGCTGTAACTCCCTGTCAGCTCGTCATAACTGCAATGACTCCTTAGCTTTCTGTTTAATTAGTGCTGAGGGAAAAGTCTACCTTGCACACAGCTCCTGAGATCTCTGAGGGATCAGTTATCACGTAGATGCTGTGTATAAAGAGAGTTTATTTTATTTGATATACACTCTACATCAAACAGAACTGAAGGGGTTTTACAAGTCAGCTAAGAAAGTTGTACAGCAAATTTAAGGGACTCTTGAAGTCATCCTGCTTGGAGGGAGGACTTCTCTACTGTGAAGGTTTTATGGGTGAAAAATCTGAGGTCTTGTAACATCTAAAGAATATTCTTAGCAGAAATAACTACAGGCTGATGAGGAGGGAAGCAATAAATACAAATCCAATTGACTTGTGCAGACACTGGTAGGAGGAAAATCAATAATTTTAGTAATACATTTTGCAAACTCATTGTATTGTAAAAAAACATACCTGTTGGGCTCCTCCTTGATTAAGTGGGTGCCCTGAGTCTTCCTTTTTGTCTCAAGGTCCTCAAGTGGAGTAAAATGGAGGAATTTTTACCAAGTTTAAAGCCATGGTATAATCTTGTATTAAATAACAGCTGGAGAGTACAGGACGTGCTTATCGGGCAGGCTGGGAAGGCCATCCATCAGGAAGGATGAAGAGAGGTGGTTTAAAGGATCTGCCAGTGGCTGTTCTGAAATGATTCCATAATGTGATTTAGAAATGGAAAAAAACAAAGGTATTTTTTAGTACTTCTTTTTAAATCAATGACTCTCCTAGGCATCTGGACATTTGATTTTATCAGTAACAACATTTGCAATAAGACAGGAACTTGTGTTTTTTTCATAGTTCATCCAAAATATGGGTTTTTTTACTAAATTTGCCAGCATGAGGTGTAATTCTAGCTTCCTTGACATGGTTCTTCTATTCTCTGGAGTCCTGTAGGCATCTAATGGCTTCAAGACTCTGACATTTCTGCTTTGTAAGAGATCTTTCTATCCACTCCCATTTCTACCATAGAATCATTAAGGCTGGAAGAGACCTTCAAGATCATCAAGTCCAACTGTTTCTTACCCTCAGTAAAGGTGAGTGAGACGAATCTTTGGGGTAGAGAAGGTACTCAAGTACAGCAATTCAAGTGACCTTCATCATGGCTCTGCTCACAGTGATGCTGCAAGTCCATGTGCAAACAAGGTGGAATCATCGCTTTGCTTTCTTCTGAATTCCCAGCCTTCAGAGTAGTGCTATCTGTTGTTACCTGACTTGTGTCAATTAAATGCATCTAGAAAACACTGCAAGAGAGGAACTTCTGAGTGATCACCTGTAAATGTCAAGGTCAGGATATTCTGCATTGTCATCTCAGCTGCTCCTCGCTTTGGCAGTGCAGGTTGTGTCTGAAATTTCATCGGATGTGAAGTCTGTAGGTTTTAAAATGTAAAAATAAAGCAAATTAAACTCTTCTGACTAATCTATTAACCTGATTTTTTCCTTCAATAGCCAATGGGAATTACTTAATGGTTGTGGAGAATTAGGGAAGGATTTATCTAATAATCTCCTTTCTTCTCAGATGCTGTAGCCTCCTCCCTATGCATCAATGCATTCATTTCCCCTGTGTCTGCCATGCAGTAACCTCTCTGCTGTTATGCCAGCAGGAAGACTGAAATGAGCTTGTTCCAGTGACTCCTACTGGGTTTCTTACTGATTTTCCCTCCTATATCATTACAACATCTTCCCCTCTCTATGGCAGACACCATAGTGTAGGTGCTGCTGCTTCCTCGCAGTCTCCCATGAAGTTTAATCACATCTTGGGATTTAGGAAGAGTTTTCCTGAGGTCAGGCTGGGCAGCTGGTGAGATTTCACTTGGATTTTAATAATCTTTTCCATTGACAACACTCATTTCTGGAAGGACAGATCTTGCATGGCCATAGATCGGGGGTGCCTAACTAGCCAGATAAATGAAATTATCTGTTCTGCTATCACTGTCATTTGGGGGAAGGTGTGTGGTGTGGGGATCCCTGGCTCACTGTTTTCTTAGAGGCACTAATGTAGTAGAACTAATACAATAAAACTGACATAACACGGTGTGTAACAAATGCATTAAGAATAGAACATACAGAATATAATATAACATAAACTATATCACTAATGTAAATACCTCAGAGCAGGGGATAACACCCCGCAGGAAAGGCGGAGATGCATCACACTGTGTGAAGGAACCATCATCCATGGGACTGACTTGGGCACTGGGGATCAGAGCAGACTCTTCCCACTTATCCCAGGAAAAGTCAGAAGTAAGCACATGCCCTTGGCAGGAGCTACAGAACCACAGTGGAAAGAAAACCAAATCCCAGGGGTGGGCTGCTAACGTCAGTAGCACCTATGCGAGGAGAGCAGCTTCCTGCCCAGGTGCCTTCTCCTGGGAGCCTGGTCAATCAATGTTAATTAGTCCCCAAATGAGAAGGAAAGGGAAATCTTCTTGCTTTGTAAACCAGGCTTGGGTGAAGACCTTACACTGGACAGACCTAATTGTTTTCCTTCCCCACCTGACTTCCACTTTTTTCCCCCCTCTCTATCCACCTTCTCCCCACCAGACCATCTGCTTACCATCACCACTCACTCTACACATTCACTCCTTGCTTGGCAGCTTTTCTTGCCATAAATGTAGATCTTGCTAATCAAGTCATTAACCCAGCAGCGTGGTTTTCTTGGTCTCCAGATACAGCCCCTTTTCACTTCTCCTGCTCACTCACTGGGGACCCATGGCTGTGGCGTTTAATCTTTCTCTGCCTCTGTTGCTGCCTAATGAATAGGGAGATAATGAACCTAATGAAACCATTGTTGCAATGCATTCGAGATCCAAGGGTAAGAATTATGAGATAGAAGGAGGTGTTTTTTAATCATTGTAATGAGAACTTGTGTGTGAAATGCTCTGGTTTAAGTTGTAGCTTGGTCTTGTCTTGAGCCCCTACAACAAAGTTAATTTTACCCTGTGAGGCAAGTTTGTAGGACAGGCTGCCATGCTGGTGCCCACACTGGGGAGGCAATGCCTCTCAATAAAGCAAAGATAACCCAGCACGGTGCTATTAAAGCGACTTTATGTGCTGATCCCTGCCACCATTCTGTACACAGAGCTCCTGCTGAGCTCCCAGAGGCAACCCAGCCCACAGTGATGGTGTTGGGCAACGGCCTTCTGAGTCTCCTCTTCTGAGAACTGGGCTGTCTCAGAGAACAGCAGCTCTCTGTGCTGGAAGGGTGGCACTGCCAGTGCTAAGACTGCTGTTTGCAGTATAACAGAGAAAGAAAAGACGTAAAAGGTTATTTGATCTATCAGACACAGATCTATCTCCTTTGGGAGAAATGTCACTTCTCTATCATCCCTCTGATATCTTTCTCTTGCACTGACTCCATTATGTTCCAGACAGCTGCCTTTTCATAGAATCACAGACTAGTGGGGTTGGAAGGGAATTCTGCAGATCATCCAGTCCAACCTCCCTGCTAGAGCAGGATCCCTTAGACCAGATCCCCCAGGAACAGACCAGGAGGGTTTCGATCAAGGTCCCTCCAGAGCAGAGACTCCACATCCTCTCTGGGCAGCCTGGGCTAGGGCTCTGCATTCCTCCAGTGTTCCATGTTCTGTGAACTTCCTGATTTCCAGTCTGTGCCCAGTGGCCCCTGTCCTGTCGCTAGGTGCCACCAAGAAGAGCCTGGTCCCATCTGCTGACCTTTAGATACTCCTGAGTCTTGATGAGATTCCCGCTCCGTCTCCTTTCGAGCTTTTCCCTGATCAGGTCTTTAGGTATTTGTGGGTGTGGGTATGGTTGACTCACTGATCTAGTAGGCCCTTTCTAACTACTTTTATTCTGTCCATGTTTAATAATAAATATTGAAAAATAAACCATGTTTATTCGATCTTAATCCATCTGATTAATCCTCTCTGACTGAACAGCCCCGGCTCTTTCAGCCCCTCCATAGGGCAGATGCTGCAGCTCCCAGATCATGATGAAGACAGACTGGTGTTCCCAGTGTTTATACCAGAAGCAATTGCTAAGGACCTGCTGGCCATGTAAAATTAAACCAATAGTTAAAAAAGAAACTAGAAAGCTTTTTCTTCTCCTGAATATCTTGGTCATATCATCAGGACATCACTCCCTTCCCATCAGTAGTCAGGTTGATCAGTACCTGGTTACCTTACACACAAATAATTAAAATAAAGAATACATTATAAATATTATGAAAGTATAAATACTATAGCAATAGTGTCATTATAAATATAACACATAGCTAGAATAATTATATAGAATTATTATAAACATTATAAATATCACAACTATACAATTAGAAATAGAATTTTAAATAAACAATAATAAAAACAATAGGAAATCTCGAGGTTCAGTCCAGGGTCAGCAGAAGCTTGAAGCTGACCCTAAGATGTTGTGCTCTGTTGGCCTGCAGCCCCAGCAGCACAGTGCTGTGAGTTAATAACGGCTCTGCACTGCAGCAAGCAGAGTCATCTGTTTACCCTTGTGTAGTGGATTTATCAGCTCCTGATGTTCTCCACCCCTAATTGTAGCCAAATTAAATGGAAGTTATCACAGCCAGTTGAGTAAAATTTTCGTGAAAGAGGGAGGGAATCGTTTACAGGATGGCGCTTGTAGCTGGTTTCCAGAAGTCCAACCTGCCCTTCTCCTAGAAGCTGATTCCTCCAGCTAATTGTCTGAGCAGATCAGTAAATCAGAGACTGCAGAATGAAACCTTCTGTCAAGGTCAGAGGCTGCAATGAAAAGCAATTGATTCCCATCAGTTGTCCGGATTCTCTGATGCTTTGTCTTGATACAGGCTGGGCATCAGGAAAAATGGCTCTGGGGTTAAGGCCAAAGTATTTTGCTCTGTTAGCATTTTGAGTTGGTCAGGCTGATTGTTTTCACACCCTAAGAGTGTGTTTGGGTCCCAGTTTGTGACCAACATGCCTGTGCAGCTCCTTTTTTGCACTGAATCCTGTCTATAGAAATAGATTAGTCATGTTTGCTGCTCAGGTAATGGAATAGGCTGCCAAGGGGTGGGGGGTGGGGGGTGGAACTCGCCAGCCCGGATGGATTTGAACACAGAGTAGCTGTGGTCCTGGGGCACAGGGTTTAGTGGATAAGGTGGGGCTGGGGTGATGGTTGGACTGGATGAGCTTGTAGGACTCTTCCCACCTTAATGATTCTGTGATTCTCTATTTTCTTTATTGACTCAAGTCATCCCCAGCCTCTTTCCTGACACTTCATAGCTCTTTCCATAATCCCACAACTTTGTGTCATTAATAAACGAGGAAAAGCTGATGTCTGACACCACTTTAAGGATTTCCTCTGTCCTTAAAGCAATGGTAGTCCTTTCCACAGCCCTTTGTTCCAACAGTGGTGCCTGGGTTGCAGTGGGTGTCAGGACCTCCAAGATAACCCTGGCTCCTTCCACAGAAGCAGAGTAGGGCACAGCTGGTTTACTGACACAAACGTTACAGCTTGAAAGCCAAGAGTGGCTTTTTCCTCCTTTTCCTTCTGCAGAAAGGGTTGGATTCTCTTCGGATGATTCCTCACTCCCAGAAGCTGCGTTACCTCCTTTAAACACAGAAAGGAAACGCTCTACATGTTAGATCTCCCTCTCATTTGCAGCTTTAACATCCTGCTGTACTAGTGAAATACATCTATTAATTAATTAATTAAGATGAGCTTCAATTTAATCAGGATGGAACTGATTGGGAAGCACTGGGAATGGGAAAAGAAGGGGAGGTGTGTTCCTTTGGAGCAGCACTCCCTGTGTAGGGGGCTCACTGTGACATCCAAATGCCACTCTGCCATAGCAGGGGATGTTATCTGAGTATAAATGGAGCCCTAATTGTATTTACAGAGCAGCAGTCGATAGGATCTGGAGGTCAAGACAAAAACAACCCAACTGATGTGCTTTTAAAATTTATCTTTCTCCATAGATAATGAGTGCAATCAGCAGCGACAAGTGAAACTGGGCCAGTAACAGCCCCTGTGCTGGGTTTGCTGGGAGCCAGTGCCAGCCTTCCTCTCACACGCTGCAGCCGGAGTGTCTGTTTTACACGGTAAAGCAGTGCTCTCCTGTGGTGTGCAAGAGACTTGAGCGGAGCAGCAGCTGGCCAGTGTGGCACAGTCTGGGGAAGCTTTAAAGAATTACCTTGTTTTCCCCTGCCTTCATTACTCAGCAGGCAGCAGTTTCTCCTCTCTGAACAGCCTGTTCATGTGTTTAGCTCTGCTTCAGGACATTTGAATGGTACTGTTGCCAGTAAAGACCCTACAAACTGCCATGGTGCTGTTCCTGGCTGAGACATTTCCCCAGTTGCACATCCAGCTCCTGGGGGGAACCTCAGAGAACAAGTGATTTCACACCTTGAGTACTGGGGGCAGTTTGGACACTGCAGTGCAGGGAGGGTGTGGGGAGAGTGGGGTGGCCTGAGGAGGGAGCAGAGAAGGGCAGCTGGGCTGGTTATGGGTCTGGAGAACAGGTCTGGTGGGGCGAGGCTGAGGGAGCTAGGGCTGTTCAGCCTGGAGGAGGCTGAGGAGAGACCTCACTGCTCTCNCATTTGGAAGGTCTTCTCCAACCTTGATGATTCCGTGATTCTATGATTTGTCTGAGCCCTACCAGTAAGCACTGGGTGGGGATTCCATTGTTCACACTGTTTCTCCTTGGGCTTGTTCCCTTCTCTCTTCTGAAGCCAGGGGCTTATTTCTATTTTCGACCCCCTTATTCTACTCTTTTTTTTCCGAGCAGTATTTCAATTTCAATAATTCTGTGATTCCATATCAGGCCATTTTAAGGCCAGTTATATTTAACATCGAAAATAACTTAGTATGATCTGTAGGAGAAGGGAGAATAAACAAGGACTTTAGACCCCAATGTTCAGGTGGGCAAGAAATCCACTTGATTCCTTCCTACAGCTTTGTGTGTTGCTGTCACTATGGTTGGACAGGTGGATCCCTCCTCTTCCCTTCCTGCTGCTGTCTCTGCAGTTACAAGCAAGTCTCACGTGAGTCAGCAACAGTCCGAGCTGGAGCTGTTCCTTCCTAAAATTTCAGCTACTGCCTGATGAATTAAATATATCCCAGCATTTGGTTCAGCAGTGGGCTCCACCACTCTGCTTTCCGGGCTTTTTTTATGTTCCACCTTCAGAAAAACCAGACTGAAACGAGGGAATCCTTGATGTGCCGTTTGTGGGAAATGCTGGTTTCAGAGGAGAGGCAGTGACTGCAGAGCTGGGTTGAGGGGGAGCAACAGCATCTTCTAAAATCCCTTATTCCTGAAGAGAATTTTACCCCTTTTCCTCCTTAAGGAACTGTGAAAAACTCATCTATGAGGTGCTGCTGCACGTCTTCAAGACGTGTGTGAATCAGAAGATGGGGAGGTGGTGGAGGATGTTCTGGGTGATATAATGAATGTTGAAGTGATAATGGGCTTGGAGCATAATTAATGCTGATGGGTAGCATTTATAGGTAACACAGAGAACATCTTCTGAAAGACGGAGATAAAAATAGATACCTATGGTTTTTTAAGGCATGAAGTTTGAAACTGTGAGGACTAGATGTGGGCACTGCTACACTGCTATTTTATGCAGTTTTATCTACGGATTAAAATCTTTCTTTAGAAGCTGCTGGGGACTGGGAAATGTGTAGCCTGGTTTTCTTTCAAATGAGGAATCATCCATCTAGCTGACGGTGCCATAAGGCTGAGAGAGCTGAACTTTCACTTGGTTTTGTGCATTGAAATCCAGAAGCAAGATCAGAGTCAGAATGATGAAAGTGAGGATGAAGAGGGCTGCAATGAAATG
This sequence comes from Upupa epops, assembly GCA_013397515.1. NCBI lineage: Eukaryota > Metazoa > Chordata > Aves > Bucerotiformes > Upupidae > Upupa > Upupa epops. Next base: position 587,645 of record VZRI01010359.1, read on the forward strand.
CCAGGGAGGAGGCAGTCACTAACAGTTGTGAGCAGAGACCTGATACAATGAGGTTGCAAGTTGCCAGTGGCTTATAGCCTTCTGGCAGTGCTGCTTGTGCCACTTTCTCCCAGTACCATCCCCTGAGAGTTCATTCTATGGAAGGATGAAAGGAGAGAAGCCTCCCCTCCAGCTCAGTGGCAGATGGGGATGCTCTTGGGGATGGGAATCTCTGCTGCAGCATGAGAAGTGATTCATCACAGCATTTGTGAGACTGGAACCATAACTTCCCCATGTGCAGTGATGGTAGAGCCCTTCAAAAGCCCTGTTGGGGTGTAGGGTCTTTGCAGAGCTGTCACCCTCCCTGGCTGGGTATCACCAGATATTTATAGATATAGAAATCATTCCACTCTGGCAACAAGACATGGAAAGAAGGATCTCAGTGTCTGCATCATGAAATACTTCCCAGCAGCCAGGCTGCACAAACAGTTCTTGCTTGCCCTGATTTGTGTGCTGAGGTAAGCAGTTATTAATGCTCAGTGTACATTTCCCACCCAATATTTCATGGCTAACAACACTCCATGAATATTTACCATCTGTATTCCAGACTATTTCCCCCTCCCTGGCAAACACTTCACTACATTAAATTTTGCTCTTGACTGTGTAGGTTTAATGATTTATTTTTTTTAATAAAGAAAAATGGTCATAGAGCTGGATGAGAACGTTCTGAGAAACAGCAGTGTTTTGTTTGCTGCATTGAATTTTTCAGGACTTTAATTTGATAGAATTTCAGAAAAAAACAAACCCAGATGCTAATCACTCGTACCCTTCCCCAGGGCCCCTATGCTGGTGAGAGTAAGGGCTCTTATTTATTTATGGAAGCAGAAATAGGGCGGAAGATTTAAAAGAGATTTAAAGATCTAAAAAAATAAAATACAGTTGGAAACCCAGGTGCTGAGTGCTGGTCCCTGAGGCACAGAATCCGCCCCATGAGCTGTCATTGCCAAGTACTGCATTGCAAACCACAGGAGTGCATTTCCTTCTCCCTGCTTCACATAACCCCTCTGGGTATAAGGTGCTTCCTATGAGGTGTGGAGTCTTCCCAACACAGAGATGCTGGATTGGTGAGCTGCTATGAACATGTAGGGAAATGAATGTGTGAGACAACTAGTTAAAGGCTGAAGCAATTCAGAAAAAGCAGACAGTACAAGTAATAATAAAGGATTCTTTTTCTGGTGAGGGAATCAGTCTCCCAAGACCTTTTTCCTCCTATTGATGGTTTCTCACCATTACCATTATACAGTCCCGTTCTGTAAAGACCCTCAAGACTTCAAGTTTGAGATGGGATTCATGATTTCAGATACAATGGGGGACCTGGTAAAATTCATGATGTTTCCTCCTGAATAGGAATTGATAGGAATTCCCTGTCAGAAATAGGTTTACCTTAAACATTAGAGTGGGTAGCTCATCTCTACAGGCTGGAGCATGGAAAGCTGTTGGGTAGGTGGCAGTCAAATTGCTGAAAGCCACAAGGTTTGCACCAGTCCTACATTCTGGAGTTCTTCAAAGAGCAAATGTTCTTTCACTGCTTCTAAGAGCAGTTTTGTTTCCATACTGCTTCTGAAACATGGTTGTGGTATGGAAATACGAGCCAACCATCACTTCCAAAATGTGTGTCGGGGCGACTCTGGCAATAATGAATCCCACAATCCAGAGGAAAAGGATCCGAGAATCATTGGATGGGACTGTAGAATCAGAGGATGGTTTGGGTTGGAAGGGAGCACAGAGCTCCCCCAGCTCCAATCCCCTGCCTTGGGCAGCGACACCTCTCACCAGACCAGGTTGCTCACAGCCCCATCCAACCGGCCCTTGGACACTGCCAAGGATGGAGCAGCCACAACCTCCCTGGACAACCTGTTCCAGGGCCTCAGCCCCCTCACAGGAGGTAAGTTGTGACAGAAAACTTTATATCCTTTTTTGCATCTCCTTCAACCCTTCACATCCAAAAACATGAGCATTGTGTCACTGGACTGGTGGGAGGGTGCCTTCCAGGCACAGAGATGCTTTATGGGACACACTTTGGCATCTCACAAGGAGTGATGTGGCCATGTCCAGCCCCAAGCCAAGAAACAGCCCTGGGATATGGAGACCCTGCTCTGCAGAAGCAGAAGACAGCTCAGACCAGTGAGTGGGAGGGATTCAGTGGGGGCTGCTTGGCCCCTGCCTGTTACTGACACGCTGCTCTTCCCCTTCTCCATGTTGCAGGGTCGTTAAACAAGACAACCTTTGGAGGTCCCTTCCAACCCTATGGTTCTATTATTCCTTCATGTACACAGAGTTAGCGAAGGAGAATCTTGTGTCCTAGTTTCTCTGGGTTTCTTTACAGTGGGTGTTTTCTTGCAGGGAAAGAGTCTCAGTGATGCTCCTAGCAGAGGATGTTTCTTGCTCACACAACAGCCTTTGTCTTTTCTTCTGCTGCTACCCTGCATTGCTCTGGGGTATCAGCACTAACATTTATTCCCTCCCTTCCTTCCTTCCTTCCCTCATAAGAAACCTCTCTCTCTGTTTATCACCACTATATTTGCCAATGCTCTTTTTCTCCTACCTCTGCAGTGCTGCTCAAAGCTCAGGGGGCCTTTTTGCTGCTGCTAGGCTTGGAGGAGAGGGGAGGAAGGACAAGCATTCATGTGATACTACTGACTACACCCATTAAAAACCCACCATGAGCAGGGGCTACTAGTCCCAAACTCCCAGCAAGAGTCCTAGTGACCCACTGCACCTGGAAATGAACAGATTCCCTGAACCTCCAGGAAGGCTAGAGAGGGATTTTTCCCAAGGGGATCTGGCAATAGGACACAGGGGGAAATGGATTGAAAGTGATGGAGAGGATGTTCAGACAAGATCTTAGGAAGAAATTCTTCAGTGCAAGGGTAGAGAGACTCTGGAATCCATTGTCTGGAGAGCCACTGCTGCCCTTGGCAGAGGGATGAAGTAGATAAGCTCTGAGCTCCCTCACAACCCAAACCAGTCTATGGTGTTTTGCATCTCACTGTGGCAGTGGGACCTGCATGAGGTCCCTAATAGATGCTGCCCCTTGGCAGGGTGGGATATTTAAACTAGAACACCAAATCCTCATAATTTCTGAATCCCTTTCCTAAAATCCACTAAAAGGCTGACCACTGCCTTCAAGCCCCTTCTACAGGTGCACCGGGCTGTGAAAATGAGGAGACAAAGGAAGCTTGCAAGTCCTGTCACTGGGAAACACTTGCATTTGTTTTACAGGGAATCAGCCACTCACTGGGATAAGCTGCTCTGATTTCTTTTGTCAGTGCTGGCATATTTACAGGTCTTTGCTGGCACACTCCTTTCCAACATAGTAGGAACAGGCTCATCACAAGCTGCATACTCCAGTCTAGAGGCTGTTGGCAAATCACTAGTTGTAGTCAATCAAGGCAGGATTTTATAACCAGTTCTACCCTCACCCCCTTCTCACATCCCTTATTTCCATCCCTGCTCCTCAGAGCAGGATGATTCACATGGTACAGTAACCTACATTTGCCTAGCACTGCTTAGGGCTATTTATAGAAGTCAGAGTCATCCTGTTCTTCTGCCTTGATTCATTTGGGGTTGGGTTTTTTTCAGGCATGGAGCAGGGCTGGGTGCCTCTGGATTCAGAGAGGACTGGGAGGTTCAAGTGGATACCCAGCATTACGTTGATTTCTCTGGGTCTGGTCCAAGGTTGAGGTGGCTGCTCAGATGGGGTGGGAACCATCTGTGGCTGTTAAAGATCTGAGTTTTAGAAACCCCCAAGTGCTCTCCTAGCAGCAGCCGTCTCTCTCTCAGTCTCTCTCTCTTTTTCCCCTCTCCAAGTTGTTTCAAATCAAGAACCTAAAAGTAAATTCAAACAGAACAGCCTGGGCAGCCTGTTTGCTTCGGCTCATACCTTCCTGTGTTTGGAATGGGCTCTGCACCTCTAGATCCCCTCTGTCCACAATGGGCTAAGGTTTCCTTTGTTGTTCTTTTTAAAGAAAACTCCTTCAGTCCCTTTTCATCTGAAATGGCAGGAGCCTCCTTTGTTTCTGGAGGCTGCTGGAAATCTTTACCTTGGTGCCCCCAGCCTCATGTCCTGACAGAAAATGACCTCTGTGACACTGCAGAGAGGAAGAGCCCAGCTGATGTCTCCTATCCCCTCCGGTCACCAACCCTGGAGGTGGCAGCTGTGCTGCTCAAACTGCTGTATTGATGCCTGGTGTGATGAGCCACGGGACTGCCTGGCTCCTGGGCATCTTTTATCCCCGTCCTCTCCTCATGTCCCAATAAAGCTCTGTGGCCTCAGGGACTGAGCTGAGGAGAGCAGGTGCTCTCTGGCCCCTTCAATCAATAGAGCATTGGGAGGAGGGGGGGTGTGTGCTCCTGATGAGAAACCCAGTAGTAAAAGCACCATTTCCCTCGTGGCAGACCCACTACCTGCCAGAGCTTTAAAAGGGTTTCAGCATCTAGCTTTTAGCTGGGGAGTATTCATCTCAGACATGGAGACAGACAGGATGGGCTACATGTGGCCTGCAGTGGCTACTAGAGTTTTTTCCTATTCTGACAAGATCTTTGAGCAGTCAGGCATGATAGCAGCTGTAAGGTGACATCCCTGGGAATGAGGATCACACGCAGAGGCCTCTGAGCCACTAAGTGCTGCTGTTCTGCCTGGAGGCAGCTCTGGTTTAGCACTGTTACACCATGAAATGAGCAGCTGGGAGTCTTGCACCCCATCCTGCAGACCCTCAGCCTCATTGCAAGACCCTGCTCACCCCGTTTGGTGGCCTAGTGGATGCAGCTGATGGCTCAGATCTTATCTCCCTACCAACTCCATGATGTGATGGGATGTGAAGGGTTAAAGGAGGTGCAGAAAGGGTGTAGAAAGTTTGCTCACAGCTTATTCCCATCTTGCTTTCTTTGCAGATATCTGTCTGAAGCTGATTGGGTCAGGCTTTAGGACACTCACCTCTGCTGAGGGAGACTGAGGTTTCATTCTGCTTGTGTGTTCTTTGGGGTAGACCTGAATTCTCTGTCTCTCAAATGCTGCTAACAGCAATTCTCTCAGAGTCACCAGGAGGAGAAATGCATCAGACAATGATAGATCCCAGACACCCTGGGAGGGGCAGAACTCTCCCTGCTTTTACAGCGCAGCCCCCCCATGGGCGCACAGACCATCTTCTTCCCATCGATTATCACCACTTGAAATACTGCAGCGAGTGTCAGGCCAAACCCAGCTCTCCTGGCTCAGTCTTTTATTGCCAGACTCTATCCCCTGCCATTAATCAGAAATGTCTTAGTCATCCCCAGCGAGCTGACCGCTGCAAAAAACCGGGCTGTAGGAAGGCTCCAGGGCTGGCACCAGCTCAGGAAAACCTTGTCTGCCTGGGGACACAAATCAATGACCAGCAGTGAGGGGAGAGGATGGAACAGGTATCAGACTGAGGTCAAACTATTGAGTCTTTTGATGGTTTCTGCCTCTGCTTCACAGCTGAGCATCAGCTGTCTTGAGGAGGTCGTAAGACTGATCAGAGGGCTGCAGCCCCTCTGCTCTGGGGACAGGCTAAGGGAGTTGGGGCTGTTCAGCCTGGAGAGAAGGCTCCAGGGGGACCTTCTAGCAACTTTCCAACAGCTGAAAGGAGCCTCTAAGGCAGCTGAGGAAGGTTGTTCCCAAGGGCAGGGAATGACAGAATGAGGGGTCATGGTTTGAAGCTGGAAAAGGGCAGAGTGAGGCTGAACAGGAGGAACAAGGGCTGGAATCTGAGGGTGGGGGATCCCTGGAACAGGCAGCCCAGAGAGGGGTAGAGGCTGGGGCTCTGAGCTACCTGGGCAGGGTGGTGAGTGATGGCCCTGCTTGGTGTAGTGGAGTTAGACTGGATGCCCTTTGGAGATCCCTTCCAACCCTACATAGGGCTTTTTTTCTCAGGAAATAGACATACCCTGGTTGTTCTGCTAAATTGATTACTGGAGGGTCTGACTGAGATGCTCTCTCCACCTCTGCCTTGGGGTCTCCCATGCCTGGTGCTTCCCAGCTGCAACCACCTCTCCATCTCCTTGGGAGGTGGGTGAGACCACCTGTATACTGAGAGCAGTTGTGCAGAAGTGAGAGATCAGTGCTTTTAGCCATTGCTAACCCCCCTGAACATTTTCACCAAGAAGGGTGTGTGGGAAACCCAAATCTCCCAACTTTCTGATTGACAGCACAGTTCTGTGTGCAAATCTGAAACATACTCAATGACAATATTGATCCTGATGGCCAGAACAGATGGGCTCAGAAGGCAGGATTTGAGATGAATGCAGGAGGCAGAGGAGTGCCCAGACAGCAGGGAACAGGGCTATCTCAGAAACCCCCTTGGCTTTAGGGTCAGGTTCCCTGAAAGCAGAAATCTACCCCATTCTCACAGGGAGGTACTCAGCTTCTTCAAATCAGCTTTGGTTTGCAAATCTATTGTGGTACTAAGGGCTTTCCAGCTTTATGTGGAGCCTACATGGACCAGTCTCTGTGAGCTGCCAACCTTGGTCAGGCTCTGCACCCATAAAGATCCATAAGGATAAGGCTCTGCACCCATAAACTCCTTAAGGAGAGCCACAGCCAAGCTGCTCCTTAGGAGCTGCCGCTCAGACATCACTGCCCAGCCTGGTGACAAGTCCCCACAAGATCTGATGGCTGCAGCCAGCACCATTCATCATCATCAGACCTCACTGAGGTACAAACCTACCTTGGCTCTCTTTCAACTTCCTGCTGAGTGCTGTCACTGCAGCAGCAGGAGAACATTTCTGTTACCAAAGGTGTCTCCTGCTCTTGAGGTGTGCTGCCCTTCCTTGGTATTGCTGCTGCTACGATGAATTATCTCCAGTCTCCTCTCTGTCCTGACACATCATCGCAGGGAGTTTTCTTTATTGTGCATCACTCAGGGAGAAAGTGGGGCTTGCACATTCACCAGCCCTCATTAATCACAGCGGTTTGGGCAGCTCTGTGCTGCAGCCTCATTGCCATTAGGGATTGTATGTTCTATCCAGAGATGGAGCCCTGAGCTCTGCAGGGACCCTTTGAGCTCTGGGCAGTGCCCGATGAGGCAATGTCTGCTACGCACTGAGTCAGCAAGCAACGGGTGACGCGGCCAGAACACCAAGGACACTGCAGAGAGAGCAGAGGCAGCTGCCAGGGAGCACAGGAGCTGGCGAGAAAGGGGTTGCTTTCTTTGTAATGTGCTGCTACTTGCTTGGGGAGCAGATTTCTTTTCCCTTTTAAAGGGGCCTACCCAAGCAAATAAAGACATAAATGCACCCCTGTTCCCTTTCTGGAAGATTAAATGCTTTCGTGTAATTGTGCATTAACCTCTGCTCCTGCATTAGGCTGCTGCTGCTGCTTTGCACCCTCCGTGCTTTTAAGCCAGAATTGCAATTAGCCAAAGTGGCTCTTGACAGCCTTCCAGGCAACCCCATACTGGGGGCCACATTCCCAAGGGGACATCATCAGAGATGCCTGGTCCAGATGAGGTTGGAGGAGGCACCTTCTTTGCAGACTGGGGCTAAATGGAGGCTGTTCAGTGTAGGGGGCTTCAAGGTGGCTTTTAGGCTGGAAAGCTTCCTGCTCAGCCACTTTGCTTTGCTGAACTCCCACAAATTAGATTATGAGAGTGCATGGTCCTTCCCCTAGGTCTCGATATGCAGCCAGGCTATTTATAGGAAAAGCTTTTTAATAGCGTGAGTTGAAAAATCTGGTTTAAAACAAGCCCATCTCCAGCTAATTCCAATAATCCAGCCATGACTAGGAATATTGATCAACACTTCTCTCACACCCATGAGAGGCAGAAACCCAGCACTGCAGTTAGCTGAATTTTGTATTTCCCATCCCTGCAGGGCAGGATGAGGAACAGGGACTGCCCTATGGATGAGTAGTGGGTGCCTCCTGTGCTGGGTGTAGGTGCTGGCTGAGACAGCTGTGTGAAACAAAGCTGCTGGGGGATGCCCTGACCTGCAGTGCCACTGCCTGCTCTTCTCTTTCATGGCCCAAAGGACATTTTCATAAGGGATATTTTCCTGCTGCTCCCAAGCACTGCAGTGCCCAGAGCCAGCTACTGTTTCATCCACTGAGGGTTCAAATTGTCTAGTTTGATTTAAACCTCATATTTTCTGCTTTAAAAAAATTCACACAGTGATTTTGTGGACTGTTTTCTTCACAGGCAGCATCTCCATAGTCAGTAGTTTTTCTGGAGAGCTTGTACTGCCAGCAACATCAGCTCTCTGGCTAAAAAGAAGTGAATCAGTATAAAATATTGCAAGTTTTCAGCTCAAGATGTGTTTTCTTTTTTATTTTTATAAATCTTGTTCAAAATGAAGCAGTAAAGTTGCCCCTAAATGACTTTCTGGCATAAAATTTTGCTTCACACCTAGTAAAAAACTCAACCCCCCCTGAGATAACAGGAAAAGATGGCAAATACCAGTTCCAGTTCTCAAGCAGCTATTTGCCAGGTTACAGGAACCTTCAGCCTTACACATTAGTCTCTACATCCTTTTTTCACCTCAATTTTTATCTGGTAGTAAATGTTAATCATCACATTGATGGTCACATTTCCATATCCCTCTTCATTATCCAGCTCTGGTCTGGGTGGTTTCACACAGGGATCTTCTGGTTCTGCCTCTCTGTCCTGCTGAGACCCCACCTGAAGTCCTATGTCCAGCTCTGGAACTCCCAACATGACAAGGACCTGGAGCTGTTGGAGCGAGTCCAGAAGAGGCCACAAGGATGATCAGAGGGCTAAAACTACTCAACTTTGGAGGTTTAAGGACCTTGGACCCTTCAATCTGGAGAGGAGAAAGCTCCAAAGGGATCTTCCAGCAACCTTCCAACCTCTGAAAGGGGCCTCTAAGGCAGCTAAAGAAGGCTGTTCCCAAGGGCAGGGACAGGCAGACAAATTTAGAGCATCTCTTGAAGCACAAACACTGGTGTGGAGGTTATTCCAGGCATGTCCTCAGAGCAGATCTGCTCTCTGATCTCTCTCTCTTACACACAAGACTAAAAAGAGCCTATAGGGCGGCTGGGGAAGATCTGTTCAGCAGGGCAAGGAATGGTAGGATGAGGGGTCCTGGTTGGAAGCTGGAAAAGGGCAGAGTGAGGCTGCACAGGAGGAACAAGATCTGGAATCTAAGGCTGGGGGATCACTGGGCAATGCTGCTCAGAAAGGGAGCATCCCTGGAGCCTTTCAAGGTCAGGCTGGCTGGGGCTCTGGGTAACCTGGGCTGGTGAGTGATGGCCGTACTTGGTCTAGGGGGGTTGAACTGATGCCCTTTGGAGGTCCCTTGCAACCCGACACATGCTGTGATTTCTACAATAAACACTCTCACACCCTTTACATGATTTAGGGCCACCCATTTATAAAAGGATAATCCAAACCCGTGTTCTGTCCAGGTACTTCTGACACCAGCAAGAGATGTTTCATCAATATTAATGCAGGCTGAGATTCGTTGTCAGCACCGGGGGAGCACACAAAGCAGGGAAAAAATAAATGTCTTTGCAAAAAAACAATGTACAACCTGAGTTTGGCTCTGGTCGTTGGAAATAACGGGGGTTGCTGTCAGGAACAATGAGGGATTGGAAGTGCAGTGGGTTCATACTCAACATGAAAATGTGCTCTGGACTTTGGAGCCTGCATCTACTTCTTTTTCCTTAATAGACATTAGAAAAGAAAGAGAAGATTCAAGAAACTAATTCATCTGTAGCTTCCAACAGAAAGGAGCCTGTTTTCTACAGCAGTGGATCCCAACCGGTGGCAAAATAAAGGGACTAGAAGGAGTTTGTGTCAGGCCTTGTGCTCTTTGATACTTCTTCTTTTTGTGTGCAAAAATGTCTCTCGTTTCCTAAGAAAGAAAGAAAGAAGCTGGCTCAGAGGTACCTTGAACACTACAGAAAGGAATTACTTAGCAAAATAAAAATAAATCTCAAATCCCACACTGATGTCCAAATGTGGGAGCAGCCGTTTCTACTACTGGGTACAAACCTCCCAGTTACCCAAATGTTCCAGTGATGAGAAGAGGGAGAGAAATGTTGGTCACCCTGATGACTAACTAGTATCGCAGTGGTTAATGGAGCAACATCCTGGCTGACTGATTCTCTCTCTCTCTCATCTATCTGTCTATCCACTGCTCTATCTATCTGTCTATCTATCTATCTATCTATCTATCTATCCATCTATCTATCTATCTATCCATTGATTGTCTTAATGAAAAGAAGTGGAAGGTAAAATCCAGCTGAAAGGATGGATCAGCAGTGTATTTTACAGTTCCTGACTCACTGGGTGTGCTGAATGAAAGAGACAAAAGACAGTGGAATGATTTCAGTTGGACACAAGACAGTTTGAAAATCAAGTTGTAGGCAGAACGATTAAGGGTTTAACACCATCTCCCACCTGATGGGGAGACATAAATTCAAGCTGTTATTTCTTGCTAAAACATCTGCAGAACAGTGTCTGTGCTGTGTCAGTGATCCATGTGCTGACCTGTGCTGCTGCCTCGTGTCCATGTGGCTCTTTCTCTGAGTCTGTCGGCATCTCAGGTCATGTTCAGGGCAGGCAACAGCCTCATCCTGATGGTGATTTGTGGGATTTTACCATAAAAGAGAAGTGCATTGATTTTCTTTCAGCAAGAGGAGGATGAGGGGAAATGTAGAAGAGGTGGTGTAGAGAGGTGGTGGTTGGTCTCTTTTCCCAAAGAACAATGGACAGGAGGAAACTGCCTCAAGCTGCCCCATGGGGAAGCTGAGGTTGGCCCTGAGGAGAAACTCCTCCCTGGAAGCCTTGGTACAGGCTGTCCAGGGAGGGGGTTGAATTGCCACCCAGCCAGGGAGATCTGGAGCTCAGGGACAGTGTTTAGCAGTGGGTTGGGACAGGTGGGTTCAGGGTTGGACTAGATGGGCTTGAAGGACTTTTCCAACCTAAATGATTTCATGAGGGTCATAAAACCCCCCTGGACTGGCACTGGCACACAGTAAGGCTTCACTAACAGAGACTTATTCATGGGTTTATGTTCATGGTGCTGAGTTTGGCCAAAGATTGGTCTGTACTTGCATCAACCACAACATAAGTGCAGCACAGGACCAATTGAATCGGGGGGTGATTTAGAGTCTGGCTACAATTGAAGGGCCACACATTACAAAGCTGAGAAATACTGGTCTGGAGGAATTCATTTCATCCTCCATGAGAACCAATTGAGGGGAAAAAGAGCCATTTTTGCAGTCACTTTTCTGGCTGTAACTGCACTCTGGCTACTATGAAAATCAAGCTGATGAGATTAGATTTATGGCATTTTTTGAGGCTTGTTAAAGAATTTGCTTCTATTAGCACCGTTCATCGCCCTAGTGCCATTTTTATGACGGATAACTTTGCAAGTCACACATGGAGAAAAACCAGATATTGGAATAATCAGAAGAACCTGATTTCACCCCACACGAATTCAACTGGAGAGTTGGAATGAGAGCCCAGTGACTTCCTCAGAAATGCATTAATCCATGACAATTTGAGGTGGAGCTAAAGCACCTCAGCTCAAAATCTTTTTGTGGAGGTGAAAAGGAGAAATGACCAAGATGCAGAAAGCAGAATTGATGAAGAGAGCTGGAGCAGATGCCCTTTTTCAGCTGTTTGAAACAAAATCCCCAATCCAGTGGGTTACTGCTGTATCCTTGGGTCCAGATCAGCCAAACCATGAAAGATAAGGTGAAGTTTGCTGGAAAGCCAGTCTCTGCATTTATTATTCCAGATGACTTTCAGTTGATTTTCAATGTCTTTAAAGACTCTGATTGTCCCTAACTCAGTGCAGAATCCTTGAATATCTATTCCAGAATGAATGAACTCTGATAAGGAAAGCATAGCCGTGAAAACATTCCCTTTCAGGACTGAACAAATGCAAATCAGCCTATAAAGCCATTCCCTCCTATTCTGTCCTCACCCCCCTTTATGCAGCCAGCCCAAATCCTTTATTTTCATATTAAAATATTTGTTTTCATAATTTCATCTTCCCTGCCTGCCAAGACTCCACTTTAGCTCGAAGAGCATTTGTTTATTGTGCCCAACTTCTAAGTCTATGAGAAAAGACTAATGGAAAGGACACTGTGACCCACTTGCTGCTCCACTATTGGAACGCTGTGTTTGGACTGGTTTACAAGACAAAGGGCTTCGACTGCGCTTAAAAGCTCAAAAAAAGCTTTAAAAAAACAGGTGATTAGAGATAGAAAAGGGAACCAAGGTGGCTTCTGAGGAGGTGCAGATCATAAATGCACTTTTGCCCTTGAAGAAAAACCCAACCTGCTGCAGGATCATCACTGAAATGTTGACTCTAACTCCGGCGTTTCAAGGGCTTTTGTATTTTAAAGCCATTTAAAGTGTTTGTGTAAAGTATTTTATATTCTTCAGCTTTTACTTTCAAAAAGCCTCTCAGTATAAAAAACTTCAATCCCATCTTCAGATAGACTATAACAGTTTTTAGCAGCAACCCAGTGCCGGCAGAGAGAGTTCTGATCCATCCTACATTCCACCTGCATTTACTCTTGCCTGGCTCGACCTCTCCAGCTCCCTCTCACCCACACCTTGATCTTGGGAGTATTTAATACCCTGCACTGCTCAGAGCCTCTTCCTTTGGTCTCTAGGTTTTTTGGAGCACGCTGCACAGTCAGGAAGTGGGGCCAAGCTTTTCTAGGCTGATTGTTATTGCCTGGGAATAGCTACAGCTGCTTGAAGCAGTTTGGGGTTTAGGCAGTGCTGTGGAATTCAGGAGGCAGTTAATTGTGAGGGTTTTGCTAGCAAGGCAGGAGCTGCCTTTGTTCCTTGTGCTGTTTGGCTGAGCAGACTTGACTGTTCACAGTGTCAGCTTGGGAAGGGTTTCCAAGTGTTAATGAATCTGGTTTTCCCAGGTCACTGGGGAAGAGCTCGCTGCCTGATCTAACTCAGATCTTTCTCTTTACCAAGGCACAGATCAAACATTCAGAAAATAAACAATGGCAGAAGAGAGATCCAGCAACAAGTCAAATATTTCTCAGGCAGGAGCTACTGGCTCAAAGGGAAACTGAGAAAACAGAAGTATCTTCCCTCCTAGATTAAAGGTGAACTCTTAAGAAGATTTTAATGAGCTTCTACCCTTTCGGCTGGGAGGTGAATCGTCCCTGTTCTGCATGGGGTTGCTTGTGGAGCAGGGCTGGCTCCAGCTCCTCTGTCCTGCTGCGAGCTATCAGCCTTCAAATGGGGACTTGCTGTGCCCAAAGAGGTAGGAGCTAAGAGCCTCAGAAACAGGAGAGGCTGATGGGGCTTGGGTAAATGAGGGGTGACAAAGCAAGATCTGAGTAAGCAGAAAAACACTGGGTTTGAGTCTGGATCCAAGCATTCCTGGAGTTTTGGCTTGCTACTGCCTTGACAGCAGCTGTGATGTTTAGGGCTGTTAATACCTCTGTGAAGCTGCCTTAAGTTCTCAGCCTCTGGTGCTAACTTCAGGTGAGTATCCTCAGAGTTGCATAAAATTGCTTTGGTTTATCTGTTGATCTCTTTTAACTTGCTCTGAGTCTTGGTTTCGGGGCAGTCCAGGAGTGCTGGGTTGAAGGTTTAACTTGATTAACTTGAAGGTCTCTTCCAACCAAACTGATTCTGGGTTTCTTGATGTAATTGATTTCAGAAGTGATGGTTGTGGCTTCCTGCTCAGTATACTGCAAGGGCAGGGTCCTGCATTCCAGTCACAACAGCCCCAGGTACCACTACAGGCTGGGGGATGAGAGGCTGGAAAGCTGCCCAGCAGAACAGGACCTAGAGGTGTTGAGAGACAGTTGGCTTCATCTGAGCCAGCAGGGTGCCCAGGGGGCAAGAAGGTCAACAGGATCCTGGCCTGGATCACGAATAGTGTGGTCAGCAGGAGAAGGGAAGAGTGCTCATGCCCTTGTACTCTGCCCCTGTCAAAACTCATCTTGCGTACTGTGTTGACTTCTGGGCCCCCATGATAGGAAAGACATGGAGATGCTGGAACGGGTCCAGAGGAAAGCTACCTGAAGAGAGGTTTTAGAGAGCCAGGTGTTGGCCTCTTCTCCTTAGTAATTAATGACAGAAGCAGGGGCAATGGTCTGAAGTTGAGGCAGGGGAGGTCTAGACTGGATCTTAGGAAAAAATTCTTTACAGAAAGAGTGGTGAGGCACTGCAATGGCCATTCCAGGGAGGTGCCTCACCACTATCCCTAGCATTGAAGAACCATGTAGCCGTGCTAGAGTGGCAGCATGCAGGGGGTTAGTTTGTGTTTTTTGATCAATCAAGGATTTAGGTTTTTTGTTGATATGGGGATGGTTTGGCTCAGTAACCCAGGAGGAAATCTCCAGCTGTGATTATCCTAGGATTCTGTGATATATTAAATAGTAGCCATGGGAGATGAGGGGTGTGTGATCTAAAATGGCTACTAGCTGAGACTAGCAGTGAGCTAACAAGAAGTGACCCCTGGACAAGAGTCAGCACACACAGACAACCTGTCTATCCATTTTATTCCATTTCTTCAGTTTCAGATAATTTTCTGGAGTTGTTCATAAACAAGTTTCAAATTGCTTTTACTGGGACACAAAACAAAGTGTTTAGCTTGGTTTGGGTTTTTTTCTGGAAGCCAAGAGCTCAAGGGTTACGTTGCTGCAATGACCATTCTCTTCTTCAGCTTGGCAAGGTGCTCTAAACTGGTCTCAGAACAGCAGGTATCAGTCGTTCTGGTAATAACTTCTACTTTGTTTATAGGAGCCACATTACTCTGTTCACACTGAGTATTGTCCTAGGCAACCTGGCTTAAAAGCAACTTGGTTTATTTTGTCCTAGCAGGATAACTTTCAGTCTTCAAAAACATTTAACAATGCTTCAATGCAAAAAGCCACAGCTGTGATCACAAATGGGTTTGGCACTCAGCAAGGCAAGCTGGGGGAGGGATTTCACATGCTAGCCCTTCCCTGATCACCAGCTTGGTTAGGGTATCTTACAGGAGAGTTTGGCCCTCAGGATCATAGAATCATTAGGGATCGGAAGGGATGTCGAAGGATCATTCAATCCTCCTGCCACAGCAGGATCACCCAGACCAAGTTTCACAGGAATAGATCCAGGTGGGTCTTGGAAGTCTCCAGAGGAGACTTCACAACTCCCCTGAGCAGCCTCTTCCAATGCTCTGTTACCCTCATTGTGAGGAAGTTCCTGCTGATATTGATATGGAACCTCCTCTGTTCCAGCTGGCACCCAGTGCCCCTTGTCCTATCACCAGATGCCCTTGAGAAGAGCCTGGCTCCATCCTCCTGACACCCACCCCTCGCAGATTTATAGACGTGAATGAGGTCACCCTTCATCAGAGAGCTTTACCACTGGCCCTACAAATTAGGGATTTTTGTTGTCTGAGCAGCTGATCAAAAGCTTCTTGTCAGGGAAGATTAGTAGCTATGGAAAAAACAAAACATCTAGGCTTAAGACAAGCTGATAAATGATGTTTTTTATTTCTAGATCATCCATCAGGGTTTTTTTCCCTGTTCATGCTGATGCAAACGACGGATGAGGTGGTTGTCTTGGTTTGTTCAATTCTCTGTATGTAGTGTCAGTGTACAGGTGCTGCTCTTGGCTCTCAAATGAGCCTCGAGTCTGAAAAACAGGTAGTAAATTAACACCAGCATCCCTAACAACCTATCCCAATTTGGGTACCTACCTTTGTGGGTCTGCAAAGATGCTCATCTGAAGTCAGGCAAAGATATCTTATGTTTGAACACTGAGCTGCCCTACCTTGGGCACTGGTTGTTGAATTAAGTACTTGGCTTGAGGCAATGCTGTTCAGAACCCAAGCCTCAGGGGTATTTGTCTCACTTGAGGCTTGAAAGACCAGACCTCATTCATTATCCAGTAACACAGATGTTATAGCGGGCTGCTATGCATTACTCAAACACAGGGAGTGGATCTGCGCTCCTCGCTTGTATTTTCTTTTCCTCATGAAATTGTCTGTCAGATTTGGCACCTGTAGCTCAACTCTCAGATAAAGAGACTGACTCATAAATCCCCACTATTTTTAGTACAAGTCTTGCTTTGTCTGACTTCCAGTTGATGTCTTTATTTGCCATGGCCTTCAGGAAGAATTCCTTTAATTCATTTAGACATCTCAAAGGGTAAAATTGATATTTCCTGGCTGTTTCTGCCGCTTCTCAGCAAGCAAATGCTTTTCCCCCAAGAAAGGGCTTTATATACTTAGGTTAATGATATGTGGAGTAACAGGAACTCTTCAGTCAGCAGTCTGGAGGATAAGTCCTGAGGCAGAGCTGTTTCCTGGCTTATTAGCTAAGGGATGAATTAATTTCATGGAGGCAAACAGGAAGCATTGTGTGATGTCTATCTCAAGTAGTGCCGTGTATCTGGATGCTGTTCAGTGATTTCATTTCTGTTTCTGTCCTCTGCCTACAAGCTGAGGTCAAACCCAGAGGCATAAATGCAGGCTGAGGCACTACAGGGCCATTTTTTCAAAGGTTCTTCGTGCTCCTGCAGCTTTTCTCCTTGTCAAAGCATGGGTTGTACATTCTGGACATTCAAAGCTAATTTCCTCAAATAATTAAAGGAGATTCCCAGTCCTTGAGCTCTGCAAGAGACTCTGCAATGTCTGCTCCTCTGGAAAAAGCTGACGACATGACAGACAATGTATTGAAGTCCAGTAAATCTGTTTGACTTTCCAATTACAAAGTGCAGCTAAACCATGTATCCCTTAGCTTAAACCAAGGTAAAAATGAAGTATTCAAATCCCAGCCTCCCCAGCCTGAACAGTGAGTGCTTTGTGCTGCTCTACACATTATGGGCACTCAGACCTCTAGAGAAAAAGCTTAATCTTATCCATCAGAAGCTTCAAATCTAGCCAAGATGCTCTGGACAAGTCAAACTGAAGCAGGGCCTCCTGAGGGTTGCAGTGTTGACATAGAAATAAGTATTTGATGGAATCAATTCCTGCTGCCAGCATGCAATATCGGTCTGTTTTGTTTCTGGATGGATTTGATCGCCCCTTCTGCAAGAACTGTGAGTGGTGTGGAGAAGCAGCAGGAAAGAAAAATCAACTCATGTATTTTAATTGCCTTTCTGAAAGATGGCAAGCGGGTATCTTGTCAATAATGACACAACAGAAATAAACCTCGCATGGCAAACAGCCTTGTCCCTTGCTGATTAGACAATCTGCCAGGAAATGTCAGGCATGAACTGTTCCAGGGAGTTTGTGCTGCTGTCACCCAGAGGTGTCAGTGAGGTGATGCAGGATTTAGCAGGTGCTGTGCATATACAGAGGAACTGAGGCAGAGCTCTCACCTGGGCAGCACTACAGCTTCTGGAGATGGCAAGAAGGGCTATAGGGTATTCTAAATGGCAATATTTCAGTGGGGTTTGACCCTATTTTGATTTCTTCCATCATATTCCTCCTACCTGTCAGTCTAACCACAGGCCATGTGAAATCAGCTGTTAGTGGTCTGTTAAAACTTCTCTGGGCAACTAGGGCTTGGAATGGTCCATACCTGTAACAGCCTGTCCTGTTAGTTCTCTGCCCATTGAAATAGTCCCAGAACCAGGGCACCAGCATCACCAAGAACTGTCGAAGCCCACTTCTAAGCATACCCTCCAAGTGCTTCCATAAAACACATGCAGTGACAATGAGCTGCTGAAATGGTGTGAAAATAAACTGCAGCATGACTGGTCTTGGGTATTACTACCTTCTTTAATCTTGGTGGAGTTTGTTCTTGAAGAAGTTTTTATGATACATTGCATTCAGCGTGTGCTGCAGACTTTAGAGCAGGTTCCACTACTGAAAAAAACCTTTTCAAAGTGTGGGGGTGGTGCTTGGTCTCTGCTCTGTGAAGCCAAGCTCCTACAGGCAGCTGGCAGGCAGAATTCTTCTTGAAAACATGTGAGCTACAAGAACTGCTGTTATTTGATGTCTTACCTTTCCCTCAAAAGCTCTGAACTCCTTAATAATATTCCATTCCAGATTCACTATAAAAACACTTGATGCCACCTCTCAGCCAATGCAAAACCCCAAGGAGAAGAGATGCATTGGAGAAGCTTCCAACAACAGAGCTTATGTGTCCTGTACCCCATCTTCCATGGGGTGTCACTCAGAAAGTATGGGGTCCTTAATAACAATATTCTGTTCCATATTCCCTATGAAAACTCTTGGTGCCACCACCGGAAGGGAGCAAAACCCCAAAGAGAGGAGGAAGCTTCGCATGTCAGAGCTTGTGTGTCCTGAACCTCCACTTCCATGGGGTTTCTGCACACAGAATCATAGAATGGTGCAGGTTGGAAGGGACCCCCAAAGGTCGTCCAGTCCAATTCTCTGAGTGAGCAGGGTTGCTCTGAACTAGATCAGGTTGCCCAGAGACTTGTCCAGTCTTCCCTTGAATATCTCCAGGGATGGGGCCTCAACAACCTCCCTCAGCAACCTGTTCCTGTGTTCAACCCCCCTTCTGCTAAAGAATGTCTTCCCAACGTTCAATGTAAATCTACCCTGCCCCATTGTCTCTTAACCTTTCTTTTCTGTCCTAGGGTCTGCTGTTGCATGGGACCATTTCATCTTTATCCTAGCCTGTCTTGTGCCAAAGGCAATGTGTACAGCCCAGGGTTTGGGGATCATCAGGGATGGCAGAGCAAGGGTGACCTTCCTGCTGCCTCGTCTTAAAGATCCAGTTCAACTGGAGCCAAACCCCTCACATCCTGGTCATCATGTATTTACTCACATGTTCTAATCAACAACAGTCTGGCATCTGTGGGATCTCAAGTGAGTAACACAGAGCTCCTTGGCGCTGCAAACGCTGTTACAGGATCTGGCTATATGGCCAAAAGCAGCTGTGTGGAGTCACTGGAGCAGCCACTGAGTTACAATGGAGCAGCCAGAGCATTGTGCATGTGGTTGATGGCAACCTCAGCTTCTTAGTTAAACTGCAATGCTTAAGTCTGGAGATCTGATTAGAAGTGACTGGGCTGGTAGCATCTAAGCAAATTACAGTCCCATAAATGAGAACAAGAAGCTGAGGCAGGAAGTGCTATTGATTTTTACATTGCTAAAGAGTTTCATAAGGATTTTGTTCTGGAGCCTTTACTCTGCAGCTATCAGCTGGGAGCGTGGTGCAACTGTTTTAAATCCCTTCTCAGTGGCTGACACAAATATTTGGGGGCTGAACTGGTATTTGAGGGTCCCAGTAGTTTTCTGGATCATTTGGAATCAGCAGAAACCAGACTGTGTTCAATGTGCTGCTTGCTACAAATAGAAGTAAAGGAGTGTTTAGGAGCATTACATGGCACCTTCTAGAAATCTCACTGGGAGGGACCGTCAGACAAGTTTGAAACTGAAGGAGAGGAGGTTCAGACTGGATCTTAGGAAGAAGTTCTTCAGTGCAAAGGTGGGAAGAATCAAATTGATTGTCTGGCTAGGATGTGGCTGCCTTCTCCCTGGAGATGTTCAACACCAGGTTGGATGAGAGCTTGAGCCACCAAGTCTGATTGAGAGGAGTCGCTGTCCCTGGCAGGGGGTTGGAGGAGATGAGCTCCGAGCTCCCTTCCAACCCAAACCAGTCTAGGATTCTATGAATTGGGGTGTTTACAGGTCAGCCAGATCCTCTAGAACTGGAGGCCCATAGAAACTTAGAATCATTAGAGATTGCAAGGGACTTCGAACGATCATCCACTCCAATCCCTCTGCCACAGCAGGATCACC
>VZRI01010359.1:607492-634202 GCA_013397515.1 Upupa epops
TGAGGGATTAGGGTGCACTGTCGGCAAGTTTGATGAAGACACAAAGCTGGGTGGTGTCGCTGATACCCTAGCAGACTGTGCTGCCATTCAGTGAGACCTGGACAGGCTAGAGAGCTGGGCAGAGAGAAACTTAATGAGGTACAAGGGTCAGTGTAGAGTCTGGCATCTGGGCAAGAACAACCCCAGGGACCAGGATAGGGTGGGGACTGACCTGCTGGAGAGCTGTGTAGGAGAAAGGGACCTGGAGGTCCTAGTGAACAGCAGGATGACTCTGAGCCAGCAATGTGCTCTTGTGGCCAAGAGGGCTAACAGCATCCTGGGGGGGATCAGAAGGGGGGTGGTTAGCAGATTGAGAGAGATTCGTCTCCTCTACTCTGCACTAGTGAGACTGCATCTGGAGTATTGTGTCCAGTTCAGATGAAGGAAGCAGAACAGCTCCCTGATGAGGAAAGGCTGAGGGAGCTGGGTCTCTTGAACTTGGAGAAGAACATTGTTCTTGAACAGAACAATGAGGAGTGGGGAAAAGAATTCTCTATAGTGATGGGGGCAACTGGTGCTGCTGGGAGTCAGATCTCAGAAGAAACAGCAAAAAGAATAGATCTAAATATGTGAGTTCTCCTGCATTGGCAACAAGAAATTAACAACAGAGGCTACAGATTAACAGGTGAAAAAATACAATAAAATTTAAAAAAAATAAAAACAAAATGAAAATAAAAAATAATACTAAAAATAAAAATAAATAAAATAAATATAAATAAATAAAATAAGTGAAATAAATGAGTGAAATAAACCCCAAAATTTTAAATAAATCAAATAACAATTATTTTGGTACATTTTTGTGATGGGGGAAGTGATTTTGCACGCACCAAAGCTACACACGGGCTGGACCACTTTCACCTCCTTTTCAGGGAGCTCAGCAGTGCGATTAGTGTGTGATGGGCGATGTACGCCCCATAAATCTTCAGACCCAAGACACAATTTACAAGAAGGAAAAAGAAACCTCTTGAACCATGAGATTTTAGCCTTGGCTCTGCTGCTAAATATAGTTCTGCTTGTGAAAGGAAAATATGATTTGTAGATGTTTACTGGGGTAGGAAACTGACACATTGGATATAGAGCAATATAATGGGAAGAGTGAGCAGTACAGAGTGGCAGAGGGAGGATGAAGCAGAACCTAGCCTGCTGAGAATTTGAAACAAGCAGGATCAGCCCCTGCTTTTAGCTGAAACTTAAAGCCTGAGGTGATGCGTTGGCTTTCCCCACAGCAAAGGCCACAGGAGGCATCTAAGTTTCACAAATTAACCAGTTCCAGTGCCTCATCACCCTCATAGTGAGGAATTTCTTTTGAAAATATAATTATCTATCTTCCTTCTTTTAGTTTACATCATTCCCCCTTGTCCTATCACTTCAGACCCTTGTAAAAAGTTTTGCTCCAGCTCTCCTATAGTCCTTTTTCAGTACTGGAAGGCTGTTATAAAGTCCCCTTGGACTCTTCTCCAGGCTTCAGGACAACTCTACTGTTTTTTTCCAGGCCTATTATCTCACGGTTTATCACATGCAGGAAACAGCATTTCTAGAGATATACTCTTAAAGTTCGAGTCTTGAAAGAGTTAGGGGAGTCTGCACCTAGCCAGATTAAATCACAGAATCATTGAATCATCGATGCCCAGTGTTGGTTCTAAGACAAGGAAATAAAGAGATAATTTATCCAGTTCCTGTGATGCCTGAGAGTTTTCTTTTAATACCAGAAGTAAAACAGATTGATGTGTATTGCACCACCCACCAAATTCAATGGGGTTTTTTATATCTAGGATAAATTAGCAAAGACATCATATAAATAAGGTGTTGGAGCTGGCAGCTTGCAAAATGAGATGAGAGGATTTTCAATTTTGTTCTGAAAATGACACTGACCTTAATCTGATCAACTCAGCTGTGATGCTGAGTCCAAGAGGCTCTGCTTTGCAATAATCCCATGGAATATTCTCCTGGAGATCACAGAATCCCTGACAGGGGTGGTTGGAAGGAACCTCTGGATATCATCCAGTCCAACCTCCCTGCCAGAGCAGGATCTCATAGAGCAGATCTCACTGTAACAGGCAGGAGGGTTTGGGATGTCTACAGAGCAGGAGACTCCATAACCTATCTGGGCAGCCTGGGTCAGGGCTCTGTGAGCCTCATAAGATAAAGTATTTCCTTATGTTTGAAATGAACCTTCTGTGTCCCAGTTTGTGGCCAGTGCCCCTTGTTTTGTCAATGGTAACCAGTACCTGAAACTAGGAGAACCTGCTTTGCATGGGTGATGGACTAGATGATCTCCAGGGGTCCTTTCCAAACCCACTATTCTATGACTGTATGAAACAGGAAACAAAGAGGATGGGCAGAGGGATTAGCACCGTCCTGTGCTCCCCTCTGAAGTC
Organism: Upupa epops; assembly: GCA_013397515.1. NCBI lineage: Eukaryota > Metazoa > Chordata > Aves > Bucerotiformes > Upupidae > Upupa > Upupa epops. Next base: position 609,910 of record VZRI01010359.1, read on the forward strand.
TTTGTACAGACACAGGGTGAAGGGAGAAATACAGAATGAAAAAACTTGTAGATGGAGCTCAAGACAGGAAGGTCATAGATCCATCACTGCCATGGGCAGAACAGGCTCAACCAGAGACTGTTGATGTGTGTGACAGCCGGGAGCTGCCTTGTCTGTCCTGCTCTGTCTCTTGGACTCCAGCACTTTGGGGTTTTGTAATGAAATAATGGCATTTGGGAGTAATTTCAGGCAAGGTGGACCCCTCTTAGTAATGTTTACAAATATGTAAAGGGAAGAACAGAGGAGGTTCCATGACAAGTCTAGAAGCAACTTCTTAACAGTGAGGGTGACAGAGCACTGGAAGGGGCTGCCCAGGGGGGTTGTGGAATCTTCTTCTCTGGAGACATTTAAAACCCACCTGGAGTGTTCCTGTGCTACTGAATCTAGGGGATCCTGCTCTGGTGGGAGGATTGGACTGGACGATCTTTTGAGGTCCCTTCCAATCTCTAACAGTCTGTGATTCTCTTCAACGGGCCCTGGGGTCTAGCTGCTCTGCTCAGAGCCAGCAGACTGTCTCCGTGTGGAAAGGATCCGCTACTAGAACTGTCAAAAATCACTTAGTGACTGTCTGCAAAACACATGATGCCTCTAATTAAACTGCCAGAAAGGCAAAACATTGCACTTGAGATGCAGAGTGGTAATTTACTTGAAGAAGGCTGTAGCCAGCTCAAAGCAGGTGTTGTTGGTTTGACAGAACATGTTCTGCTGGTTGAGCTCATTGAGTTCATTTTGTGGAGCGGAACAGGTGATTAAGAAGAGGAGTTACAGTGGCTCCAGTTCATGTGTTTGGGGTGGTGGAGGAGCTACCATGACTTAGGGCCAGAAGCTTAGCTGCTACAAGTTAACTTTACTGCACTGACACCCCGTTATTTCAGCAGCCCCTCCCACCCCCCTGGGGTTAATAAAGAGCTAGTTAAGCCTTTAATTGTGTCTTCATTTCCAATGAGGTAGAGTAGTGTCCTAATTTGCTTGACCTAACTACCTTTCAGTCATAGCTTAGGTCAGCTTTGCAGAATCAGAGAGTTGTGTGGGTGGACAGAAAAGGCTTCTGGATGGATGGCAGCCCCAGTCCTCCCTGCTTTGATGTAATTACCTTGATTACATTACTGGTTGCCTAGAGGCAGAAGAATAAATTGTAGTTCCTTCAGAGACCCAGCACAAGTCTGACCTCACTGGGTTTCTGTTTGTTCTGAAGCATCTTCAGAGCTGGTTTTACTCCTGCAGATGCTACTGAGGAGAGCTGAAACAGATGAAACAGGATAAAAACACACTCTAGTCCTCCCACTACCTGTCTGCGGATGGAAAGTAAGTGCTGGCTCCATTCCTGCTTGTTGTGAGCAGTAACTCAGTAATGTTTTCAGAGACCTTGTGGTGTGAGGCACTTGGTTGAGTTTATTTGTTCTTGCTGCTACAGATTAAACCCTGAGGGGTTTGAGACAGTCACTTGTTAGGAGTGTTGTGGTCCCAGAGTGATGTGTATCAGTTGTCTGAAGTAATGAAATGATTCTGCAGGTATCACCTAGTGCAGAACAGCACTCAGCAAGTGTCTGGCCTGAGGGTGCTGGGAGAAGGCAGGGATGCAGTGCAGAGGGATTACTTAAAGGTTCGTAATGAGATAGGGGAAGGAAGGTGTGTGAGAGCCCATTGTTCTCTTCAGAGCTCAGTTCTGTCAGTGCTGCACAGCCTATGCTTCTGACTCACTGCTCTCTGCTGAGCAGAACACTTGCGTCTGAACAGAGCTGCTCCATCTGAGTCTGCGACAAGCAGCTTCCTGGACCTGCTCAACAGGCAGCTGCCAGCCTCTCTTCCTCATTCTCCCTTTGCCTCTGGACAGCTTGTTGTTCAATTTTATGAAGCAGGAAGGTCACCAGCCAGCGCTGGTAATCTGGTGAGGTGTCAAAGGCATATGAAGTAGGAGCATACTTAAAGGTTCTAACTCATGTCCTCAGGGTCAGTCAGCAGAACTGACCACAGCTCACCCTGTGCTCTGTTTGGGCCAGCACAAAGTGCTTTTACACTATTACAGAAGTGTTTTTCCAGTGCTATCTGGGACTGCCTGTTTTCCAGGAGAGCAGGAGCAAGGTGATCTGTGCACAGGAGGGTGAAGCTGTGAAGGGGAACAGCTGTGCCCTGTAAATGTGCAGTGACTGTGGCTTCATAACCTGTTGTGCAAAGGATGGCTCCAGTGTGGGAGCATCTAGCAGGGTAGTAGAAAATCTCTCTTGTTAGAAAGAAGAGTCACCACCTTACAAAGTGGCATCTGGGTGCCTCCTGTTCTTGGACTTGGTGCCTGGAAGTTGTCCATGACTGGTGCCAGCAGTCATGACAATGAGCCATGACAAGCAGAGCAGCACCAGTTTGTACCTGATAGTGTCTGTGGTTTGGTTCAGATGTCACCTGAACTATTAACAAGCAGAGATACCTCAAAGCCGTGATCACTGAGCAGGGCAATAACAAGATGGGGATGGTGTGCTGTATTTCCTCAGAGATTTTTCTTCTTGGTTCGTGTGGCAGGAATCCTTGTCTGTACATTCTGAACAGAACAGCAAGGCTTGCTCACGCTTTGATATGAAATTCACTTATTTAGTCTTATAATTAGCTGTGTCTGTGCAGCTGATTCTTCTCACACCTCCTGTACAAATTGAGAGCAGCTTACTGAGCTACAGTGACTTCCATGTGATCTGAATTTATCACATTTGAACATTAAGTGTCTGGTTTCAAGCTGTTACAACAGGGAGGAAGTGCTGAAGGAAACTCACCGTTCCCTAATAGGGCTGGACAAGGCTTTGTGAGGTTGGTTTTTGGAATGATCTGAAATTCCACCTGCTTCAGGGAACTGCAGAGCTAATTAGTACACAGCAATAACACCTCTTCACCAGCGGTCTGAGAGCACTCTGTGAATATTCATGAGACTTCTTGTGCGATAAATGAGAATAATTGTGTTTCAAGAAGGGAACGCCAGCGGACAGGGTGGTGATAGGGGAGAAAGGGTAAGTTTGAATGCAAATCTGTTGATCGAATCCTTTGTTCTGAAGGATTTCAGCTCAGCCCAGTGCAGGGTTATGGTGTTTTGTCTCATGTGGTCACACGTTAGACTCCGAGGGGTTTTTTTATAGCAGGAGCATCTTCACTGTGTTCCCACTGGTTTTATACGGCGGTACTTTGTGAAAAGGAATTGGATAAATCAGAACTGAGAAAGGGACTGGAGTGGCTGTATTTATTGTAGCTAAATGAAATGTTCTATTTTAAGCAGCATAGTCCCATCACCGTGCTGGGGTTTGGCTTCCACTTCCCTTTTGGTATCCTGTTTTAGGTGGCTGTGAATGACTTTATTGCTGGCTCACACTATTTTCTCTACCAAGAGAAATCACCTTGCACTTGACAGTAAATATTTCTTCGGGCATAAAGTTGTAGCTATGGTAAATGTTGAGCAGGACCCTTGTGACTTGACCACTCAGCCATCTGGATGCTTTGAGGTTTACCCCATGCACTTCACCAAAGCCCTTTAAAAATGAAAAGAACCTCATCATATGATCAGTGTTTACATATTTATTGGGACAATTATTTGTCTCAAGGCATTGAGTTGAGAATGTAGAGTTGATGTCAGTGGGTTTGAGTGACTTCATTGATAACCAGAAGTGATTCTATGGGGTGTGTTGTATTGTGCGCATGCGGACTTGCGGGATGTGACACGATAGGTTCTCTATTCTGCTACGTCTGTGGGGAAAAAGGGGCATACACGAGTGGCAGGGGGATGTAAGTGTACGCCACGTGATAATAAACACCATTTGCTGTTCATCACATTGGTGTGCACCTCGGTGAATGGTCAAGCTATGGTCCCCCAGAGGAAAATGAACAGATCATGTAATGTTCACTGCAACAGGGGTGTGTATAGTTTTATTATTAAGACTGTGAAGGCTGCCTCTTGTGCTTTGCCCTCTGACTTTGTAATAGGATAGAGTGATGCTAACAGATATTAGCAATTCCAGCATCACCCTGCAGACCATTCTTGACTGGGATTTTAGAAGGCAGACGTCTATAATTCATGAAATCTCTAAAAGAGGCAGCACTGGAGTTAAGAATCATCTATAAACTCCATTAGAAGCTTTCTTTGTGATCCTGAGCAAATGAAACGCACTTTCATAAGGCTGTCCCTGTCTTCTAGGGAGATTGTGGTGCCTATAGGATGTTGTTTTGTGGGGTTTGAGCCCTTTGGTTATCAAACTAAGGATTTCAGTGGCAGTTCAGAGCCCAAATAGTCCTGTGGTTGTGGGTTTTACTCTCTCTGTACTGGCTTTATCTGTGAAATAGGCATCAAAAGTAATTTTGCTTTCACCTACTTTGTTTATTTTCCTAGAAAGTAGTTAGTAGTGATTAAATAGGTATCTTTAGAAAGTTAGGATTACAAGTAAACTCTTTTTTTACCCATTAAAAATTGTGCAGGATGAGAGAAGAGAATTTTTGACACCAAAAGAGTTTATCTGAAATGTAAGGTAATCCCTTACCTGTTGAAAAGCAATGTGAAGTATGTGGGCATCCATGTGGACAGGATCAAAAGGTTGTAAGTTTCAAGCAGGAGACACCTTTACCTAGCTAATGTAAAAAGTGTGTGTAGTTGGAGAAAAAACACACTATAAAGCTGTGGAAAGGGTTTGCATTGTTTTGTACAAATCCCCTGTACGTACCCAGTGCTGAATGTCCTTTGGTCTACTGAATTTGGCCCAATAAAATCTTTAGAATTTATATGGGCTTGTTTCTCATGTAATCACCCACCCCTCCCACCCATTACACTTGTAATTCTCTGACGGGTTCTTTGGGAGAACGATTGTTTGTGGTGATGCCAGAGTCCTTTCTCGGCGTTGTAAAAAAAACCCTTTTTGTGATGAGAATTGAGTCTCCAGTGCTCTGTAGTGCCCGGTGCCATCAGTGCATCAGCAGCTTGTCCTCTGCTGCAGCATGAACATCTGAATTGGCAACTAGGATACAGAAAATCCTGTCAGATCAGTGCAGTTTGGAGGGGAGTTGTTCCTATAAGGGATAGAAACAGTCTTTGGGTAAAAGGGAATTTTAAAAGAAGTAGTGTGGGGCTAGGCTATGGCTCTTATGCAACAGAACGTGCTGCAGCAGCATGACTCCACAGTTCTGTTCCACCTCTGCTGCTTCCAACATTTTATTGCCCTATGGATAGCAGGACTGAGAGATTGGGGGCTTATTGATTGCTATTACAGCAAGCCACTTCAAAGTGATTTCAAAGAAAGCTCATTTTGCAGATGCATGGGGTTGTTTTTTTGTCTTACAGCTGGACTCAGACCTGGTGTGTTCATGCTAGGCTTGATCACTGCAAGAAACCTTCCTATCAAGTAGGCTGTTGTCAATAAATTCACATAAATAAACACTTGAAGTTTTCTTTCTGACAGGAGATAAGGGAATCTGGCACAAGGTATTGCCCAGGCTACTGGCAGAGGCATACTGAGTAGCTGACACTGCAGTTTTTGCATTTTCAAAGTGTTCTTGAGGTAGAACAGGACAGAAATAGAATCAAACCCATGGAGCAGCGTGGTGGTATCTGCATGGGAAGGAACAGGAGCTGGGTCCTGAAATCTTTAATGATCAAGGCTACTGCTGAGCTCATGAGGGTGTAAGAGCAGGATAGGGCTATAAATCCTCTTCATGCGAAACACAATCAGAGCCAATGAAAGAAGTTAAGTGCTAGCAAGCACTTTTAGCTATTGCTGCAGGGTTTACGATTTAATGACTAGACAAACTAAAAAACCTCCCTACTGCCACACATTGCTGAATTGAGAGCTTGCCAGTCTTTCCAGTTAGTGCTGGTGGTCTTTTGAAATCTGAGCACCTTGAGCCGTGACTCTGCAGATCCTGTGAAACAATAGCTCTGACTAGTGCTGTGAAATGTAAGAGATGTAGTGTTTTCGATTGTACAGCTGGTTTTCCTTACATTCTCAGTCTATATAATTTGCTTTCATGAGGCGACACAAGTGTGAAGCAGGGAAAGTATAAGAGGTTTTTTTGTCTGAGACTTCTGGCTGCAAATGAGAAGGAAATTTATTTTCCGATCGCTGGGTTTGTTTCAGCACAGCATGGAGCTACATATGAAATACAGAGTTGACCTCTAGGTGTGAGACTGGCTTCACTATCTTACTGAATGTATTGGAGAACAGTGGGGAACATCAAGGTTTTCCAGATAAAGTAGTTTTCTTAAAATCATGTAAGATGTGGCTTCATGTGGGTTTTTCTTCTGATCAAGAAAAGGAGGGAAAACCACACAGGAAGACAAATGCTAAGTGAAAAATAAAAGCTAAGGGTAAAATACAAACATGAGACAATTCAGCAGCCCTAAAATCTCTCTGCTACACTCAGACCTGGATCTGCAGTTGTGATGGTAAAACTCCTTTAAATCCACAGCACTAATTATTTTGGATCTGCTGGGGTTTGCATAACTGGGGTGGAAATGATGCAGAGAAGCTCTTGAAATGAATTTTTCAAGCCCTACTCAGGCCAACACGACGTGTGGAAAGCAAAAGGGAATTGCCCTGAGACAGGCAAGTGTGAGTAAATCTGCTTCAGCTCGATTCACAAAGGCGTGAGGGGAATGAGACCACGGGAAGATCTTGGCTCACAGCAGGTGTTCTGGGCTTGCAGTGGTGTTCCCTAGGGCCAGCAGTGCTTGAAGAGATGCAGGAAGTTGTCTTCATTTTAAGCAACTACTCGAGAATCTAAATCTGAACTTCTTGCAGAGGGGCTTCATCTACCTAAGGAGGGGATGGGATCCAGAGGCTGTAGGGACAAACCGGTGTAAGTCCAGCTACCAGCTCTCTTACCTGTTTCCTATGACCTTATTCCTGTTAATATCAATACATTTTCCCTCTGAATTCAGTGGCAGCAGGTTCAGGCTGCGTTGGACTTGAGATGCTGGTGGGGGTTGTCTTGGTTTCCCTATGTGAATAATAGTGTTAAAGATATTAAGTCATCTCCTAAACCCCACAATTAGCTGCTAAATAAATGATAAAATGGACAATTAATTAGGCAACACTCCTGCATCATTATATTACATTCTTATATCTCTTCTAAAGCCAGAGTATTTACATTAATACAGGAGGAAATTGGATTGAACATCCAAAAAGTCCAAGCCTGGGCTCTGTAGAAGGGGCTGTGCAGTACTTGCACACAGGGGATTTAAAAAGCAAATCTTTGGTATTTTTGTTAAAAAAAACATGATGTCTGCAGGGCAAGGGAGAGAGGGAAAGCAGGAACATAGGTATTTCCACCCCAGAGACAGAGCTCCTGTTCTTCAGCAGGATCTCTGCCAGAACAGCTCGCCTGATCTACATTTTATCTGCAATGCATCAATAGTTTGTGCAGCCCTGGTTCTCTGGCACTGTTCTGCCTGCCTGTGCAGAGCTGCAACCTCACCAGCCCGCCCCAGCACAGTGCTGCATTCATCTGTAACTCTTGGAGTGCTGCTCCTCAGCCGACTGATGCTTTTCCTGTGCTGACTCTGCTGTGTTGTACAAAACCCCAAGGGCAGGTGTCTTTGCCCAAAGGAAAATGTCTCCCCTTGAGGTTATCTGACACTCAGAGCAGCTATGAGGAGATGCTGCTTGTCTGGAGAAGCCTGTCTGAGGACCAGCACAGAAAGGGGGAAATGAAAGGCTGCCCAATGTGTTGAGAAGCCCTTGAGTTGCTCCATCAGAGCAATGATGAGTTTGCAGGGATAAATGGAAATCTTTGGTTGAATGCCTTGCTCTCATCTCTTGGTGCAGAGTGCTGTGGAGAGATGGGTTGGACTCAGTCTTAAATGTCTTTTCCGACCTGAATGATTCTGTGATTGTAGCAGTATCTGGATAAGCTGATTTCAGGGGTAGCTTGGCTCTGTGGTTGATGAAACTGTAGCATGAGGACTAGGGGTAAAAGTTGGGGGTAGAAATCTTAAGGCAGCTTTGTCTGATATTCTGTATCCCCAGCTGCTTTTCAGATGCCTTTGCACTGATATCAGTGGATCACAGAACTATTGAGGCTGGAAAAGCCCTCCTAGTTTATCCAGTCCATGACCTAACATTACCGTAACGTAGAACCTGGCTCTAAGGGCCATGTCCAGTCTTCTCTTAAATGTCTCCAGGGATGGGGATTCTACCACCTCCCTGGGCAGTCCACTGCGGTGTCTGATCACCGTAATAACATGGTGTGACAAATAAAAAGGCAATAAAAAGAAAGGTTTCTGGGTCTAGGTCTTCCTAACCTGTTGTCAGAACCAGGCAGAGCTCTTCAAAGCTGTTTTCAAATGGCCAGGATATGTAAGAGGCCAAGACTTTGTTTCAACTACACAGTGACACTGAAAAACAGCCACTGGAACAACTTTCTGGTTTCAAGTCTGAATATTTTTCTCACAAAGTGCTGCTTTAGAAATCAACAATGCATTGGCCAAGTGCAGGGTCCGACGTTTTGGTTACAATAACCCTGTGCAGGGCTGGGGGATGAGCCAGCAGGGTGCCCAAGTGGCCCAGAAGGCCAATGGCATCCTGGCTTGGATCAGCACTAGTGTGGCCAGCAGGACTGGGGGCATCATTCTCCCCCTGTACTGTGCACTGGGGAGGCTTCCCCTTGAGTACTGGGAGCAGTACTGAGCCCCTCAATGAAGGAAAGAGATTGTGGGGCTGGAGTGGGTGCACAGGAGCAACAATGCCGGGGAAGGAACTAGAGAGAAAAGCTGATTGGGAGAGGCTGAGGGAGCTGGGATTGTTTAGCCTGGAGGAGACGCAGGGGGACCTTTTCCCTCTGTCCAGCTACCTGAAGAGAGGTTGCAGTCAGGTGGGGGTCAGGCTCTTCTCCCAGGCAACCAGGGCCAGGATGAGAGGGCAGGGCCTGAAGCTGCCAGGGGAGGGTTAGGTTGGATGTCAGGAAGCCCTTCCTCAAGAAATGGGCTTGCCAAGGGCAGTAGTGGAGTCACCATCTCTAGAGGTCCTTAAGAAAAGACTGGATGTGGCACTCAGTACTCTGGTCTAGTTTTTTGTGGTGATGTTAGGTCCTGGGCTGGGATAGATGATCATACAGATATCTTCCAGTTTCATAATCCTGTGATTCTCTGACTTACTTTATTCCCATTAAAACAGCCAGCCCATGGTTTCCTTACCAGTGCAGCTCCTCAACCTTCAGAACTCCAGAGCATTTCAAAGCTGCTATTAATGTCCAAGGACCCCAAAGAAATGAAAATATGTAATGAAATGAAGTGTTATAACATTATGATATGAAAAAACCCCAAACACCAAGCAGTGGGTTTTGCACCATTAACATGTTTCCTGACTGGGAGACTTAGTGCCTGATGTGAAGGTTGTTTATTAGGAGTGATTTGATGAGATTGAAAAATAAAGACAGCAATAAATGTGAACGTTTGTCTGGATTTCAGCTGTCAGGGATTGTGGAGGTACTGGCGCCTTAATGCACAGATCAATACACACAATTCCAGCCAAATTCCCAGCTAGGTTCTGGGAGCCTTAACCTTGTTCTTTTTCTCAGAGAAAGAGTAAGGCCTGGTGGAAATAGGATATGGAACACACTGCTGGGATGGATTTTCTCATATTTAGCAAATACTCTGTTTCTCTCAGAATTCTGCCAGGAAACTCTTTACAGTGCTGAGGCCCTGGAAGAGGTTGCCCAGAGAGGCTGTGGCTGCTCCATCCCTGGTGATGTCCAAGGGCAGGTTGGATGGGGCCCTGAGCAATCTGGTCTGGTGAGAGGTGTTGCTGCCCATGGCAGGGGGTTGGGCCTGGGTGAGCTCTGAGCTCCCTCCCAACTCAACCCAACCCAATCTGAGACTCTATGATTCTACGAAGTAAGCAAATTGTCAGCACAGACCAGGCAGTGAAGTCTGTGACCGCCAGTATTTGTAGCTGTCCCTGCATGCCTAGCCGCACAAATATTGTTCAGGTTGATGCTGGCATCATTTAACTCTCTTGATGAAATGAAGCGCATCTGAACAAGACCTGAAGCAGCTCTAATCAGAATCAGCAGAGTAGTGTCTTCATGCTTGGCTTCTAATCTCCTAGGCTGCAAGTGGTTCACTTTGGGCCAAGATGCCCATTTTGGGCAACACGGCTCATCATAGCTCTAAGTGCTTAACTGTTTGTGACTAACTTGCTCCTCTGTTTGGTCCCTAAGTGGGAGCAGGGGAGGTAAAGCAAGGAAGCAGACGTGGATGGGAATTATTCAAGCTCTGTCTGGCCTCAAAACACCAGAACTGGCTGAGAAACTGTTGGACAAGCGATCTGTTGGGGGCTGTTTGCAGGGAGATTTACCCCCTCTGTATACAAAAATGCGACCCCACAACTGCAGCCCATGTTTTGTGGAGGTGTTTTGGTGCTTTTGTACACATCAGAAAATGGGTGGTTCCTGTTCAAACGTGTTCTGTTCCTCCAGCTCTCTTTCCATCTTGGTGAGAGGTGCAGTCCAGTGCTAGAGTTGGGTAGTTAATGAGGGGTTGTTGATTTGGGCAGCTCAAGGAGCTGCTCCTGGTTTGGCTTCTGAGTTTGAGAATTGTCTCTAAACCCTCTGTACCAGTTACACTTGGTACCATTTTTATCCCTTACTGGGCAAGGAACTGACAATTCCAGGTCTGGGAAACCTCATGTTGAAGAAGACCCTAAACAAGGTGGATTTGAGACACAGATTCCTTGACTGGAATTTCTTTCCTCCCACAGCAGACCAGTCTGTGCCCCAAACCTCACTCTTACTCCACTGCTACCTCACTGATGTTCAAGTTCATTCACGAGTAATGACACTACTGTGCTGAATTGCCAGGGGAATGGGCTCCTGCAGCTCCCCCAGCACAGGTTATCTGGTTCCCTGATCCCTTTCAGCGCAGGGAAAGCTGTGGCAGAGACAGTAGATGGCAGCGTCTGATCACTCAGAGCGCACTGTGCCAGCCTGCGAGCGGCTGCGAGTGCGAATGGGTGTTAGCTGCTGTGTGCAAGAAAGGGATGCAGGAAGACTGTGAGGAGCTAGAAGAGGCTCTGCTGTTTCTGACTTCACCTGGTGCTTTGGTAGGGCATCAGGGATCAGTATCTTCATCTTCAGGAGAATTCTGTGCTCTGTGTAGAGCATCTCAGTGCTCATCTGGGCAGGGAAGTGGGTTTAAACCCCTCTCTCAGCTCCATCTGCCTCTTAATATCTGAGGGTTCAGAGACTGTATATTCCCACAGCTCTTCCATATGGGCTTGTTCCTCCAGGACAGCTGCCTTGGGACCTTACTTGATGCAGCATCTTGTCCCAAAGATTTGCATTGTATGCTGTTTCAAGAAATGTCTTACTCTGGCTCTTTGTTTGCCTGGGTTTGTACTTTTCTTTGCTTACAATGAAACCTTTCCAACAGAAGCCAAATGTTTTTCCTTTGTGCTCATAAAACAGAATCCACCTTCACCCCACGTACAGCAGGCATTGCCCTTCCAGCCCTTCGTTAAATGATTTTTCCATTTATTTTTGCAGCAATCTCCCTTCTTGTACCTCCTCATCCAACACCCTGAGCACACCTTGTACATCAGAGCATCTTCCTCTGCTCATCCTACTCTTACTCTCAGCCATCTGTAACTGAATAACTGAAAAAAGATATCAAAACATATAATTTTTTTATTCAGAAAGCTCTGAATAACCAAGAAGCCAAGTGTTATGGAGCGAGGAGATTGTGATGAATTAGTTTGATTGTTTCCTTAAAGTTAGCATCATTATTCTCTGAGAAAACACGTAGTCAGCATTACCACGCTGGCATGAACTGCTGATTATAAACAGGGAGGTGGGCTTGAACTCTTGTTCAACAGCTCGTAAAACCCTCTCTGAGGTGTTTTTGGCTGTGTTTTTACACTACATAGTCATTTGCTGCAGGGAAAACGACTTCTTCAGGTAATCTTTCAATAGCTATTTTTGGTAACGGGTTTGTCCCAGTCTTTCAAAAGTTTGTGAAAATGCTACGGAAGGGACAAATCTTCACCTAAATAGCTGAGACTGTGGATAATTAGGTAAAAGGGTAAAAATTATTATTTTTTATAATAAAATAATAGCATTATTTTATTCTCTTGTCTATAAGGTGCTTTGAGTAAAACCCATGGTGAAACACCCAGCACCAGAGATTTCCTGAGGGTTGAAATAGTAATTTCCAAAGGTTTTTCCCACTGCTGGGGAAACCTGGGTCCAGTGAAACATTTGTCATTGGAAGGTGACAGAATATGATAGAGTTTCTGCCAGTCCCTTCTGTTCTGAGCCAAATCCTTAATCATATGAGTATTCCTTAATGACTTCTAGCTCCACTACATATTTGTGTCAGTTACTGGTGGGTGTTCGTTGGGGTATTTGGGATCCAGCCCTGTGTCATTTCAGTCAAAACCTCCTTGTCCAGACAACACCACTGTTTTGCTTTGATATAAATTCACTGAGTGTACTTAGAGCTTCGAATTGCTTATCTAGACTTAAGTTATATAGATCTATGTTACTTAGTAATGATTAATATATATCAATATATTAGATATAACTGTATTAATTGCATTGATATATAGCTTTGTGTTAACTCTGGAGCTTGAGTTCAGGCCTAGCTTAGAGGGCAACTGCACCTCCAGCAGAGCTGGATGAGTGGCAGGAGAGCTGCCTGGCAAAGAGGGATCTGGCAGTACTGATCAAAAACTGGCTGTCCCCATCCCTGGAGGTCTTCAAAAGAAGTCTGGATATGGCACTTATCACCACATCTGCTAGACCAGAGTACTATTAGGTCATGGGCTTGGCTTGATTTGATCATAGGTCTTTTCCAGCCTCAGTAATTCTGTAATTCTGTGATTATATAGTTTAGGTTGGACTGGACTTTAAGGTCTTTTCCAGCCCCGTCATTACTGTGATACTGTGATATGTATTAGTCTTGTTATTAATACACACATTAATATCTCTGATAAGAGGCACTGAGACCTCATGATCTCACCTGGACAAATCACCTTTACAACTGAAATCTGTGGAGCTGTGATGGGCAGAAGTGGTAATGCTGTACCTTGGCCAAGCTGAGTGTCACTGTGATTTATGGGCTGACTGATCACACTACTTGTATGGCTGCACTACCCTTGTGGTCACTGTGGTCGCAACTGGAATCCCAGGTTTGGTTTTGAATTCTTCCCTCCAAGAAAGACATTTAGATGCTGGAGTTCTTCCTGAGAAGGGCAATGAAGCTGGAGAAGTGTTTGCAGCGCAGGTGCTTTGAGGAGTGGATGAGAGGACTTGAGAGGTTTGTCCTGGATAGGAGAAGGCTGAAGGGCGACATCCTTGTTCTCTACAGTTATCTGAAGGGATGTTGGAGTGAGGTGGAGATCAGTCTCTTGTTCTGCATCACAAGTAATAGGACAAGAGGAAGTGGCCTCGAGTTGCACCAGGGAAGGTTCAGGTCAGACAAGAGAAGCAGTTTCTTCCCTGTTACTTGTGAAGCCAGGCTGCTCAGAGCAGTGCTGAGTCCCCATCCATCCCTGGAGAGGCTGAAATGCTATGGAGGTGTGAGGAACATGGGTTAGTGGGGACCCTGCAGTGCTGCATTAACAGTTGGGTTTGATGATCTTAGAGTTCTTTTCCAACCAAAGGATTCTATGATTATATCTATGTTGCTTAATTATAACTTATTACTTCTTACAAATGCTTATAATGCTCATACATGCTCATGCATTTAAAGAAACAAGTCCTTTCATGATGGCATAAATAGGTAGCATAAAGAATTATAAAAACGAGGGGAGATTTTAAACAGCATTTGATTTTACTCCAGTTTTACATTTAAGTCATTTCTTGACAGACAGCAGACGGCTGGCTGTTTGTTCTTGAAAGCCTTTTGTTTCACTGGCAACTGCTGATAAAATTTCTGAACTGATGAACCTCAATATCAGTCACTTGGAGAGATCAAAAACTGCTGTGCTAGATCCATTATCCCTCACCTTGGGTAAAGTAAGGAGCCAGATAGGAATTACCCTATTGATCAGAGCAGTGCTTCACTCAGTCCAATACCCTTGTTCTGACTGTGGTCACTACATGCTGCCTCAGCAAAGAGTGGGATAAATCCTTTGAGAAGTATCTGTGGGATGACTTGCTCTGTTCCATTTCCAAGGCAGGTGAGGCTTTTGTTCGCTCTAACCCATAGCTGACAGAAACATGAATCACTCCACTGCAGCTGCAAGGTCCTGCTTAGAGATCACAGAATTTCATAAAACATGCTGGGTTGGAAGTGTCATCCGAAGGGCATCCAGTCCAACCCCCAACACCAAGCAGTCAGCACTCGCCAGACCTGGTTACCCACACCCCCGCCAGCCTCCACCCTGTCTCTGGGCAGCCTGGTCCAGGGATCACCCACCCTCAGATTCCAGACCTTGTTTCTCCTGTCCTGCTAGAAGGTCCCCCTGGAGCCTTCCTTCCTTTCTCCAGGCTGAATAGCCCCAACTCCCTCAACCTGTCCCCAGAGCAGAGGGGCTCCAGCCCTCCGATAATCGTCATGGCCTCCTTTGTACTTGCTCCTACAGCTCCAGGCCCTTCTGGTGTCGAGGGCTCCAGAGCTGGGCACAGATGTCTCCAGGTGAGGTCTTAGCATGGCAGAGCAGAGGGTCAGAATGACCTCTGTCAGTTGTATCTTTGCTATGGTCTTGTTTTATGGTGGCTGTTCAGTCTCTAGGGCTGATGTCCTCCCTCTATGGTGATTGTAGGTCATGGTATGGCTACAGGGATGATAATGACATGGAAATAATCAACAAAGGGCACCTTAGTCCTGGGCTGAAACGTTCACTTGGTGTCCAACTGGGAGCAGAGAAAAGCAGTGGCTGAGCCAAAGACATTGCAATCAGATAATTGACTGTAAAAGTGAAAAATGCAGAGATCTGCTGCTCTGGCAGAATTGTCCCAGTGTAGAAATTTCTTAATTCACACCAAAAAACATCAAAGTAATATAGCTAATAGCAATATTTTAACCTCCTTCCCTGTCAAACACTGTTGCTGCATCCCCTTTTAAGGACACTGATTAAATAATGAATGACTTTGCTGTAGAAAGTAAATAGCATATCCTTTTCTTAATTACAGGTGAACTCCTTCAGATAGGAATGGAGAGTTTCTGGAGCTTTGTAACAGCATTACTGACTGCTGCAGGCAGGGACTGGTGCATAGGCATGTATACAGCTCTGAGTGAAAACTACGCTATCTAGTGCTCTCAATCTTGTGCAGCCCCACAGACAGAATCACAGTTAATGATTGGAAGGGTCCTTGAAAGATCATCCAGTCCAATTCCCCTGCCACAGCAGGAGCCCCTAGATCCAGTAGCACAGGAAGAATCCAGGTGGCTTTTAAACATCTCCAGAGAGGGAGAGTCCACAACTCCCCTGGGCAGCCCCTTCCAGGGCTCTGGCACCCTCACCAGGAAGACGCTTCTTCTGTTCTTGATGTGGGACCTCCTCTGTTCCAGCTGACACCCGGTGCCCCTTGTCCTAACATTGGGTGCCACTGAGCAGAGCCTGGCTCCTTCCTCATGACACCTAGCCTTTCCAGATTGATCAACAGTCATGGGGTCACCTCTCAGGTTCCTTGTTTCCAAGCTCAAGAGCCCCAGCACCCTCAGCTTTTTCTTGTCAGGGGGATGCTCCCCTCACTTCATCATCTTTGTGGCTCTGTGCTGGACTCTCTCAAGCAGCTCTGTGTCCTGGAATGGAGTGGCCCAGAACTGGACACAGGATTCCAGACGTGGTCTTACCAGGGTGGAGTAGAGGGGGAGGAGAACCTCTCTTGATCTACTAAGCACCCCCTTCTAACCCACCCCAGGTTGCCATTTGCCTTCTTCCAGCTGGAGACTTTCAAATCATCAAGTTCAACCTTTTCTCAGCCCTATCAGCACCACTAAACCCTGTCCCCCTACACAACAGCTGCCATTCTCTTCAACACCCTCCTTGGGCAGGCTGTTCCACTGCCTGACAAACCTTTCAGGAAAGAGGTTCCTCCTGGCATCCAGCCTGAACCTCCACTGGTGTAGCTTGAGGCCATTTCCCCTCATCCTATCACTGGTCACTAGGGAGAACAGAGGGATCCCTGTCTCTCTACAATCTCCTTTCAAGTAGACAGGAGAGAGCAATAAGGTCTCCCCTAAATCTCCTCTTCTCCATGCTAAACAGACCCAGCTCTCTCTGTTGTTCCTCCTATGACAAATTGATATTTCCAAATGTGATATTTTGCAGGAAATGCCATAAATTGAGAGGAAAAACTAAAGGTCCTTAGGACTGTGAATGATCTCACAGTAAGATAAAACTAGTCTCCTCTTGAATTCCAGGGCAGGGTAGCTTCTGTGTGTGACAGATGGGATGTTTCTCCTGTTTTTCATTAATACACTGGCTAGCGTCAGAATTCAGCTGGCAGAAGCAAAGCTGTCATGATGCAGAACAGCACCAGTTTCCACCCCCTGAAATTGATCTTTGCCTCCTGTTTGAGAAACAGACATCCTGGCTGGTATCAGGAATGGGGTAACCAGCAGTAGGGAGGTGATGGTGCCCCTGTACTCTGCACTCGTGAAACAGCACCTTGAGTACTGGGTCCAGTTTTGGGCACCACAGGATCAGAAGGACATTGAGGGGCTGGAGCGGGGCCAGAGAAGAGCAATGAGGCTGGGGAGAGGGCTGGCAAACAGGCCCTGTGAGGAGCAGCTGAGGAAACAGGACTTGTTTACTGTAGAGAAGAGGAGTCTGAGAGTAGACCTCTTATCTCTCTACAGATACGTAACAGGAAGTTGTAGAGAGGCTGGTGCTGGTCTCTTCTCCCAAATGGTAGCATGAGGGGAAATGGCCTCAAGGGTTAGATTGGGTCTTAGGAAGAAGTTCTTTGCTGAGAGAGTGGGCACTGGACTAGGCTGCCCAGGGAGGTGGTGGAGTCCCCATCCCTGGAGGGGTTTAAAGAGCGGTTGAGGCCATGATCTAGGTGTTGGGGAGACACTGGGATGAGGGCTGCACCTGGAGTTCCTGAAAGTCCTTTCTAGCCATGAGGATTCTGATTTGGGGAAGTGAAAGCATTGCAGAGATGAAAAGTGATGGTTTGGGGTCCTAGGTTCTGGTTTTGTAGGTCTGAGCAAATATTCCGAACACTATCTGAAGGCAAAATGATGATCGAATTAATAGCTTTTGTTATCTGCACTTTGAAAGTGACAGGGGAGACCTGTGGAGCTCAAACAGGAAGGATGGGAGCTTTTAAAACATGCATGAGGAGCCAAAGGTGCTGAAGCAGAACTGCTGAGTGAGAAGAAAAGCAGAGTCACCCTGTGGTATTTTGTGAAGTGATGTATGTAGTGTCCTTAAGAGGAGATTTGTTAGATGATCTATAAGCTGGTTGTCTGTCCTGGCACATCAATCATGCATTAGCCCTTGTTAAACTCCTGTAAGTGCTGTTCTGTGGTGCTAATGTGCTGCATGGGACATCCTGTGGTAAATCTGCTTTGTGTTTTCTCTTGAATTAATTCAGTGGCTTCATCATTCACTGCAATTAGAAGGTTAAAACACAGTTAGTTTCCTCCTTCTGGACATCAGATGGCTGCCTGGCTCCAGAAGTGAGAGCCAGTTAAATCAGAGTTGAATGAACTTTCAAAAATCACAGCTTGCTAAATTTCACATATTTTCTCCCAATAAATGTCTCATTTCCTTCTGTCCCCACCTGAACTCCTGGGGTCAGGTCAGGGTGTCCTGTGTTGTACCCTGTAGGCATCACCTCATCTCTCTGCTGCTGCATGTTTGCATTGTGAAGTCAAGTTTTGGTATAAGAGAAGGGCAGCTCCTGGTGCCTCTCTCCACCTGGTTTGGCAGTGATCCCAGTGGAAATCTGCAGGAGATGCATTTAGTCTTGTCCCTTTTATTTAAGGATTTCTGAAGGGGAAGTGATTTAGGAAGATAAGATCCATCAATGCTCCCAGTTTGGGTGAGTCACTAAAGAGTACTAAATTAAGGTTCACAAAAGCAGCTAAATTATAGTATTCTTTTTCGACTGTGTAGATGCTGATTAATTTCACTGCATCGTCTGAAATATGAAAACAGAACTCTTCCCAAATAATAAGCGTTTTAAGAGGAAATAATCAGGTGGATTTTCTGACCTTTGGATAATAAAGCTCACAAAGTTTGATATCACGAGCAATACCTCTAGAGAAAGATTTGGTGACAAGGGTTGGGAGGGAATGAGGTCTTATAGTTCAGAGTGTATGGGTTGGAACACAGTGGCTCTGTCACTGCTCAGGGTTTTGCTCTCATTTCACTTTTCTGTGTGTGACTGAAAAGCGCTGACCCAGCATTTTGCTCTCCTCAGAGCCCTAACGTAGAGATGACAGAAAATACTGTCTTTCAAGAAGAAACCTTGTCACATTAAGGAGTGATAAAGAAGCCTTAGGAATTGCCAGGTTTTTCTGCAAAGATGCAGCTATAACATGAAGAGTGGTAGTTTTAAGCTGGAAGAGGTTTGATTGAGGCTGGACAGGTGGAGCAAGTTCTGGAATCTGATGATGGGGGATCCCTAGATCAGGCTGCCCAGAGAGGGGCTGGAGACGCCATCCCTGGAGCCCTGGCTGGGGCTCTGGGCAACTTGGTCTGGTGGATGCTGGCCCTGCTTGGTGTTGGAGGGTTGAACTGGATGCCCTTTGGAGGTCTCTTCCAACCCTATGGTTCTGTGTTTCGCTCAGTATTTGCCATCTGCATGGTGATATGTAGGATTATTGCTCTCCATGAAATGAGTGAAGCCCAGCAGACCAGCCCTCAGAAATTTGGGTGCTCTTAGCACTAAAGCTGTACCCTCATTTCTATAAAACCAAGAAGAGATTGTAATGGAAGGGAAAGATAGGTGCTTGTGCCGCTTTTTCAGGCTGTACTGTTTGTGACTGTGGTTTTCTTGTTGTGCTCGATGGTTTTGGTCCAGCCTGGTTGATGATGAGTCTACCCTGTTCATCACTCCCTGTCTGCCCCTGTCCTCCAGCTCAAGTCAAGCTGTTGTTAGTGATGATACACCAGAAGCACCCTGTTCTCTCCAAAGCAACACTGTGCCCTCTTCAGTTGGTTTTCATTGATGTAACTGGCTGTTTGTCAGGACAGCTCAGGCTGTTCCCTGTGGCAAGGTCTGAAATGTACACTCATTCCCTTCTTCTCACTCACAATACCTTCCCTCCTTCCCTTTCCTTGGTGGACCTGGTGCTTGGGAGATGGGTTAGTGGTGACCTGGTAGTGCTGGGTCAAATGTTGGACTTGATCTTAAAAGTCTTGTCCAACCAAAGGTATCCTGCAATTCTCTGACTGTTTTAATTTAAACAGAAGTTCAGGATCTCTAATGAAAGAAAATGTTGTTTACAGGATGGTTGTTTTCAAAATTTAAGTGATGAACCCTAAGCAATTGCAGAACCACAGAATCCCAGAGTGATTGAAGCTGGAAAAACTCTTTGAGCTCATTCATCCCAGCCCAGGACCTGATGTCACCCCATCAGCCATACCAGGGCACTCGGGGCCACAGCCAGGCTGTCCTTCACACTTTCAGGGATGAGGACTCTTTCACTGCCCTGGGTCCATTCCAGGCTCTGATCCCCCTTTCAATGAGGAAGGGCTACTTAACNTGGTTGCCTGGGAGAAGAGCCTGACCCCCACCTGACTACAACCTCCCTTCAGGGAGCTGGAGAGAGGGAGAAGGTCCTCCCTGAGCCTTCTCTTTTGCTGCTCTCTCAGTCTTCCCTTATCAGGCTTTCCTTATCATTACAAAAAAATCCCAATAAACCCAACAATTCATCATTTTTAACCCAAGAAATTTAGAGGGAAAGGTCAGTTTCCTTGTCTGAGACATCCTACTGCAAGAAAAGAATATTCTGAAAAATCCTGGGTGTTCAGTTTTTGTTCAGTTTTCATGCTTGTCCTTTGGATTGGATGCTGTGTTGTATTTGTAACCTGATTTCTTACTCAGTTATTAATTCTGAACTACAGCCAATTACTTTCTCATTTCATTTCACTCTACGTGGTTACAGAATTACTGCTAATTGCTTGTGTCAGTGCACAGGGCAGATGATGTTTTCCTAGACAAAAATGTGCCAATTCATCTTACTGAATCCTGTAAAGCGCTTTTGTGACGATGCTCTCAGTACCAGCTCCTGAGGTCCTGGGGCAAGAGCTTTAATAGAGTCGGTGCAGACAAGGGGAGATGCCTTGGGAAGCCGGTGCTGTGCTTCCCGATTTTTATTGCATTCCCCCCCCTCCCCAGTGATTTTACCATCACTGCCCCACCCACNCAGTGATTTTTACCATCACTGCCCCACCCACCCCTCTCATCATCCCCCCTCCCCACATTGATTTGATCCCCATTATTTTGGTTTGTTGTTGCAGCAAGTTTGGAATACAAAAGCTCCAGCTGGAGTTGAGCAGAGAAGTCTTTTCGAGGTATTTGTCTTCAGTCCAAAGTTGTTTCCATCTCCCCTTTTCCAAAATGCTGTTGTTTTTGTTTACATTTAAATTTTAAAATGCCAAAGAGCATTGTTGTGCTGAGAAACAGAACTAATAATCAGGCTGCTTTGAAGATAAGATTCCCTTTGTTATTGAAAATGAAAATACAAGAAAGTAGAAGTAGATGTTTTTTCTTCTACCTAAAGGCACTGCTGCCTCAGCCAAGACCGAAATAGCCTAAATTGCTTACCAGGCAGGATTATTACTTCCAGTTCACAGCTCTAGTGCATATTTGAGGTCCTGGAGGAGCATCTAAGGTGAAGTGGAGCTTGCAGACCATCTCCTTTATCCTGGTGAGCTAGGAACAAACAAATTAGGGCTTTTCAGCATCTGCTTTGCCCAGTACTAGAGCATCCAACTGCCCTGCGAATAAAGGTGATGGATCCATCCTCCTATCTTGGCTACCAGTTTCCTTGGAAAGCTCTTCTGATGGTTTCATTACAGATGAAGTGTTCTCTTTGAACTCAGCATTTTGGGGGGTATCATGAAGGAAACGTGCTGGTCTCTGAAGCAGTCAATGAAGAGTTTCCTGTGTCAGCAGCAGCCCAGGTTGGGGCAGCCACTTCAGAGCTGGCAAAGGCTCCCTTTTCCTCTGCACATGTTAAAATTATATCCTCGTTATGTCTTCAGGCCACATCTCAGTGGGGTCAAGATGCCAGCAGTGATGTGTGCTGGGTTAGCTTCTGGCTTTTTCCTTAGGATTTCTAGTGCCATTTTTTTCTGATCAAAAGGTTTGCAGTTTTCCAAAGTAAACCTGATCTTTGGGGAAAGCTGATTAAAGCAGAAGAAATTCTAGAGCTGGCAGGGCTGTGGCTGGTGCCACATTTGGCTGCCTTTTGATTTCTTACCCTGAAGGGATCACATCCCCATTCGCATCAGGCAGATTTGATCAAACCTTGCCCTATCGCTGCTGATGTTAAGTGCCTTTTGCTTCATCCTCTTCTTCACCCTCATTTATTATGGTGAGCAGGAAATAGCAGGTGGAGATAGCTTTTGAGGTTCATAGTTGCCTTGAGCAGCACACGTGGATAGAATGAGCTTGGTTGAGATCTTCACAGCATGATACAGTGCAGGGAAGTGTCAGTGTAAGCTGACAGTGTGATATCTAGAGCTTCTGAACTGGGATGGATCTGTAACTGGTAGTGTAACCAAAGTGACCCCTTTCTGGATGTATGTGGGACCAGTATGATACTTGATTTTGTTAGATTCACAGAATATGTTGGGTTGGAAGGGACCTCAAAGGTTATCCAGTCCAACCCCCCTACACCAAGCAGGGCCATCACTCCCTAGACCAGGTTGCTCAGAGCCCCAGCCAGCCTGACCTTGAATGGCTCCAGGGATGGGGCCTCCACCCCCTCTCTGGGCAGCCTGGTCCAGGGATTCCCCCAGCCTCAAATTTTTTCCTCATGTGAGACTAGTACTTTGTGAAGGTGGAAGATGAGCACTTGCTCAGTGCAGAGGTCAATCTTACCTTAAATTCTGGGTGTCTGGGTTTATGGCAAATGTGCCCTGCCTGTAGGACAGTCTGTGCTGCAAGGAATTAAACTCAACCAGACACTGCCCACTTGCTCATTGCATTTGGTTTATGAGATCTTTAAGGCATTATTTCCATGATGGTCTAGTTTTGTTGGTCCTGGAAGAAATGTCAGCAAAGGTTGTTTTGACCACACAAATCTAATCAGAAGCTTCTTCCTTGAGCTGCAGCTTCAAAGACGCACTACATGGCCCTTTTAATTAAACACCCATCCGTGTAATTAAACACTTGGCTTTTTGAAGATGTCACCTTGTGTAACTTGATTAGATTTTACTCTGCTAAAGGATGGGATCAATTTTTCTTCTCGTTGTTTGCCAAGAAGATTTTTATTAATAACCCAAATGGAAATTTGACTTGGAAGGTCTCCTCCAAGTATAGATCTTGATCTTCTTGCCAAGTCTGTGTTCTTGGCTCTGTAGCTGAATCAGTGATGAATTTGGCTTGTTCTGGGCCTTGATTTTTGTCTGTATCACTTTCTCGTGCCAGTTCTCATCTTTCAAATGATGGAAGGAGCATCTCCCTGATGAGGAGAGGCTGAGGGAACTGGGTCTCTTTAGCTTGGAAAAAAAAGAAGCCTAAGGGATGACCCCATGACAGTTGATCAATACGGAAAGGGTGGGTGTCAGGAGAACTTTGATTTGGGCTTTGTAAGACTTTATAGCTGGGATTGTGTAGGGTTTTTTAGCTAAAATAGGTCATTGCTACTCTTTGCAAAATAATCCCTTTGAATTATTAATTTCTCTTGTCCTTTTAAGATCTTTTCTAAAGAGGGGGTTTGAATAGCTGTTCTTTCAGGGTTCTGGCCCAATCTAGTAACCATTTGAACCTGAATTCCTTCTGTCCTTGTGGATTACCTGATGCAGGCTGGGGCTGATGTATTTTTGAGCAAAGCAGAGATTTGGGACAGGTCGATAAAGGATATGCCCTGTCTAACAACAGCTAATGAAAATAAAAGCTATGGGGGTTGTTGTGCTGCCCATTCACTGAAGTGTGATTATATTTACTGTCCATCAGGCAGCTCGAGACAAACTCAGAAGATGAAATTTTAGTGCTACAGTATAAAATAGCAAACAAGATGGATGCTTTGGGTAGGGGGGACAAAGAATGTTTGCAGAGGTCACATTAAATCTATGCAAACTCTGGCATCAGCTTCAGCAGGGATCGAGCTGGGCTGCAAACACTGCCAGGGAAGAAACAAACGCTGCAAATATTTCTGCTTAGGGCTGAAGCTGTGTTTGATGAGAATATTTGGTGTGTAACAGGATCCTTCTGTTTCCCCTACTGTCCTCCGCCTCTTTCTGAGGATACTCAAGTATCTGGCCATGGTTGGTTCCACTTCTCATGTAGCTTTCCTGGTTCTGAAGAAGATGACTGTGGGTTTGGCAAGGTTTGGTAACAGCTGAAGGTGCTTTGTAAGGCAAGAAATAGATTTTTAAAAGACAATCAGTTGCAAAAAGGACAATTTTTTCCATGGGGTAAAAATCAGTAGCCATTAATTTTACTACTCTCTTGAAGGGTTT
The DNA here is from genome assembly GCA_013397515.1 of Upupa epops. Taxonomy (NCBI): domain Eukaryota; kingdom Metazoa; phylum Chordata; class Aves; order Bucerotiformes; family Upupidae; genus Upupa; species Upupa epops. The sequence goes on from VZRI01010359.1 coordinate 633,495, forward strand.
TATCAAGGTTGCCCTGGGAAGATCTCAAAGGACTCTCTGGAAGAAAGAGTCTCCAGCAATAATGGAGGAATTAACACCTTGAATAATACATGTGATGGTAGAAACAAGCTTAACCTGAAGTCTTAGCACTATAAAACATTTATAGCAAATATTTCAGTGTTATATTAGATATTTTCTAGATTCAGACCATCTGTAGGAAGAGGAGGCATTAACCACCCAGACTCCCATCTGCTGCTCCATGTGGTTTCTACAGGTGTTTGTGTCTGTAGCAGTTAGACATCTGCACGTGGTGGTTAACTAGCAATCAGCTATCTGTATGGGTGAGCTGAGCTGGTGGCTGGCAGAGGGGTCCTGCTGGCTGTAGAAGGGATGAGGCTCAACCAGTGATGCCCAGAAGGGAGAGAAGATGCTTCTCAGGACCTGGGGTCAAACAGAGCAGCTGGAGCTGTCTCCTACCATCTGTTTTGGTGGATAGTGCAGCTTGTGGGGAGCCTTGTTCTGTCCCAGGTCACCTTAAATCTTGCGTGAGTGTGGGAGAGCACAGCCCAGTGCTGGGGGATCCAGGGAGTGGTCAAAGGTTGAATTCTGCACAGGGAGAGGTAAAACCTGCTGAAGAATAGCCAGGCATGAATTTCTGATCTATTGCAGGTGGGAATATGGATCAAAGGAAAGCCCTATATTCATGGAATTTGTTGGGTTGGAAGAGAC
>VZRI01010360.1:0-32693 GCA_013397515.1 Upupa epops
GGACAAGCAGTCACAGTCTTAAGGCTCGATCAGGGGAGGTTTAGATTTGACATTAAGAAAGGTTTTTTCACTGACAGAGTGATCCGATTTTGGAATGGGCTGCCCATGGAGGTGGTTGGCTCACCGTCTCTGGAGGTGTTCAAGATCAGGCTGGATGAAGGGTTGAGTAGCATGATCTAGATGTCAGATGTTTAGGTTTACCTGGTTGGTTTTAGGTTGGACTGGATGATCTTAAGATCTTTTCCAACCTCATCATTACTGTGATACTGTGTAAAGGCTACCACTATCATTGCCATTGATAATATTTGTCTTAAGAATGCAAGTGGGACCAAAATGATCTGCCACTGCATGTTACACCCTTGTAGGCTGCTATTTGCTCACCACCAGTCTGCTTGAGCAAAACTGGGAAGATCTAAGGTGCTAGTCAGAATATACAACAGGAATCTCAACAAGTAGTCCAGCTCTAAAGTTCCCACAGTGGTGAGAAACACCAAGAAAATATCATGTTGAAAAGAATCCCAGTTAGCTGAAAGCAAGGAACTCAATCTCTCATTCTGAGTATCACTTGCACCATTTTGCCCTCAATGTTTCTTCCCCTCTGACATTGTAGTCTGCACAAGCCAACCACTTAAAGCAATCTGAATGGCAACACTCCCCCAGCTCACTCAGGAAACAATTTCCACTCTGTTACAAATTACGCTACTGCAAATAAAGAGAGTCCGGCAGAAAACATCTACTAAAAAAGAAGTCAGATCAAAACCTAAACCTACATGGCAAGGTAGCAAATTCATTTAGCCATTTTCACTCAATTTTGATTTTTATGCTACTATAAAAACAAAAGTGACAGTATTTGTATGTAGTAGCTTAATAAGAGGCTGGAAATTTCATGCATAAGTAACGTATTTTTAGAATCTCATTTGTGCTACAAAAGTGAAGCACTGCAACACAACTGAGGTAGAACTTCACTCGTCATCCAGGATCTTTCCTTCTACCGCAACAGACCATAAGCAGACAACAGAGACTGCAGTTTTGTGGTTTCTTCAAGCCATATAGTCATGGTACAGTAATATTCCAAGTTCACAAATTAGTATTAAGCCCAATGAAGTACAAAGCATGAGCAAGTCTGACCCTAGAAGTCTACTTCAGAAAGCCTTTCAGTGCTACTCATCAAAAGAACTTGGAAATGAATTGCATCCCTTGGCAGAGGAGCTCAAAGGTGGGGTGAGATACTAGGAGAAGGTTGCCTTTCTCCCCTCCCACATTTCACCACATCAGCAAGAGACCAGAAGGCTCTCATCAAAAGAGATGGAAATCCATCACCCTAAAAACATACGCTCCCCAAATAATTTTATTTAAATACCTACATATATTTTCATGAAATGTGTATCTGTTGCAAATAATATCCATATAATATTTGTTTCTCAGGTACTTCGCAGTACAAGGTGGTCTGTTGGCAACATTTTGTGATCAAAATCCCGTGAGTTAAAGACTCTACAGAGGAAATCAAAAGGGCTTTATTGCATTACACTTTGCTGTTCTGTCTTTGCTTGTCTGTGTCCAACAGAACTGTGTCTGTGTTGAAAGCAAACACCGATGTTGTTCTGACTGCCTAGTCTCTATTGCATAAACCTGCTTTAGCAAATCAAATCCAAACAGCATCTGCTGTACTCTGCCTTCTCCTAAGAGACCAGATTAGCACCTAATTCCATTTACTTTTGTTACTTCTGGTCACAAATACCATTTCAGGTAAGAGTGCACTTCTCAGCAACACAGAATGGAGCAGAACATCATTTCTGGACACTACCACAATCCCACTGGGCTTGGTGAGGTTGGATAAATACAAGCTTTTCTCTCTCATCCTCTTTAAGCTGGACTTGAGCAGTACGAAAAAAGACTAAGTGGCACAGAAAGTAGAAATGATGCCATTCATATCACAGAGAGATGAGCAAAGACAGGACCCACGGTTTTTGAAAGCCAGATACTTATTCCTGTGTACTTTTACCTGGAAAGGGAGGCAGCAGAATCTTGGCTTCCATGCAGAAACCATGGGAGGTCAAGTCTGTACAGAGGAAGAACTGCTCTGAGGTGCTCTTATTTATTACTCATTGACTCACCTCACCTACCACCATGATTAGATAGTTGCATCTGGAGTGCAGAAGGGTTTTGTTTAGCTGAGCCGCACTTGCACGCTGCCTAGCCAGCACAGACCTGCATATCAAGATCCAAACGGGAACCAAACCTCTCAAAGCCTGAATTTCCATTCAGGTTCTGGCCCCAAGTGTGTCAGTGCTTAAATATGTGATTACTGTGATGGACTTCTATGGTGTTTAAATATGTGCTTAAATGCAAGCGCTGGCAGAAAAGCTCGGTGGAATTGGAGCCGTTTAGCAGAAAACCTGTCTCCAAGATCATTGTCACAATGTTTTAAAGTTGGAGATTGTGCAACTATTACCCTTTATTGCCTGTTTTATGCCAAAAATCTCTCTTCCTTTTTACATTCCTCTTAAAAGCAAAGCTATTTTGGAGTATTTAATATTACTTAATCTCTTTACTCTGGCAGCACAGAAATAACAGGGACCATTACAATAGTCCTGTATGTGCGTATGCTTTATTGATGTATATGCTGACCTAATACCAAATTGATTTTGCTCAGCTTTTCTGCTGACCATGAAAAAAAATGCAAATTGGATATTATATTTGCACACTAATTTTATTGGGCCCCCGTGTCTTCATAAAAAGATAAAGTTTGGGCTAATAAAAATAAAACATTTCTGGTGCTAATACAGTCAAATGTTTATGTAGGCAGGTAACAAATTGGTTTGTCATTTAGGGGAACATAAAAAGCACTAAAATCATCTTTAGGCAAAATAGATTGGTGGCTCTTGCTTAGCTTTTAGCTTTCATTTGCAAAATCAATTTAATGTAGCACAGTGTCTCAAAGACAGGGTGACACAGGATTAAGACATTCATTGTACATCCCCCTCCATAAGTCCCCCTTACTCAGAAGCCCGGGGATTTAGGTTTGCTTTTATTCAAAGCCAATTAAATATATTTCAGCAGAAAAGGGAAGAAAGAAACATTAAGATTTATGCCATATGCGACCATCCTATAGGGACAAACACAGGGGCAGGGTAGGAAAGTGTGACTCAGTTTTCTGAAGGTAGATGCTCAAAGAGTTATCAACACCTGTCTGTGCCTCCAGGAATCTGAGAGTGTAATACTCGCGTGATCTCCTTGCCTGGCTATTTCTTTGTTCCTCCTTCCTCTTCCCTCTAAGTCCTTTGTAACAATGCCTTTTGCGTCTGTAATGGCCAGCAATCTCTGCTGGAATGCAGCTAAGTGAACTTTGATGACAGTTTAAATAGATAGGCATATATCAACAGCCTAAATTCTATTTACTAAAATAAGTTGACCTATTTAAATCCCAGAGCAGGCGCTACTTCAATCCAGCTCTTGTTTTCTTTCCCCTTCACTCCCTCAGTTGCAGGGTATTTTGGAGGGGATCCATGCAGTGGGAGGTTACATAAACAGTTTTGATGTTAATACTTGACTGCGTTTTCAAGTTAATAGCCCAGCAAAGGAATCTGACTGTAAAGCAAAAGGCCAGAAATATCTCCTGGTAAAATTATGCTGAAGCACAGATCAAACAATGCTGCAAAGCCCTTTGCAAGATCAGAAATAGTGAACAACTGTAGAGTTAGATTCCCCCTTACCTCCCAGCCCCACTTGTTTGCTTTTAATCTTCATCACATCTTAGGGCCAACAGTTTTTCCATCCAGACTTTCTGATACTAGCAGCTTTCCATGCTTCTGAGGCAGGAAAAATTAATTGCCTACAAAACCAGTCAAGGTTTTGCCTCCTTCTTTGTCTCTGCTATATAACACACTCCCCAAAAATCTGGTATTGTTTTTAAATTAGACAAACAAATTGGAATATATAGTCCTAAGAGTAAGAATAGAAATCTGGAATTTGAACAGCACATTATCATCCTCAAAAGGCCAAGGTGATGACAACTCACAACTAAGGATGCAGACAGTAGCATTTAATGTCACCTACCTGCATCACCGTCATATCATAACAGTTTAGCAGGCAGGTCCCCAGCCTGCTTTCTTTTTCCTTCTCCTGCTTTGCTATTTATAAAGTCGGGTTGGAGTGTAGATAAACCCCTTGTCCTCCTGAGACTGTAGGCAGGCAGTAAATTATGGGAAGGCTAAGTGGTACATCAAATGTGTCTCCTCAAAGCTATATATCATCTTGTTAAATTTGATGTCTAATCCCAGAACCCCAGAAATCATTCCCAAAATCCCAGAAAATGCATGTGTCCTTCAGATGATATAGAACAAGAAAGTAAAGTTTACCTGCAGGGAAAATAGAAAAAAAAGAAACAAACCACGAAGCCAAAAACATTCTAGCCACGATTTACTAAAAGTCTTCATTTAACTTGAGTGTCTTTCAACGCTATTTCCTTAAATTCCAGAGGGTAAGAACACACTCATGTATTTGAATACATGAACTCTGATCTACAGTGATCACGTCTCTTTCTTGCAGTGGTACACGTTAATTTCCGAACTGAACAAACCAAAACATATCCCATTTATCTCTCCCTAAAAGTTTCACAGACAGAAATGCTGTAGCTTGTGTATATAGTAGCACTTCTCCAGTTAGCACCAGTAACACTACTAAAGTTCTTCAGCCATGCTGTGGTGTTCTCTTAACTGAGCTCCACCACCCCACCGCAGTGAAGATAAGGTAGAAACACTAAGGAGCTGCCTGCAGCCACAAAGGAAGTGGGTCTCATCTTTCAGGGAGGAATCGATACTAGCTGGTACCTATCTTCCTCTCTCCTTTCGCAGCTATCATCTCTCTGGAAATGCTCACGATCCCAAGGGCCTTCACTTTATGCAAAGGGATAAAAATAAAATCCTCAGATGCAAGACATTTCTACCTGCAATACTGCGGTTTGATGAGTATCTTTTCAGTTTGTCTTTAAAATCCAGGCATTCAATAGATATTGCTAGGACCTGTTATAAAGCAATTCTCTATCAGCTTTCTCCAGTGGAGAGGGCTAAGGCAATGTTTGTTTGCTACAAGTATGCATGGACAGAAAGATAAGAGAATAATTTATGTCAGAGTTTCAGCCAAGATAGCAAAGAGGGAATTACCAGCCACTCTCAGAGTAGTCCAGCAGTCACAGGAGCAGCCAGGGCACCTCTGTTCTTTCCAGCTTTACTGTGGATTTTCCTGCGATTAGCTTCAGTGCTTAGACCTTTCCCATATAAAAATTGAGCAAAATTATGTGTACTTCAGAACAGAACTGAGTCCCAGTATAGCCACACTCAAACATTTCTAGTATTCTGAGATGCAGAGTCACACCCTTATACTCATTGTGGAGCCTTCCAAGAAAGGCAGCGCTGAAAAGGGCATCAATGACTGCTGTAAGTTGCATCTCTGCCAGTCCGACATCTCTAACACCTCAAGGTCAATGGATTAAAAAGGGAAGGAACAAGCTTCAAGACACCATGCAGAAGTCTGGAAATGTGTTTCTGGAAAACTAGAAAACCAGAAAAAACATCTCACTGGAGCTATGCCTCATATTCTTCATTTCAGAAACAGGCAAAACCCACAACAGGATCAGAATTCAAAAAGAAGTGGAGAGGGATGAATTGATGTACAAAACTGGATAGGTACCTACTTAGGTATCTTGTTTGAAGCAGGATCAGGTCTCTGGGAAATTCAAAAACATGAAAAAAGCAACTAGGGTTTCAGCTAGCTGGGCTAACACGGGAGCCTGGAGGAGCACTGCAGCGATACAACCTACGCTGTCACAGGAGCCATCTCCTGTATTCTACCTTGTAGACACTGACTTGAACAACATAGACTTCTCTCTACTACTCTTCCCCAAACATTATAAAGCAGTGGGGATGCCCAATGCTCAATTACGAGATACAGAAGACTATCTTTTCCTCCCCACCCCCTGCATCGAGCTCAGCTTGGAAGGAAAGAGAGGGACTGACAATTTAAGCAGAATAAAGCCTCCAGCATAAGACCTGGCTTGAAAGCAGTGATCCCAGACAGGACATGGAAGGTGTTCAGCAAAAGGTTTTGGCCTTTACTGAACTATGACAGTATGCTCTTCAGTAGCTGAGCTAGCGGTCAATTAAAAGCAAACTGCTGAAGTGAGATTCATGAAGATCAGTGCTCCTCAGAACATGACACTAACCTCTCCAGGAAGTGCTAGCACTCTCTTTGGAGAGAGGCTTGAGCCCACAACAGAGGACATCAGTGAATAGCCTCTCTTCACGTTCACAGCTTGCCCAAAATCAGAATTAAGACCTCAACAGGCAGCACCAAAAATAAAGATGCTCATTTGACAGTCTTACACACCAAATTGAGACTCTGAAATACCTCAGCAAGATGGAGGCATGCAGACTAGCTTCAGGGCTGGGGGGGAAAAAAATATCAAAAAAAAAATCATCACACACAGTTCTCTAAACTAGCCACAAGCAAATCCCCCCTTAGTGTAATATTAGACAATGAGAAACAGGTTCTTTTTAATGCAAGGGGGATGGCAGAAATGGGTTGGAAAGAGTACCTTTTTACAAAGAATTGGGATGATCTCTCCTGGACACACAGCCATGCCCCTGCTTTTGTTCATTGATTCTTCATGGATTTTAATTACAGATGTCATGGAATTTGTGGCCTGGGTGGAGCCTCAGCATTTCTAAGTGAGCTTTGCTTAGTTGTATGTATTCTATTCATTTCTGACTATGACTCCAACATCAGCAAGAGTCACAGACATGACCTCAGTCAGAAGCCTACTAAGAACATTCAACCTATACCACATATCCCCCAGCCTGGCAGGGCAAAATCCTATCACACCTTTGTCCTTTCCTTAAAAAGATAAAGGAGAGATGCATGCACAGAGGTAGGGCACTTTCCATCCTCATTAAGGAAGCTGCCATTCTTACTCAGGTGATGCTTATGACATTTCCCCTCAGTTGCAAAAACAATTATCACAAAGATGTTTAAATTCCACCTGGACACATAAAACCCTCTCTCACCCTAACCAATCTGCCACATCTGTCCCCTGCTTTACATCAAACCAAGAATAGTTCCTTGCTCACGGACCTTCCCCAAGGTCTAAGTGCAATACAACCTACATGCACACAAAAGGGTCTATCAATCCTAATTACTCTTTTTGTCCCATCATTAGTTTTCAAAATGTTGCAGGGGTGCAGTCAATTAATATAGTAAGGTGTGTACATAAAGAATAAAATGCTTTGTTGTCAGCATCATGCACACTAGAAGGCTGCGAGAGATTTGTAAAACACATCTAGTCAGCAAACTGTTCAACCCAATTTAAAACACACACACAGTCTCTCTCAAGTCAATAAGTCTATGGAGAATTTTAATTAAAGTCAAAGGAGCCTTTAAAAGTGGAGAGGGAGAAATCTAACACAGCAAGAAATAAATTAATAAAAACACACTCCAAGTTGAAGCTCAAGGGGATCACTCCCAGTCATCATTTATTTAAAGGATGGGACACGTCAAAGACAGGAATGTCAAGTGGAAGATGCTGTGAAGCAGCAGAGGACAGAAAAGGGGCTTGACGAACTGCATGCCACAGCTTCTGTAGCAGACCATTTTTTCAAGGAAGTTATATTTGTGACTGGCCACCTGCTGCTTGATATTCACTACCTCAAAGTCACTGAAGTATCTGTATTCCCTTTCACATTCAATCTGAGAAGGACCTTTAGCTCATCTAGACCATCCTTATCTGGCCAGCACCCAATCTCTGTGGAAAACTATGCCATTGTCTCAGCCCGAGGATATTTTTCTTGGTATTGAGCCAGGGATATCTTTTGCTGAATTTCCATCTATTTCTCTTCCCTTGGAGTTTATGCTTTTAAAAATGCTTTAACTCTGTGTGCATTGTTTTAGATTTTGCTCAGGCAATAGACTATTCCAGGAGAACTAACTGACTGCTTTAGATGAACCTGTACATGCAGGCACATCACAGATCTGCTCAGTTCCTCTGTCCGTACAACCTTTTTATGGAAAATGTTTCAGTGCACATATGAGACCTGGCATTCAGATCTTCACCCATCATTCTTTCAGCCACCACATCCTATTTTCTAGGATTTTTTCACAGCACGGGGAAGAGATTTCTTCACTTGGGGCCAGTTGCAAACAAGCAGTGGCACATTGCTTAGCTTTAATGGCTCCCAGTATCAGCTGCTACAGTAAGACCTTGTTACCTCTTCCTGTCTTGTAACAGCTCACCAGGGTGTAAAATGCTCATGTGAATAGATCAGTGTCCTCAGCAGCCTCATGGTTCTCCAGCCCCATATTCAAGGGGCTATAATACTTCTAGTTGGTGCTCTGTCAGAAGCCTTCTAGCATCAGATGAAAATGAAAGTAATAATCCATAATAAATCATGTGATTATGCTGGAAATTCATGCATGTCTGATCCTTCAAACACAAGAATTATTGAGATCTGATATGAACTGCACATCTTGACACTCATTACCTCATTTAGTTTTTAACTGCCAGATCCCTTGGTAGAGACAAAAAAAAATTAATGGATTGATAAGATCCCCTATCAGTTTCCACACTAAAACACAAAACACGGAATTGCCACTCATTTCCCATATTAAAAATATTTGAAGTTATTAGAAACATTAATATTATATTTATTAAGTAACGTAGACCAAATTATGCTTTGCCCTTTGCTAAAAGAAATAAAATAATAAAGTCCTCTTCATGGAAAGAGGGTTAGAAAGGTTAAAAAAATAAAGAAAGTCAAAGTCATTACATTCCAATCAAACTTGATAAATATGTAAATTACAGCAACTAAACAGTTGGCTTTGACAAATGACTTCCACGTAATGGATTTTTCATAGTAATGAGGCTACAGTGCAATTGTTTTTTTAAAGCCTTACATTTCTCATTAATACAAAGTGAGTCACTGTGCAAAATGGGGATATTTACCAAAAAAATTAAAGAGGAAAAAAAGTTCAGACAGCAGTTGACATCACAGAGGGATGCCACAGCCTGAGATGGTGTCATTGCTTCCATCACCAGTGACACATTTTTGACTAGTCTTTAATTAAGTGCCTTGAACTTAAAGAGCTACACAATGCCAAAAACAGCATAAAGCCTAGGATGCTGCCACTTGCAATTTGTTTGTGATATGTTTATCCATCCAACTCTATCAAAGGTGCCAGCTGCACATGCTCTATAGACTCTACAAGACCTACAAAAATGAGAAAAGTAGCAAAAAAAAAAATCACTTCAATGACCTTTAAGCAACTTCCCTGCCCACTGGTATCTTCCTGCCTCATTCAGTTCTTTGGCATTTCAGACCATGTCAATCAACATCTCGCTACCTTTCTAATGTAGGTTGGACACCAGTTAATAAAGATTCATGCAGGAAGATAACTGTCATTCATAGCCCAATTTATGTTGCCTTGCTGTCCTGAGAGTAGCTTGGTAATTAGTAAGGCAACACACAGATTATCACAATTGATGCAACTTATTTTGGAACATCTGAAGGTCAAGGTCAAAGGTGGTCTGATCCAGCATCAGCTTTTCAAAATAAAAGGAGCAGTGAAAATGTTTCCAGAAACGTGAAGGCTTCCTTGCCATACATTCAGCTTCAGCAGGATCATACCACACAGGGTTGTGGGGGCATTGTCCCACTTAGTGCAGGCTGCTGCCAATCAACCAGCCAACTGCTAGTACCATTAAGACTGTACTTGGACCACCACATTCAGTGACCTACAATTAAAACAATCTTCTCTATTCTTAAGCAACAGGGGTTTCTCTGTAGCTATCCTGGACTTGTGCAAGGCATTTGACACTGTCCTATATATTTTTGTCTCAAAGACAAAAAGACATTGACTGGATGAATGGATGGACCATTAATGGTTAAGGAACTGGCTAGAAGATTGCACTCAAGGAGCTGTGATCACAGGCTTGATGTTATGTGGAGACCAGAGACAAGCGTAGGGGTCTGTTTTGGGTCCAGTGCTGTTCAACATGTTTGTCAATGACACGGACAATGCCACTGAGTGCACCCTCAGCAAGTTCGCCAATGACACCAAGCTGTGTGGAGTGGTGGACCCAGTTCAGGGAAGGGATGTCACCTAGCGGGACCTTGACAGGCTTGAGAAATGGGCCAGCACAAACTGCATGAGGTTAAACAAGTCAAAGTGCAAGGTCCTGCACCTGGATCAGGTCAATCCAAGACAGAAATACAGACGGTACAGAATGGCTTGAGAGGAGCCCCGAAAAGAAGGACTTGGGGGTGTTAATTGCTGAAAAAGCTCAACGTGAGCCAACAGTACAACTCAGGCAGCCCAGAAGGCCAACCATATCCTGGGATGCATCAAGAGGAGTGTGGCCAGCAGAGACTCCACCTTGAGTGCTGTGTCCAGTTACAGTTTACTCACCATAAGCGGGACATAGATCTGTTGAAATGAGTCCAGAGGAGGGCCACAAGTCAACCCAGGGGCTGGAGCGCCTCTGCTACAAGGACAGGCTGAGGAAGGTGGGATTGTTCAGCCTAGAGAAGAGAAGGCTTTGGGGTGACCTTATAGTGCCCTCCAGTATTTGAAGGAAATCTATGTGAAGGCTGAAGAGGGATTTTTTACAAGAACATGTCCAGTGATAGAACAAGAGGATATAGCTTTAACTGAAGGAGAATAGAGTTAGATTAGAACTCAGGAAGAAATTCTTCAGTATGAGGGTGGCAAGAATGTGGAATAGGTTACCCAGAGAGGTGGTGGATGCCCCCTCGCTGGAGATATTCAAAGCCAGGTTGGATGAGGCTTTAAGCCACCTGGTCTAGTCAATAGGCATTCCTGCTCATGGCAGGGAAGTTGGTTTAGATGATCTCTGAGGTCCTTTCCAACCTAAGTCATTCTATGAGTCTATGAATTTACTACATCTGCAGAAACCATAGTATTTTCCTCCCCATTGCAATTTAAATAGAAAAATACAGACTAGTTACAGCAGAGCAGAGCTAATTAGTCCATTTCCCAGTACCCATCCCCCATTCATCCTTGACGCCATCCCATAACAAAGCCAAAATACCCCTGTGCCAACAGGGCCCAGGCACTCTGAGAAATCTGTTCTTGTTAGAGATGTGTCTGCTTGTTTTAGGAGGGTTGTATTAGACGACCTTTGGAGGTTCCTTCCGACCCAGCACATTCTATGATTCTATGAAATAAGGGATATTTCCACATGCAGGCTGTGCTCTATGATATAGCACACATAAGATATTGCACATATATGATACTATACATTTATGATACTGTATTGGCTGCTCAGTTCTTCCTGTATAAAGGAGGGTTGTACCCACTTACCCTCACTATAAGGAATGTTGCCAGTTGACATTTGAATTCCTGAGCCAGGGCTACAGAACTGAGCTCACATTGAGCCCCACACACTCCCAGCGCTGCCAGTACCGGGTGGTGATAGATCAAAGATGATGATGCTGATACTAACTTAAAGTGAAAACAACCCTTCTCACCCCAATCTGTTGAAATTACATAAGGGTGAGGAAGGGAAAACACAGGGAATGTCAGTGGGAAATAAGGACAGAGGAAGTAGAGGAGAGGATTGTTTACACATCTTTGAATGAGCCTGTAAACGCTGGCTATATCTCTGCATATGTGCATTTCTTTTGCTGGTATAGGATGCATACTCCATGTAATGCTATTCTTGTGAGCCAGGGAAATCTGCATATAATACAGCAGGAGAATGCTAATGACTTTCAGCCAAGCAGGAATCCAACAACAGTTGCCTTTATCAAAGGTAAACCTCAGAGCCCAACCTTGGGGTTCCTGGTGAAGTTAAAAAAATCAGTGAACACAACACGACCACATACATCGTTGTTTGTGCTAAGTGTCCCCCCATTTGCGCAGGAGTTGATAATCTCTCCCAAATATCCCTCAGGCTATAGCATGGGTATTTTTCAAGCAGCACTTTGTGAGTAAGAGAAAAGCAATTTCAAGCCCATTCGAGTGATGAATACTTGAAGCAAAGATGGGTTAAACAGCTCTTCCAGTACAGACAACTAAATACCTAGCACAACTAGCAGGAACATATCTGTACTGCATTTCCCCACTCCTCCCAGCCCCCACCAGGCTGCGGGGACTGTCCCTGCTTGTTGTGACCCACGTCTCTGACAGAAGCCTCATTAACTAACCATAGAGCTCTCCAGTCACAATAAATTTGAAAGACTTGGAGCCATTTCAGATAAAGAAATATTAGAGATACTCCACACAAGTAGAAAAACAATAGCAACTGATAGACTTAACCACTCTGGCCTTACCAGTAATGACACAAAAGCTTGATTTGAATGAAAAGCTGGGTCAGCACTTGCAATGACTATCTTCTCAGTTTATGAACTGATTTAGAAGAAACAGAGAACAGATTAGTTCTAATTTGCTTTATATCTTTGCATTCCTGATTTATTGATTAAAATAATTGTTGACGCTATCTTCCCATTAGCCACAATTATTACCATACAGAGCACATACAAAACTCAGAGTGGATTTAAGCCGGTCTGTTTCCAGAGGGCTGATGTAATGCAATCCTGCATGTTTCAAATGGAGGAAGGAAAAAAGCTTCCATGCCATTAAGTTCAAGCAGATTTTCTCATCATTGCAGAATTTAAACTTTCAAACCAGACATGTCCACACTGATGACATTTCAAACTGAGCCCTGGAGAGACTTTTCAGAAGTTGTCAAGGCTGAGCCCAGACCACTGTCCTAATTTTAAGAAAGCTTCTAAAACAATGGAAAAACTTTTTGAAGGTCATTGTCCTCTATCAGACACATGACGTAGCATTGTCTGAATATGAGGATTGAAGTAAAATATCCAATGTTCTTTTTGTTGCTCTTCCACTGAACTCATGAGTAACCTTTGAAAAGACACTCAAGAATAAAGCCACAAACAGATTTAGCAACTAAAGTAGTATAAATCCCATTTAAGTCCATAGTTTATTTCTTCAAAAACTGTTTCAGCTGTCACCTAGTTCAGGAGATGTCAGTCTCCATAGGCAACCAGAGTTCTCTCTTTGGCCAAGGCTGCCAGAAATCTGCATACCTCTGCCTCTCCACTACATTTAGCAGGCATTTCTGAACTGTAACAAACGGAAGATCACCAGGAAAACACAGCAATGGAAACAATCCCCAACTTGTTCGGTATCTTCAAAGGATCAGGCTGACCCAACTGTGTCTTGTAGGAAGCCTGAGGAGGTGCTGTCTCTGAAGGCTTAAATTGAGAATAATTTGGAAAGCCTAAAATTGCATGGGTTTATGTCATAAGATAATTTCTCTTTCCTAATAATCTTGAACTTCACTGTTTAAGAGAGAATGCAGTGTGCAAGCACCTTTTCAGTACTGACAAAACATGAGAATTTAGAAGATATGGACAGAATTTAAGGTCTGTTCTTCAGCATGCTCTGCTTGAATGCCTTAAGTTGACCAGTTTTCTGTATGTTATGTTTTTGCTTTTATCTTGAGGACAGGGAACTACTAAGGAGCCGATTTTTTTTTTCTAAACAGATAAAATGCCATCAAAACTAGCACTTGGACTGTTCATACCCACAGCTACTGTTTTGGACCTCTATTTCCACAAGTCTCGACTTATTTTCCTCCATTTTAACAATACAATGATTATCTGGCTTTATACGTTGCTTTGAAAGCCTCAAATGGAAAAATAAACTTCATATCTATACGTATTTACTACTAAAAATAACTTATGCCTGTTCCTTCTCTTCACTGGGAAACAATTTGGAAGGCACTTTCTAAACACCACACCTTGATCCATCAGTATTTTATCTACAAAAATACAGACTTTAAGCTGTTAGGATTTGGGGTTTTTTTCCCTTGAATTCATAGGAGACATCAGAAAAAGGAAGGAAAAATAAAACAAACCAACCAAACCACCCAACTCCAAACTTTCCTTGAGAAGTTGGTTTTAAATATATTATTTTCCCTTCTCCTTCAGCTGTAGCCTCCCATGACAATGTATGGCCAGATTATCAATATAAGCTAATAGTGGCTATATTTTGCTTTTATTTGTAATGTCATTTACTTCTTATTTTGGATAGAAACCAAAACCTGAGCTGCATACAAATGGGTCACAGCACCTCATATTTACTGTTAAACATGAATTCAATCTGAGTAGATCGGCATATCTCTATAATAAAAAAGCACCCTTAATAAGATTTTGTTAAATGGAGAGCTAATGTGTAACAGCCTTATATCAGATATGTGCAAACAGAATTTCATAACAAGCCTAGCAGAAGTATTATCAAGGACCTAAGTAGAAAATCTGTCTCTCTCGATAGTGGAGGAATTTATATTTGAAGAGTGTTCTTTCCTGTTGAGATCTTCATTGACTTGTACAAAAAATACCGCTTTTAATCTTAAATCCCCACTGGCATTTTCATATAAGCACTGAAAATGCTATTGGGCTTTAGAGATTTAATTTAATGAAGGAAAAGTATTTCTATTAAAGTGTGCAATTTTTTCTTATTTTGTTTTTTTTTTTAAATACATCTTTTGTGGAGCCTGGGAAACGGGATTATTTTAAGCTCTGAAAAACTGACTAACCTGTGTACTTGTACAACTCCTGTTTCACAAATAAAGCCTAAGAGCTGTGGCAGAGCCTGTAGGTACATTTGAAAAGGGACCCTACTGGCCCAAGTCACAGACACACTGAGAATGGCAAGCCTGGAGAAGGCAGCAGAAAGAGAGGAACAGAAATGTCCCCATGCAGTCAAGTTGTTTATGCTAAACTGCTGCATCATTAAGCTCCCTTCTGAAATGTCAAAGATGGCAAAAACTCTCCAAATAGCAACTAAATCTTCTGCATTAATGGACTGATCCTCTCATCTATTCATGTCAAAAAGTATTAGGTCTGGCTGGGTAGGTAACAAATTCACTGTTGGAGTAAATGAAAGCCACTCCATCAACTCGGGCAGAATTGCACCCGATGGCTCCTGTGATGAGATAAAACCTGAACTGTGCAATATAGAATTCCCTTCATATTAATTCTCACACTACTGCTTTAGTGAGGATAAACCCCTTTGTTTCATCCGTGGATCAACCATTTTGCTGTTGCACGAGTATTCATTACAAAAATAAGTTTTTCATATTGAGAAAGAGTGCACTTGTCACCAGGAGGCCTCTCCACAGGACACTGACAGTGTTGACAAGTTCAACAGCAGACAAACTATGGCAGTTGCTCCATTTGCATGCAGAGCTTACACAAATGTTAAATGTCCTCAATTATGAAAAAAAAATGCTATTTTTTACAGAACCACAGAATTGTTGAGGCAGGAAAAGACCTCTGAGATCATCAAGCCCATCCTGTGACCTGACACCACCACATCAGCTAAACCAGGGCACTAAGTGCCAATGACCAGTCTTTTCTTAAACATCTCCAGAGATGAAGACTCCACCATTTCCCTGGGAAAGTCCATTCCAGTGTCTGATCACCCTTTCCTCAAGGAAGTGCTTCCTAACATCCAACCTCACCCTCCTCTGGTGCAGCCTCAGGCTCACTAGTCACTGGGAGAAGAGTCTGACCCCACCTGTCTACAATTTCCTTTCGGATAGTTGTGGAAAGTGATAAGGTCCCCACTGAGTCACCTCTTCTCCAGGCTAAACAACCCTAGCCTCTCCTCATCAGATTTTCCTTGTGGTCTGCTCTCCTCTGGGCCTGCTCCAGTACCTCACTATCTTTCTTTAAGCAAGGGACCCAGAACTGCCCCAAGTACTCAAGGTGAGGCCTCACAGGAGGAGAATTACATCCCTAGTCCTGCTGGCCACACTATTCCTGAACCAAGCCAGGATGCCACTGGCCTTTTGTGCCACCTGGGAACACTACTGGCTCATATTTATCCGGTTGTAGACCAGTACTCCCAGGTTCCTCCCAGCCAGATATCAGAGTTATAGCAGTGCAAGTTCCCTGATCAGTTACCTACAACAACAGTTGGGCTAAGGAATTATGTGCAATAATGCTGTGGCAGCAAAAGAAGGTATTGCAGAAATAAAGACCGGACTTCTCACGGCATCCACTAGTTATCTCATACTTGGATAGCAAACTCTGCAGAGTGGTTTTCTCCAACACTAGTCACAATTGATTGCCTACAGAATATGACCAGTTCATGGTACACAGACAAATGTGCACAGAAACTTTTTCCAGCCATTCCCTCCCAGATTCTGACAACCCAGGGTGGGTAGGTGTGGGGTTTTTTTAATTATTTGAGTTTGTTTCTAAAAAAATTACTTGTGGTTTAAAAATCATTGAAAACATCCACAGACTTTTTCTATCAGAAACCAGACTTGCAGACAACCCAAACTGGTTTACCCAACTTGTGATCATACAATTATAGAATCATTAGGGATTGGAAGGGACCTCAAAAGATCATCTAGTCCAACCCCCCTGCCACTGCAGGATCCCCTAGACCAAGTTGCACAGGAACACATCCAGGCAGCTTTTGAACGTCTCCAGAGAAGGAGACTCCACAACTGCCCTGGGCAGCCTGTTCCAATGCTCCATTACCCTCACTGTGAAGAAGTTCCTGCTGACATTTATATGGAATCTCCTATGTTTCAGCTTGCACCCATTGCTCCTTGTACTATCACCAGACGACCTCCAGAAGAGCCTGGCTCCATACTCCTGACACCCACCCCTCACATATTTATAGACATGAATGAGGTCACCCCTCAGCCTCCTCTTCTCCAAGCTCAAGAGACCCAGCTCCCCCAGCCTTTCCTCATAAGGGAAGTATTCTACTTCCTTCATCATCTTTGTTTCTCTATGCTGGACACCCTCCAGCAGCTCTGTGTCCTTCTTGAACTGAGGGGCCCAGAACTGGACAGAATACTCCAGATGTGGTCTGACCAGTGTTAGAGTAGAGGAGGAGAAGAACCTCTTTCAATCTGCTAACCACCCACCTTCTGATGCGCCCCAAAATGCTGTTGGCCCTCTTAGCCACAAGAGCACATCACTGGCTCATAGTCATCCTTCTGTCCACTAGGACTCCCAGGTCCCTTTCTCCTACACTGCTGTCCAACAGGTCAGTCCCCAACACGTACTGGTCCCTGGGGTTGTTCTTGCCCAAATGCAAGACTCTACACTTACCCTTGTTGTACTTCATTCAATTTCTATCTGCCCCGCTCTCTACCCTGTCCAGGTCAGAATCATTCAGAATCATTCTGAAAAAAGCTTCATACCCTTGTTATGGACAGACTCAAATTTTGGATGTGCATGAAAACTTTAAAAGTTATCTCCGCCAGTATATAAAACCAAACAAAGCCCCACAGTACTACATAAAAAAAACCCATACCCCTTGTGGGTCAAGTTCAAACCACCAGGGACTATCCTTCAAGCAGCATAAATCCTTATTGCTCCATTGAAGACAGTGGAACTATGACTACTTGCCTGGACTATGGAACTACCCTGAGTCATTGTTAGTTACACATTGGTTACCCCTAATGGCACTGCCAGGGACAAGGTGGATGGAAGGGAGAAAACAGGCAGGGAGGAAGGTTGATGTAGAGTAGCAGACAGTATATTTTTTGTAAGAAGCTGGCAGCATTAATAGAAATCCTCTTTCTCACTGCATTCTTATGCAAAGCTCAGATCTGAAGGTTACCTGCTTCCCCAGTGACTTGAAATGGAATTGTTTGTAATCTCTTCAATCTGTCTCTTTCTCTATTTACAGAGCATAAAAGTAACCATAAAATGCCACCGTTTTTGAGCAAATCTAATCTGCCCTCCCAGTAATACCAGGCCACACGATGATTATCTCATTCTCTCTTTGACAAATGTGGAATTATTGGCTAGCGATTGTCAAAAAATACATGTCTCTACACTGGATAAATAACAGTAAAGACAAATAAAAAATATGAAATGCTGAGCATAGGCAATAAGAGTCTGATGTTTCTGACCGGTGACCTGTTCTGCAGAGCTAGTGACACAGAGCAGTCTGTCATTTTCTTTACACTGCTTATGGCTCTTCCACTCCTCTTTTCCACTTCAATTTCAGACAAGAAGAGGGGAAAAAAAGATGAAATGAGAAAACTATTTGCGTCTGCACAAAAGAAAAAGAAAATAAATCAAGTTCCTTATAAAAGGAAAGCAGTAAAGTAGCCCAGTTTTAGACAGCCTTGTTCGGGGTAATGCAGGGTCTCCTTGCAGAGACAAGGTCAAAGGTTTCTGGATGGGAGGTTTCACTCAGTTATTTGTGGATGGAGAGAGATATAATCTATCCAAAGCTCAACAAAAGCAGGATGCAAACTATAAAAAAAGAGAAATAGAATAAGTGTATCTTTCAGAGTCCTAATTATCAAGGAAGGGTAGCAGAAGAACCTGTCCTTGGAAAATCTAAAGCATCACCCAGTCCAGCAAGAAATAAGGAGCAGTCAAAACAAATCAGTGACAAGCTCAGTAGGGATGCTACTTCTGCAGCAGGTAAGAGCTGCAGGAGTGCCAGAACACCGTCAACCAGCCCAGTGTGACCACTGAAAAAGCACATCTCTATTGCCTGATGAAAAGCAAAGAAGTTGCACTGCATGATTGAGCAACCCATAACTGTATCGGGGTTAGGCACAGTACCTCAGATCCTAAACTCAAAAGAAGAACTACCCTTTCCTATTCGACTTCTGCAGGTAGAACTTGGATATCTTTAGCCTTCTGACAATGGAAGGCTTGTACATCAGTCCCAGCAGTCAAATAGCACAGAAACAAGCTAACAAGAGAGCCGCTTCACCAACTGACAACAAATGTTACATGGGAAAAGTCACTTGTAGCCTCAGGCAGAGGAATGGAGAATTCCTCTGGCTCCCAGAAAAAATACAGGAAAGCAAAGTCTGATAAAGGAAGTCCTGAGGCTGCAGGGAAGATAGGAAGATTAGGAAGGAACACATTCAAGAAGATGCTCAAAAAACCTTAGTCCTTTTAGGATCCTTGGGAGTTCAACGATAAAGGGGGAATCAGGCACCTAACTGCCACCTTGTACCCTAGCTTCCAATGGGGACTCATTACTTAAGTAATGAGCCAAGCTCCTCCAGAGAACAAAGTATGTGCTAGTGGGATCAGGTACCCTCTGTAGCTTCCACTCTCCTTTTACTGATTGCAAAGAGAGCACTGATTCTCCCACCTGAGCAGCTTAGACAGACATTTAGATATGACAAATTTGCAGTTCAGTCTCTCCCTCTGTGCAATAAAGATCAGCCCTTTCCTATTGCTAGACCAACTATAGTACTGTAAGCAAGTCTCAGTGCAAAAGTGTCATCCTGCTTCTGCTTTGCACAGGAGTTTTACAGCTGAGGGACCCTAGTAAAAACCTCAGATCAATTCACAGATATACTTTTGTTAGTCACATTTTGTTCCGTGACTGCCTAACCCAAGCCAGGCATGAGGAATTTGCCATTGCTCTTGTTTTGGCTGGGATAGAGTTAATTCTCTTCCTGAGCACAGGGAGCAAAGGACTGGAAGACGGAAAATACAGAAGTCCTGCCTAGGTCCAGCAAAGGCATTAAAGAATCCCCATTACAGTCATTTCTCTTTATTCCTGCTCTTTCATTTTCCACTGTCATGAGACCACTCTAAAGGTGTATTTGCATTATCAAGGAGTTACCAAAGTGAAGGGAAACAGCTTCAAGTTTCTTTTATAGACAATACCTCTATTCATGGTAGATAAAGGGATTAAAGATCCCACTAAAATCCATTAGAATCAGGGGTAATACTGCCACATATAGTTTTATTTTACACTTTTATTATACCTTTCCTCCTAGGATCTTTGAACACTTGTCAAATAAGAAATTAGGCTCTGCTCGTTTGCCAGCATAAAATAAAAACTCTGCTTCCAGATAGAGAGCACAGCTACAGTGACAGCTGAAGGTCACACAGGAACTGAGCCTGGGTTGCAGGTTTCTGCTCTAAAGCCCATTCCCCTTTTCAATTAGAAGGATGACACACAGTGCTTGGGGTAAACATTTGTTTGAATTCTTCATCTCCTCCTCCCATTATCTGCCCCATTTTTATTTGAATGCCTCATTTTTTTTTTCCAGAGTTTTCTGCAAAATTCAAATGAACCGTGAACAAGAGAATGAGAGGTTTATTGAGCCATAGCAGGCTAACACTACCCATGCTGCTGCATGATTCGAATACTTAAGTGGCCCAGATGCGCCAACATTCAATTAATGAATTCTGGAGATTTGGGAAGAAGTGGAGAGAGGAAAAAAATAAAATTACACAAGATGTTGACTTTGCCATTGCCTTATCTTAGGTGTCTCACTCTGATGAAGGTTAATGAGACAGTTCAAATGCTAAGGCATAATTAAATAGCAATAATTTAATAAGCTGACACTGCTAAAAGCAGTAAATGATAACAAAGATTGCTTCCTTTAGAAGAAAGTAGGTGGTTATTGTTTATGTTTAAACACAACCCTAGCAAGTTTTCAGAATGGCTTCCCACATTCCAAAACATGAGGCAGCACTCATTGATCGGTATCATTACACAAGTAATGCTGTTTGCCTTGCTTTCCCTAATCTCATTTGCCTATGTTTGGATGGCAGCCTCAGCACAAATGTAGCCCATTTGGCATGAGCACACCCTGAGCAGAGACAGACTCGTGGTCATCCTGGCTAACGCAGAACCAAAAAGTAAGCGTGATGTGAAAACTGACAGCAAAAAGAATCATAAGGTAGGCAATGGTCTGACCTGTAATATTTTGAGAGCAATCAGTACAGGACATAAAAGCTAAGTCAATGTTTGGAAAATTGGCCTATTCAGATCCTGCATGCTACGGACATTTTTGAGCAGTGGCCATTGCTGCTGTAGACACAGTGGTTCACACTTGTATATAATAAGAAAGTCATGAGAACAAAGTAAAGAGAAGTATGTTTAGCTAATTAATTTGCAGTTACATGCATCTGTTGTTAATAACATTGCTAGTTACATTGCTAGTTACATGCATCTGTTGTTAATAACACCAGAAGTTCCCACTCTTTGGAAAATTTCACTAATTTACTCAATATTTAAGAATCACTCAGCATTGTCAGCAGGGCAAGCACTGCTCTGGTAAACACAAGTTTGCCTGCTGCTGGAATCCAGTTCTGTTTTAATGGAGATGAGTGATAGATCCTGGCAAAAGCAATATTCATGTGCACTTTGTAGCCTAAAAGACATAAACATCCCATGATTTCCACAGGCCTGTCCCTGACATGGTATATGAGTTCAAGAAGGACACAGAGCTGCTGGACGGTGTCCAGCATAGAGCAAGGAAGATGATGAAGGAAGTAGAACACCTCCCTTATGAGAAAAGGCTGAGGGAGCTGGGTCTCTTGAGCTTGGAGAAGAGGAGGCTGAGGGGAGACCTCATTCATGTCTATAAATATGTGAGGGGTGGGTGTCAGGAGTATGGAGCCAGGCTCTTCTGGAGGTCGTCTGGTGATAGTACAAGGAGCAATGGGTGCAAGCTGAAACATAGGAGATTCCATATAAATGTCAGCAGGAACTTCTTCACAGTGAGGGTAATGGAGCATTGGAACAGGCTGCCCAGGGCAGTTGTGGAGTCTCCTTCTCTGGAGACGTTCAAAAGCTGCCTGGATGTGTTCCTGTGCAACTTGGTCTAGGGGATCCTGCAGTGGCAGGGGGGTTGGACTAGATGATCTTTTGAGGTCCCTTCCAATCCCTAATGATTCTATGATATCCTGATGCATCATGCTAGCAAGTAGAAGGATGCAGAGTGAAAGTGCTGTGTGATGGTCACCTGCAAATGAACATGCCAAGATCTCACATATCTCCTGATGCTGCCCCAAGGATTTGGCAAGGAGAGTCAGGTCAAGAGAAGGTAACTTCAAGCCTGGGGATGTGTGATGAATTATTAGGTCCAGTACAGTTTCCTTTTAAATTATCTGCAGATAAAAATAGGTGACTCATTTTTTTGTAGGCCCAGTAAGAAATCCCCTTCCTTCTTTACCAAAATACAGTAATGAACTTCCTGCTGGGTGCCATTTATTGGAAGATCCTTTTGTTAGAGAAAAGAGTTTTCAATCCCCAGACTCAAGAGGACATGTTCAGATCATCTAAGCTCAAACTGATCTCTTTGGGCCACTGAACAAAATCAAAACATTGAACTCAAACTAAATATGAAACTTATGAGACTTGTGGGCACCTTGCTTAAAGAAAGAGATTGAAGTACTGGAGTGGGTCCAGAGGAGAGCAACAAGGCTGCAGAAGGTGCTAGAGAGAAAATCTTATGAAGAGAGGCTGAGGAAGCTGAGGTTGTTTAGCCTGGAGGAAACTCAGGTGGGACCTTACTCATCCCTAGCTACCTAAAGGGAAGTTGTAGACAGAGGGGGGTCAGGCTCTTCTCCCAGGCAATTAGCAATAGAACGAGAGGGCAGGGCCTGAAGCTGTATCAGGGGAAGTTTAGGTAGGATGTTAGGAATCACTTCCTTATGGAAAGAGTGATTAGACATTGTAATGAACTGCCCAGGGAAGTAGTGGAGTCCCCAGCCCTGGAGGTGTTTAAGAAAAGACTGGTTGTGGCACTTAGTAGCCTGGTCTAACTGATGTGGTGATGTTAGGGCATGGGCTGGGCTTAATCATCTCATAGGTATTTTCCAGCCTCAATAATTCTGTATTTCTGTTCCTGAACCATGAAGTTATTGTCTCACAACAGATACACATCTGCACCACCGCAGAAGATGGAGGAGCAACACTCCCTCTAGGTTTCTTACCGTTCATCTAGAACACCTTTTTCAGCCAACTTGGGGTATAGCCTATCAGCCTGAAGTAAGAGTAGAGAAGAGGTTTTCCAATCTTTGCTTACCAGCATGGTTATAAATACAGACTGAATAACTCCAGGTACACAAAGGGTCTAACTTATAAAATGCAACTCAGTAAATACCAATAAAAAAGCAATTTGCCTAAATGTCATTTTCATGCTATTTTTTAACAAGCCTACATCAATAACTTACATGTTCCTAAGAGAAGACAGGTGAAATGGGGGGACAAGAGGATCTCTCTGTGATAGAGTGGTCTTTAAGCTGTGCTTTTACATGCATTTGGAGAAGGTGATGAAGATGTTATAGATTCTGCATAATCTAGCCCTCCCCAGATTTCACTTCACCCCTAACAATGGCTCCTCAGTGCTGATACAGCATCTAGAGTTGCAAACACCTGAGCAGCAGTATGTCTCTCTTTGTGAACCTGACAGAGATTAGTCAAGGCAAAACATCCAGCATTTTTATTGAAAGCACAAAATACAGCATCTGGGTAGAAAGGCAGAAAGTCTTTCACATCTGAAAGTCAAATTAATGTTTGAAGGCACATCTCAGTGGCTGAAAATCCAGTGCATCAATCCATTGAACACCCATGAACACTTGCTGTGGTCATTTTATCTTACACTGAAACTAAAATTATGAGGAAAACACCACTGAGAATGAGAGAAACTCCCTGCAGCCTAGCTTCGTGCCTATCCCCATTACTAATGTGCGATGCCCTTGTTCAGTGGTGACCAAGGGGAATTTGGATACAGCTGAGTGGTGGCTGAGTTTTTGTCAGTAGAGCTATATCTCCTATAATAATTTTTCCCCTAAGTCAAACTACTCCATTGTCTCTTTCTACCTATACCTGTCTTAAATTTGAGGCAAGTACTTGGCAGGAGTTTGAAACCAGGCAAAATGCATTGCATATCTCCCCATGAACGTTGTACAATTTTAAGCTCAGTAGACAGAAGGTTAATTATAACTGTGCCAACTCTTTCCAAGGTTGATCCCCCAGGGCAGAATCTGGATTATCAACCTCCTAAGCCTGGACACAGAAAAGGTTTTCAGGAGAAAGGGACTGTTTTAGTCACTCAGGAGTTATTAGGCAAGACAACTGTCTCCACAAGGTGAGCCATTCTTGGCAGTTGTGATACCTGCTCAAAAAACCCTAAAAAACAAACAAAAAACCTAAACCAAGCCACTCCAATCCAAAAAATATGTGCAAAGGGCTCTTTTCTCAAGTACTGACAATGCACTTTATGACCTGCACCAGCACATCATGGCATGGGTTTCCCACACCATTTACCATAGTGAAAAAGTTTTGTTCTGCAAGACTTTTTGCAGAGATTTAGAACCATCAAGTACTCAGTTTGCTCCCAGACAGCTGAGGTAAGAGAAAAACATCTTTAGGTTTTAAACATCAGTCCTGATGTTCTCATCACAATCACTAGAGGTCATTTAGATGTATTTGCAGGCTCAGCTTTTCACTCTCACTTCAACTGCTCTGGTATGTATTCAAACAGCCCTCGCTGATTTCATCATCTTTAATGCCTGGTATTTCTTTTCAGGTTGGGGTTTGGAGGGTTTTCTTTGCCTTTTTTTTGGTTTTTTTTTTGGTCTGTTTTAGTTTGGTTGTTTTTAGGATTAATCACTTGGATGGTTCAGAAACACAATTGTCATTATTTTAATGTAAAAAATGTCTCAAAGAGAACTTCCACAACAGCAGTCTAGGTCTCAATGTAGTGCCCTTTGCTCTCCAGAGCAATCAAGAGCTAATCCTGCACTTCTTTGACTATTTTATTATTAGAGTAATAAGTGATGAGAAGTGGCCTCAAGTTGTACCAGGAAGGTTTAGATTGGGCATTAAGAAAAAATTATTCATGGAAAGTGTTGTCAAGCATTGGAACAGGCTGCCAAGGGAGGCAATTGAGTCACCATCCCTGAGGTATTTAAAAGATGCGTGAATGTGTTGCTTAGTGACACGGTTTAAAGGTGGCTTGGCTATGCTGGGTTTATGTTACGGTCTTTCTCAGACTAAATGATTACATGATTCTGTTCTCCAATTCTATCTTTAATGAAATAGTGCTATATTTTTGATTATATATTAACAGACCTTAGTGAAGTACAGCATGCATAATCTAAAACTAAACTCTGATCAGTTTGAACCTTCCAGGTGAATAAAGATAAGGACTGTAAACATGCCAGAATCAAAGAATTCCAGCAATAACTTCCTGACAGTCCAAAAAGGCTCAGCATTTTACTGCTCAGACTTTCATATCTGTCACACTTCTTCTTGCAAATTATTATCCTCAGAGCCATGTAGAGGCAAAAGAAAGGACCCAGTAGTTAAGAAAGGCATAGTGGTATGATTCCAGTACAAGAGAAATGAAAAGGTTTGTCAGGTTGGGAAAAAACAGGTGGAAAACCAGTTGTAGATGATTTACATTCATATAATCTTACATAAATGTATTTAAAATTCTGCTTGAACGCATAACCTTTTGGTTATCCCTCCTATGTGTTCTGTGGAACAAGAACTGTGTTACTGTCTTTTATCCGTGGCTAGCACTTCTGTATTACCCCAGTTTAATGAAACAGTATTATCATAATCTTCTCTGCAAAGCTTATCAATTGTCAATTATCTACAGCATCAGGATAAAAAATAAAAAGTTGTCAGAGCAAAAGAACTTCACATGGTGAAATATATTTAAATTGGACAAAAGTCACTATTTACAACATGCATTTTTGAAAGGTGAATTTAAAGTACAATATGATCATCAATATAAAAAAGCATTTTGAAAGATTAAGATCAAGATGATTCCTAAGTAACATGGGTAATTGGCTAGTGAACAATCAAAAGACTTGACTATACTACGGTTTCTTTCTTGGTGCGCATTTAAGTGTGTTTCATCTCCTACTGTGATTTACACTACTTTTATATTGTCTGTATTACAAGAAAGGTTTGGCCTTCAAATCAGATAGGTCCTTTAGGAACTCAATTATTCACCCAATGAAAAGCTACATGAAAGCTCTGTATCTAATGATTTTTTTTCTTTCTGGCAGGAAAAGTAGTGAAGCTGTGTCCCAGTCAAACAAGATGTTGGACAAATGGGATATTCACAAGCTGCACAATCAAAATTCTTTATGGCCGATATTGAATTAGTACCCATCTCATCACTTCCACTATGTCAAGTTTTCTCATAATTAGTAAGGAGGCTATTCTCAATTTTCCAAAGTGGTTTGTAGAAATGCAAGACTGTATACAGCTGTTTCAGGGAAAAACAGAGTGGTTTTGCCTATTGAGGTTGCCAAGAAATAACAACATTCAAGCACAATAATTTGACGTTTTGGCATTTGCTTTGACACACACACAGTGCACACACGCTGGGTACAGCAAGGAGATTCTGATACTACTTTTAGAAACATACACATTGCAGCATCCACTTGCTTTCTGGTCAAATGACCAGTATTCTCTCTGTTAACACTAAGGTACGTAGATCCACCACTTCCATTCATTTAGAAACAAAAAATAGGGAAGAAACTACTAGCAGAGGCTTTTACTGACATTTGACAGGAAGCTATCGAACAGACCAGATACATCTAAGAACAAATATAGTTACAATATTCTGTCCTCAATCATTTCACACTATAGAAGCAGTGAAAATAATGATGAAATTANTGCAAGACAGGGAGCTACTGGAGGACAACAAAAAAGATTTGAGGCCTGAGGCACGTGTCTTTTGAGGAAAGATTGAGAGAGTTGGGACTGTTGAGCACAGAGAAGAATGAGAAGAGACCTGATCCACACCTATAAATATTTGAAGGGTGGCTGTAGGGAGGATGGTGCCAGACTGTTTTCAGTGGTGCCCAGTGACACGACAAGGAGCAATGGGCACAAGAAATTTTCATTTAGAAATAAGGAAAAACTTCCCAGAGTGAGTCACAAAGCCCTGGAACAGGCTGCCCAGGTAGGGTGTAGAGTGTCCTTCTCTGAAGATATTAAAATCCCACCTGGATGCACTCCTGTGCAATGCGCAATACTGCTTTGGTGGGGGAGGGTTGGACCTGATCTGGAGATCCCTTCTAAGTCCAATCATTCTGTGATTCTGAGATATAGAATCTATAGTGAAGCTGGGAAGGCATCTACAGAGTTTTTCCCATTTACATCATGGAAGGTAGCAATCCATAAGGTAGCACCCACTCCCCCTGTTATGTTTAATTGCTAATAACTCTGTACTGAATACCAAATTTGAATGAAGAAAACTTACCATATTATGGAACAAACCATGCTAAGCATCCCTCCGATTTGTGTTTTACCTGGGTACCCTGCCTTCTGTCCCTCTGCTAATGCACCAAATATCCTCAGGAAACAGCACAATATTAATACAATATTCCAATGATCCACTTATCTCCACCTAATAGTCCTCTCTCCCTTCCCTCACTCCCCGAAGCATGAAGACAAATTATATATGGTTTTTAAATTCATTCTTTTGGTAATAAAGAAGCTTATCTTATCAGTTATTGCATGCATTAAAGTGTTGTCCCTCGGAGGTGCAATTTTCCACTATACCCTGTCCTTATTTTAGCATCTGTTAGACCAAACTGTATTTGCAATCTCTCCATGTACTAATATCTGACCCTTGGCCTTGAGGTAGGAATGCTGATCCCCAGCTTTATCTGACAATTCTTGTTTTCCTGCAATTGCCTCTGAAAGTAAATGAAGATTAGTTTGCTTTCAGGGTTTATTGATTAAGCTCTGTAAAGGATGGTTGTTCTGAACTAACTTAGGTCATAATCACTTAAATAGGTCTCAGGAGCAAGAATAGTCATTTTCTTGCAAAGATAAGAGAAACCACATAACCACATATGCAAGATAAACACACATGGGTTTTCGAGGTAGCTGCTCCTTTGTGTTCTAAATAAACACCATACAGAGAAGCTTGGCTCCCACTCCTTTACATGCTCGCTCACTCACCACTTTCCCTTAAGCTCAGGAAAGGAAATGTTGGTGATCATAATCTCAGAGATTCTACTGCGCGGTCACATACTTTCTTCTTGCACAGTGGCTTTCATCAAGGATCACAAATTACTTTTTGAACACTGATTAATCCCTACCTGCGAGATAAGCATTCTCATACACACAGGAGGACACAGAACATTCAACAGCTTATCCAAGGACACAGAGTTCATGAGCTGTGGAGCTGGTAACTGAACCCAGCCTTGGCTGGGGAACAGGGCGGGTGATCTCCAGAGGACATTTCCAACTTACGCTCTTCTACATGATGCCATGCAAACCACATCACCCCTTACTTAATTTTAAAAGTAAATATCTGTCAACTATAAAAGACAATTATTGCGGTTTTCAAAATAAAATTCACACATCCTAGAGGAGTGGCAGTGTGCAGGAAGATGGCCTCAGGCTGGAAAGACATGTTGGAGGAGGCTGGAAAGAGTGGGCCTAACAAGAATTTAGGGCTTAAATTGGTTCCTGCTGAAGAAAACAACAGATTATCTATCACATCCCAATAGAATTAAACCCCAAATCTAACCCCAGGGAACAAGCATAAATAACAGGATTTCCACTGAAGATACTGAAGAACACCATTCACTATTAACTTCTAGATAATGAAAGGGAAATGGTAGAAAAGTACAGTGGAAATATGAACTTGGTGTTTAAAAAACAGAAGCTCTGCATCCTTAAGCTTAACTTTAGAAAGAAGGGCAAAGTAGCCATTCAGTTTTTATGTGGTAACTTTTTTTAAATCTGTGCCTAACATTTAAGTTAGTTCTCATGAAGCAAGTGTGTTTGGGAAGTGATCTTACATAAAGATGAAAAAATATTGAGTATTTTTGTGGAAGACAATGAAGAGAATTGAATGGCTTAATAAAGCACTGTTTAAGCCTCAAAACTAAACAGGAACAAAATACGAAAATCTGAGATAAATCAGATTTTTAAGAAGTCACACAGGAAAGAAACATTTCAAATGTGCACAGAGGCACAAGTTCAGAAAGATATACTAAATTAGATGAATGACGGAAATTAGTGGTTTATTTGAACGCAGACTTCTCGAAGCCACAAATTGCTGAAGTCTTTTGTTTCCATGTTATGCAGTTCCTGGGCATCTGTCCTGCTATACCTAGTGTTATTCTCATCCTGTATCCACAAACATCCCTCCTCTGCAAGCAAAAACACAACCCACACACCAATTCCTCATCAATTGCTGCCCTCTCTGTCAAAGCATTGGTTATGCCTTCCTATTTTCTTGCCTTGGCGTTGCTCATACACTTACCATTAAACATAGTGATTGAACTTTACCCTCCAGCACAAAAAGCCAGCTCCAGGTATTCCTTTCAGGTTCAATATAGATTTCTGCATTGTGTAGTCAGTAAGCATGACAGAAAGGCTGACTCCAAGCGAAAGGATAATATGTCTGTGTTCCTCACCATTCACTACACATCTCTGCTTTCCACTTACTCCTTTGACCATAGGAGCAAAAGTCAGAATTTAGGATGGGGCTTTTCAGGTCTTTTAAGGAGCATCATGGGTCTTATATAAATTTATCAGAAAAATTAAGACTAAATTTTGCTACCCACTCCCTCAGAACACTGAATCCAGCTTTGCAGGCTGACCATCACATCTAACAAAGTCCAACACAACTGAGTCATAGAACCATTAGGGATTGGAAGAGACCCTGAAAGATCGTCCAGTCCAACCCCCCTGCCACAGCACGATCACCTAGACCAAGTCACACAGGTCCTTATTTAGGCTGGTCTTGAACGTCTCCAGAGAAGCAGACTCCACAACCCCCCTGGGTAGCCTGTTCCGGTGCTCTGTTACCCTTGCTGTGAAGAATAGCTTCTGGTAACGCTTAGCATTCCCATTCTTCAGGTTGCATAGCAGTTTGTAGATTGTCATCATTATTATCATACCTTTAGGTGATATTGTGAAACAATACTTGAGAAGAGGTGCAACCAGTAAGTATTTCAAAACCAATAGATGAGAATCAGCACAAGAGAGGGATCTGAGCAAGCACTCATTGGGCAGAAACAGGTGTTGACACTCAACTACCCTTCACAGAAAAAATACCTGTCTGCCTTATAACAAAATTTTCCTTTTCACTTGAAAGCAGAGGAGCTTATTTGCTGAATTCTCTGAGGCTGAAACACCTTACTTCAAGTCAAAACTCTGCGAAATATTAGAAAACTTAAAATCAGATGTAGTCTCTCAGGATATTCTCCTGAACTAAGGATTCACAATTGATTTTTCTGGCCTCAGAAGCTGATTCCAGGTAGGATTTAAGGTAATTGTCAAGTCAAACCCATCGTCTTCAGTGCATCTCTTGTCTTACAAGGAAGAGAATATATTTATAAAATAATATATATACACACAAACATATACAGGACAGCACTTCAAAATGAGTGAAGAGTACCTGCTCAAAAAATAAGGAAGTCTGTATTGCAAGATTTCTAAGTCAGTGATACTCAGTGAAAAAACACAACATGAGGGAACATATTCAAGGGAGAAAGGACTGCATAAGCAGATTTCATCACTATTACCCTATGTCTTAGAACCAACCGGGATAGAATCATAGAATTACTAAGGTTGGAAGGGGCCTTAGGGATCATGTACTTCCACTAGCCATGGGGAGGGATGCCTCTCCAAGAGACTTGGGTGCTCAAGGCCTCATCCAACCTGGCCTTGAGCTCCCCCCAGGGGAAGAGCATTCCTCTGGAATCTATCCTTGTGTTTCCACTGAGAGGATAATCATCACATTGTTAACTTTCTGCAACAGTCTGATCTATATTTCAGTGTTAAGGGTGCAAAGCCACCATCACTGCTGTGGGTGGAAACACACAAAGAATCCAAAAATAAAAGCTCAGATGCATAATCAAATTGCTGAGGCCTGAGAAGATACCACGTATCAGCCAAGACTACTTTTGTGGTTCAAACAATACACTCAGGAAATAACCTATCTATCTCAGCTTAAATCTCAGGAAGAGGCTTTTGGGCAGAATCATGTTACTGCCTCTGACCAGAGTGACAAGCCATCCCAGAGGCTCAGCAGATGCAGGATGAGCAGATGTAACTTAGTCAGGTGTGTGTCTTAACTGTGTATGCTTTTTCAACAGCTACCATGTGTGTGAGTATACATATAGCACGTGTGTATGCTATGTATATCACACAGCACAAGGTAATGTTTTAAAGAACTCACCTCAGAAATCCTCACTTCACATCTGAGTAAACGTCTACAGGGGATGAAGGCACTGTAAGACTTGTAATACTCAGATGTTTTTAGCAAGATCTGCTTGTATATTCCTCAATAGCTCTGGTCCAAGATCTTAATGCTTATTGCTTAAACACAAACTTCTTTGGCTGACAGAAAATAGCAAACAAAAAGCTTCTCCCCTAAGCAAAATACTTAACTGCTGGAAAGATGTTTAACTTTCTCTTTCTTCTTAGTCTTGGAGAGGAGGAGGAAGGAGCTGAAATTTCCTAGTCCAAGCTCCTCTCATCACGTTGCATCGGAGCTGGCTAAATCAGTCATGCTGCATTACGCTACATGGCTGATTTAGCCTCGTATGATGAGTCACTGCAGTCAAGCGTCAGCAAGGAGATGTGCTACTTACAAAAAAATAAATCAGGGCAGGTGCTGTGTGCCTAACTTTGCCTTTTAAAATGGATTATTTTTAATCTTAAAGCATGGTAAGAGTTTATTTGATCAACTGTGACTGTTCAAAAAAAAGAAAATCATAACAATCATCGTTATCCTTTATGAATTTGTGTCTGGAGGCCCCTGGTGTGGGTGGTACTCTGTTGTACCAAGCACTGAACATTTGTGTGGGATAAGGCAGTGACAGTGCTCCCTGTCATCTTGCACACCGACATAAGCAGGGGAAATAAAGCTCAGAGTAGTAGGATTCTGGTACAGAGCTCCCCGTCCCCAGATTATAATAGCCCTCTAAACCATCAAAAACCCAAAATTAGATTTTCTGTTGTTTCAAACACATGAGGATAAAGGAAAAAAGTAAAAACTGAGAGAAAATTAAAGATTTGGGCTCTGTCAGGTAATAAGATATTCAGAGAAGTGAATGGGATGTTAGTTACATTGACATTTACAGCCCAGAAGACCAATCTCATCCTGGGCTGCATCAAAAGAAACACAGTCAGCAGATCGAAAGAGGGAATTCTGCTACTCTACTCTGCTCTGCTAAGATCTCACCTGGAGTACTGCATCCAGCTCTGGAGCCCTCAGTACAGGAAGGACATGGACCTGATGGAGCAGGACTAGAGGAGGCCACAAAAATTATTCGGGGGCTGGAACATCTCTCCTACAAAGACAGGCCAAGAGAGCTGGGATTGTTCAGGGGGATGTGATAGCGACCTTCCAGTGCCTGAAAGGAGAATACAAGAAAGCTGGAGAGTGACCATTTATGAAGGCCTATAGTGGTAGGATGAAGGGCAATGCTTTCAAATTAGAGAAAGGTAGATTGAAATGGGATGTTAGAAAGCAGTTTTTTAGCAGGAAGAGGTTTGAACACTGGAACAGGTTGTCCAGGGAGGGAGCTGAGGCCTCATCCCTGGAGATACTCAAGGTGAGGCTCAACAAGGGTCTAGACAATGTAATCTAGTTGAAGATGTCCCTCCTCACTACAAGGGGGTTGAAACAGATGATCTTTGGAGGTTCCTTCCAGCAAGGGTGATTCTAAGATTCACCATTCACCATTTAGACAGCCTTGTCTCTGCACACAAGAGTTCCCCAAATATCTCTGCTCAGCTATCTTGTGTAGAGTCTGTATTTCAATGCTCAGGGATCACTTCATAGTTACAGAAAACTATATAAATTGTGCTCCCAAGACAGATCTCCTCTCCCCCCACCCTTTTTT
>VZRI01010361.1:0-13970 GCA_013397515.1 Upupa epops
AATATATATATTATATATATACAACATAAATATATATGAACTGTAAATATATGTACAGTATCCTGGTTCCGCATGGCCAGCAGTGGGTTGAAGGATTGGATTGTGCCCCTCTGCTCCACTCCGGTGACATCCCCCTGTAGAGCTGGGTCCTGCTTTGGGCTCCTCAGCACAGCAGGGACCTGGAGCTGTTGAAGGGTGGCCAGGGGAGATGGTCCAAGGGTGGAACCCTCTGCTGTGAGACTGAGCAGGGAGTACTGGGGGGTATCTGAAGAAGAGAAGGAACAGATGACTCCAGGGAGACCTCGCAGTGATTGAAGAGACCGAAAGAAAGATGGGTGCAGGCTTTTCAGCAGGGACTGTGTGATAGGACACGGGGTGATGATTAAACTGAAAGAGAGACATTCAGACGAGTCAGAAGGAGAAACTGACAACACGGAGAGTTCTGAGACCCTGGCCTAGGCTGCCCAGAGAGGTGGGAGAATCCCCATCCCTGGAACCCTGCCAGGTCAAGCTAGACCTTGGGGTTCTGAGCAACCTGCTGTGGGTGGCGATGTCCCTCCTCAGTGCAGAGGGTGGCACTGGGTGACGGGGAGAGCTCCCCCCTCCCCCGACCAGTCTGTGACTGACACTGAGACTGGGAACACGCGTTTGTTTAAAGGGCGGGGGCGGGCAGGAGGAGGGGCCGGGCGGAGGCGCAGAGCGGTCCCGGTGCGTGGCGGTGCGGAGCGATGGCTGTGCTGCGCTGGGCCCTGCTGGCCCTGGCTGTGATCGGTGCCGAACCGCAGCCAGAACCGGATCCGGACCCGCACGGGCGGCACCTCTACGACGCAGAGATGCTGCGGCACGGCGCGGCCTCTGCCCCGCACTTCGTCATGTTCTTCGCGCCGTGGTGGGTTCCCGCGGTGACGTGGCGGGGTCGGGCCGGGCCCTGCCGGGGCGGGAGAACGGCGTTAGCTGGGCCGGGACCGCGAACGAACCCCGGAACGCGATTGCGGGGCCTGGCGGGGCCACGGCAGGAGCTGGGGGCAGGGAAAGGGGCGGCCGGTGTCGGCTCTCCCCCGTCGGTCCCGCCGGCTCCTCGGGATCAGCGGGAGCGGGTCCCTGCCCCGCATTCCCCTACTCTGTCAGGAGTCGGGGTCGTCCCCGGCAGCGATGGAGGAGCGGGGAGCGGGATGGAGAGGCCGCGCCGGGCTGCTTCCCGGCCACAGTGGCCACAGCAGGGCACGGAGGCCTCGGTGTCGCTGCCCTGCGGCCCTGGCGCTGGAGCTGGGTTGGTTTGGGCTTTATTTCTCACAGTTTTCTTAAATTTAGGTGGCCTACGGGCACGTAGCTCAGGAGCTGTTTGTTCCGCCTTATCCTTAGGTACCGCTTGGGGTGGGGGGGCGGTGGGGAGTCATAAAGTCTTTGAAATCAACCCCAGAGAAGGGTTTATTGACCAAACTGAGAAGCCAACACTTGAGCTGTTACCGAGCTGAACTTAGACCGTACAGAAATGTTACAGAGGCTGAAGGAACAGGTGCCTGATGGACAAGGAATGATGAACAACCTGGGGGCTGGGGAGGAATCTCTGAGGGTGTTGAGGAGCAGACACCTCTGCTTTTATCGCTGGCTCAGCCCTGACCAACGTAAATATCGGAAGGATCCTCTTCACAGTGAGGGTAATGGACTGTTGGAACAGGCTGCCCAAGGAGGGTGGTGGAGTCTCCTCTGGAGACATTCCGTTCAAGACCCGTCCGATGTGTTCCTGTGCGACTTGGTCTAGGTGATCCTGCTGTGGCAGGAAAATTGGACGAGATGATCTTTCGAGGTCCCTTCCGGTCACTAATGATTTTATGACATATTCACACTCACCCTTCCCACCAGGTGAGCACAGACGTAACTGCTGGAGACCTTGTGCCTTTGCAGAGTCCCACATATGCTGTGTGCTCTGAACCTGACCAGACTGTGCCCGTGGCAGGGCTGAGGAGCTCTGCTCAGTTTGAGTGTGAGGGTGCTGTGACATTGCCCAGATTTACAGCAGCCCTGAAAGCCCTGGAGTCTGTATTAGAGCCTCCTGCCCTATTCCCAGGTGATACAAATATGCTAATTCCCTAATGCTGCTCACAGAGCCTACTTTCAGGCACTGCTCTATCTGCTTGGACAGGAAAAGTGTAGTGAACAGGCCAGTGCTTAACCAGGCTTGTCTCAGATGTTTATGGATTGGTGCTGATGTTGTTTTGTCAACTAGGAGTTGGGTTAGGCAGAACCATTCTTTAGAGACTACTGCTGGACAGTAGTGTGCACAGAAGATCCTGCACTTGTTTCAGGTATCACCTCCAAATACTCCAAAAAGAGCATTTGGGTAGTTTGTCATCAGACATCTAAGGTTCTTATTCATCATCTGTCTCCTTTGGTTGACAAGGAACAGAACCATGGTTGTTATCTTGATGGCCAGTATTCCTGAGGTACTGGGCATCGTGATTGTGTGTTTACACAAGAAAGAGCTTCCCCTGTTTTCATAGCTGGCAGAAATCTGAAGTGAGTAGTTTGATGGTGTTATTTTGACTATTACAGATCTGTGTACATGTGTTATTAAGCCTCTGGAAGTCCCCTGAGCTGAAGCAGACGTTATCACCAGTTTATGGTTCTTGAAATGAGCGTTGACTGCATTTTACCTTTGCTGTGTTCTTTTGTTTAGAGTGCGGCCAGTCCTGTGCTGCTTGTACTGTTACACCTGCCTGTCCCAGGGTCCACCAACATTGTAATTAGATAATGATTGTTCTGTTTCTTGCTGTGGAGCTGTCCTTGTGAGCTGCAGAGTTTGAGCTCCACTGTTTGCCTCCAGAAATGTCTGAATTCTTCACTGACTGCAGAGTGCTGGCCAGGAACTGCAGTTCTGATATGTGGGCCCTTAGGGACCTTCATAGCCCTTCTTGTCTTGGCCCAAGAAGTCCTCCACCCAGTTTTGATAAGTGCTGATACCTTTCAGCGTGACGTGGAGCAGTGCAGTGTCCTGAAGATGCTGCCACAGCAGGACTTGTCCAGGCACAAGCACTCATGGCACACGAGTTACAGTGGACAGCCTCTCACCAAGCTCTTCACAAATCATCCTTTCACCCAAACCTGATGTTAGTGGTGGGTGAGAAGCAGGGTTTGGCTCTTCAGAAAAGCTTCCCTTGTTAGTTTCTTTCGGACCTTTACTCAAGGTTGTGAGCAGAGATGATGAACGTTTGCACCTTCCTAGCTCTTGCAGGGAAGAAGCCAGACTTTGATGCCAGGTCTACTCTGTCCCTGATGGCCAAACCAGCTGTTCCTCCAGCCCCCAGAAGTAGTGTGGAGTGGTGGCAGTGGAAGATTCTGTCAGTATGTTGGGCTGAGGGAGGCAAGTTATGTGGCATGGGTTTGCTCTCGTTAAGTTTCATATATATGTATTTTATGTATTCTGCAGCCACACCTTACAGAGAAAAAGTTTTGGGGACTGCCTTGTATTTCTTTCTGTGTAATACAGAATGTTTTTTTCCAGGAATAACTAGTTGATCACTAGTTAAGAAAGGAGCTTTTTTCCTAACTTATTATCAATTTTAGCTCATGGGATCTGGAGAAGGAAGGGAAAAGGGTATCTCTCTATAGCAGAGATCATGGGGTTAAGTACAGGCAAGGAAGCTCTGTTCTGTGCTTATTAATCAGCAAGTTAATTACAGGTGATTGCCTCACCTCATTCCCCAAGCTCTGTTCAACACCCAGTTGGTATCTGCTCTGTGTTGAAATCCCCACAGCTGCTGGGGCAGGGACCATGGAATCCCAGATCCTCTTGTTAATTGAATGCTTAAGGAATATTTAGTTTTATTAACAACACGTTGTAGGCCTTCACCATGAGCACTCAGTGTGGTCACGTGTTGGGCTGTGTTCTCCCACAGAGTGGGAGTATGTGTGACCAGGACCTCACCCAGGAGGGAAGATGTTCCTTGTGTTAAAGTGAATTGCAGGGTTGGGGTTTTTTTCCTTCATGGCATCAGGCTACCTGGAAAGGTGTCAGACCATGCAGCTTTTCTACAGGTGGACTCAAAACCGGTTGTATAAGTGAGACTGTTTTAAACTAGGGCAACTTTCTCCAGAGTCCTGATGGGATTTTAATTGTTCCATACAAAGCCTGCCCAGGTCATGCTCGGGGCAAGACCAGCTTTCATACTGCCAGGACGAGAATGTTTTCTGCTAACCCAGGTATGTATTTCTAGATGTCTCAGAGGGTTAGCAAAAGCAGCCATCAAGAGAAATGAAAGGCCATTCCTTAAAAATGTTCTTCATGGTTACAGGAGTGGGCATTGCTGTACAAAAAAGGGAGAAGAGTTACAGTACTCACATTGCTCAGTATCAGTGCTGGGGCTGGGAAGATTTCTGACTTAACTCTAAATTGACTACAATCTGATTGTTCTGTGTGATTTCTCCATAGATTCATTTCCCTCTAACCACGTTAAAAGCTGTCATGTTCCTTCTGTTGCAGGTGTGGGCATTGTCAGCGTCTCCAGCCCACTTGGAATGATTTGGGAGATAAATACAACAGCATGGAAAACCCCCAGGTCTATGTTGTTAAAGTGGATTGTACTACAGACACTCCACTGTGCTCAGAGTTTGGTGTCCGAGGATACCCCACGTAAGTGCCAAAGGACTCCTGCCCCTCTTTCTTCTCTGGTTTTCCATGAGACTCTACCAATTTGTTGAAGCCCACAGTGAAACTGTGGGATTTAGAGAGTTCATTTGTGGCCCTTTGGACCTCTTATTTACTGTGTTGCCAAGTTGCCCTACTACTTTTACTTGTTCTTAAGACACAGGTTTCTGTTAGGAAGCTGGCTGTGTTTAAATGGACTGGCCAGGCCAGTCATTTTCTCAGGGAGTGCCTTTTTCTCAAGCAGCAGTGCCTTGCACAGCCATGACACGTGTGGAGCTGGTCTGTGGTCTCTTAAAAATAACTAGTCATAAGTTTTATTGTTACTCTGCACCATCCATAATTAACACAGAGTTGGTGCTTATTAAACAGTCATGGTGTCACTTAGCATGGTAGTGATGGTGTTGTACAAACTTTCTTAGGTAGTTTTGCTCAGTGGGAGAAGTTGATGTAGCCCTTGCAAAGCCCATGTGTTTCCTTTTCCCTCTCTCTCTCTGGCAAGGTTACTGACCCCAGTGACAGCCTGAGACTATGCTGCTGTGACACGTGTGAGTGCCACCAAGTCAAGTTATAAATAGCCAAGTTCTCATTGAAATAGAAATTGCCTTCGGGGCAGCTGCTGGCTTAGTTCCACTAGAGATACCAGGACAGAATTAATGTTAGGAGGCTGTGTTAGTATCCCCAGAAGTGGGCACTAGCTGTGTTTGTGTATCTGAACAGGTTATAATCTCTTCAGAGTCACTGAATGTCTAGGAATTGCTTAGTGCTCACTTCATCTGCTAGAAAAGCTCAAACATGAGGGTGTTCATCTGCTTGGCCCAGAAATTGGAGATGAAAGGAAGTTCACAACAGCAGTCTCTTTCCTGCCCCTGGCACTTTGTAACTCACCTGCTTTAAAGCCCCCGGCAAAGGAAGTTTCTCAGCTTCCTCAGGGACTGTCACAGGGCTGGTGTGTCTGGTCCCAGTGCTGTTTTTCCACAGTCCTGTCCAAGGGAGTCTGTAGCCCCTGTCTATAGCCCTGAGTGTTCCCTGCACTTGTTAGTTCGGTTGTCTTGGGGTTTTTTGGTATCTTTTTCGTTATTCCTCAAAAGTGTTGCAATGGGGTGAGTTTTGCGAATTCTGTTCAGTTGTTGTTGTTGCCCTCTTATGACAAAGTTGCTGTTTTGATGGTTTCTTTCCCCTCAAAAAAATTAATCTGTCTTTCTGTCCTCACAAGTCCTCTTCCCAACCTTCATTCTGTATGATCACTGCAGTGTAAGAAGGACATTGAGGTGCTGGAGCAGGGTCAGAGAACGACAACAAGGCTGGGGAGATGTCTGTCAAACAGGCCCTATGAGGAGTGGCTGAGGGAACTGGAGTTATTGAGTCCAGAGAAGGTTGAGAGGAGACCTTGTTGCTCTCTACAACTACTTAAAAGGAGATGGTAGCGAAGCTTGTTCTGGTCTCTGCTCCCAAATTACTAATGGTAGGACAAGAGGAAATGGCCTCAAGTTGCATCAGGGGAGGTTTAGACTGGATCTTAGGAGGAAGCTCTTTACTGAGAGAGTGGTTGGGCATTGGAACAGGCTGCCCAGAGAGGTGGGGGAGTCACTGTCCCTGGAGAAGTTTAAAAGGAGTAGATAAAGCACATGAGGCCATGGTCTAGAAGTTAGGGAGATGTTGGGATGAGAGCTGGACTTGAAGATCCTGGAGTTCCTTTCCAGCCATGACGATTCTATGATTCAAGAACACCTTAAATAGCAAAGGCAGTGGGAACTCCTGCTTTGAAAAGAACTTGTATGATGTGCTTTTTAGCACTTTTCTATGTTCTTTTTTTGTTTCCAACTGTGGAACCAGGAGAGATAAAAACGTTCCATGAAAAATCAATAGCTGTGCAACAAGCAAGCTTGGTCAGAGGAACTGGGAGTTAGGGGATAGCAGTTCTAGTAGGAATCTTTTAATTCTTTAAAATCTGTCATGGAAATGATAGAAAATCTGTCATGGAAAGATCTCATAATGACCCTTTAAGCTGAGGGATTTGCTTGATGCTGATGATAACAGTCAAGAGAGCTGCCACTGCAGGCTGAGCCATGTGTGTTTGCTTTCCCAGAATGTTTCCTGGGTGAGGAATTTTGCCTCATTCTTTTCTACATTTTGATCCGTTAGCCTAAAGCTGCTTAAACCAGGGCAAGAGCCTCTGAAGTACCAGGGCCCCAGGGACTTCCAGGCACTGGAGAACTGGATGCTGGAGAAACTGAATGAAGAACCATTGGTAAGTGACAAGGAAATACCCCCCCTCTGTGGACTTATGTCATGTCTATTGGTTAGGTTTCATTTTCCACGAGGAAATCTCATCCCAAGAATAAAAGGCAAGTGGCAGTACCAGTATGGAACGGTTTCTCCTTACGTCAGAACAGCAGCTAGCACTGTCATCCTGTGACCTGCCTTTTGTTTCCTGCATTTAAAAAACTGCAGAACACAGTTTGCCTGCTGTTGCTGCCTCTGTGGAGCCCTTGGGTCCTTTGTTCTGACACAAAGGGAGCAGAATGTAGCTTGTTCAGTAGCTCTTTGTGAACAGGCCCAGACCACTGAAACCAGTGTGATGACCACTGTGGCTGATGTGATGCCATAGCTAGGGAAGGGTTCAGCTCGTTTCTTTGGGGTGGTCTTTTTCCAGTTTACTTTTCAGTAGGTGTTTGACAGCTAATATTGTGTGTAAATATTGGGTAGTCACTGTCCAAGATGAAGAAAAGTTGTTTTATCTCATGAATAGGATGCAGAATCTGATGTGGAACCACCAAAAGCCCCTGAAGCGAAGCAGGGGATGTATGAGCTCTCAGCAGACAATTTCAAGGGGCACATAGCAGAAGGTAAGTGGGATTTTTCATAAATAAGATAACTTGCCTCAGACACATAAGCAGGGGGAGTCTGACAGAATTGCACGTGCTGGTGCCCAGCAGTTAAGATCCTACTTTAAACATTAGTAGGAAATGGTACACAGATTATCCTCTACAGAGCAAGGCAGAATCTAGTGAAGGCAGCAGATTCTGAAGCGCTGATGTGAAAACACAATGAGCAGGGCAGAAAAAGGAGAAGGGGAAAGCTGAATAAAATTATTTAGGTAGTTCCTGGACTTAGTGCTGCGGCTTCCTATGAAATGTTGCAGTCTGACACTAACTCCTGCGGTTACAAATACGTGTCCTTGGTGGTTCTTTCTAACTCTGTACAGTTTGACTTGGTAGAATTAGATGCAGTAGAGAACTCATAATATCTCCCTGCTTGCTGGAGGTTGTGAAGCTGTTTGGATTTTCAGGAAACTGGCAGTGCTGCAGGACTGTACAGAATTGAAAACCTAACTGCTCCGGTGTTCTGCTCCTGGCCTTCGATTTGCTGGGTTTCCTATCATTAGGAAATACTTGAGGCTGGTGAGAGTGCTGGCAAACAGGCCCTGTGAGAAGCAGCTGAGGGAACTGGAGTTATTGAGTCTAGAGAAGAAGAGGCTGAGAGGAGACCTTACTGCTCCCTACAACTACCTAAAAGGAGGTTGTAGTGAAGCTGGTGCTGATCTTTGCTCCCAAATTAGTAATGGCAGGACCGGAGGAAATGGCCTCAAGTTGCATCAGGGGTGGTTTGCGTTTTATCTTAGGAAGAAGCTCTTTACTGAGAGAGTGACTGAACACTGGAACAGGCTGCCCAGGGAGGTGGTGAAGTCACTGTCCCTGGAGGTGTTTAAAAACTGAATAGATAGAGCACTTGGTCTAGAGGTTAGGGAAAGGTGGGGTTGAGGGCCAGATTTGATGGTCTCAGAGGTCCTTTCCATCCATGGCGATTCTATGATTCTATAGACTTGCAGTCTGAGATTACCAGCTAGTCTTTAACTGCAGCCAAGTTCATTCCAAATGAGTTAATATTTTTTTTCTTTGATTTAAAGGTAACCACTTTATCAAATTCTTTGCCCCTTGGTGTGGCCATTGCAAGGCTTTGGCCCCGACTTGGGAGCAGCTGGCTCAAGCCTTCGAGCATTCGGAAGCTGTCAAAATTGGCAAGGTGGGTGGAGTGCTCTGTCTGCAGATATGTTGTGTGAAGGGATGTCTCAGCCCAGGACCGTGCTTATCACCCTCTGATTGGCAAATAGCCATTGTTTTATTGTCACCTTAAGTCATGGTTGCCATTTTAATTTTGGGATGGTTGTTTTTCTCACCCATGTACAGGAGTCCCTTGTTTTAAGCAAGGAACCATTAGAACCCCAGCTACCTAGGAGTCTATGCAATACTTCAGATGCAGGGAATAGTACTTGGACGTGTGGGTTTTTTACTCTGGTTCCCCTCTGTTAGAACATGATGGACTTCAGGATTTACTTGAGTGGGAATGCAACTTCTGATTCTCTTTACAGCACTGAATTCCTTAGCAAGATTTAGACCTGTGGGGCTCTTCATGATTAATAGCTTCTCGGGGTTTTTTTCTTGTTTTTTTTTCTCTCTTTCTACACTTACACAACTTTTCTAAACTTCTGGGGGTCTTCCACCTTAAAAACTGATGTCTTGTCCTGCTTTGCTATTTCCCTTAGGGTTGATAACCAGGTTCTGTGGTGTATTTACCATGGGAGCTTGTTACTTGTACCTGGAGTGACTTCTGTGCAGAGGTACGGAGGTGGTCTGGCAATTGCAGTTACTGGTGTTACTGCTGACCCATTCCAGAGTCTGGGTGGCTCATGAGGTGAATCCCTCAGTATTTGCCAGTGGTGGGGAACCAACTGCACTCAGCTACCATGTCCTTAAGCTTCCAGAGTGGTTCCGCTGATCTGAGAGGCTGCAGAACTGTCAGCGGGGTGGTCAGGACAAACCTGGTTTCTTTCCTCTACCTCTGCCATGTGGTGTTTCCAGCTCTTACTAGGGGTGAACTTCGCTTCATCGGTATTTTTTAATTAGTTTTATTTTCAATGCTTTTGAGAATCTGCTCGTTCAGGTGTGTATAGATGTGTGGAGCAGGCCAGCACAGTTGAACTTCAGAGAAGAGCAATTTATATATTTTTGAGGCTTGGTGGTCATAAAAGTAGATTCCTGCAGTGTAAAAAACAGGAGATTTGTTCCTTTGGTGCTGTCTGTGCCACGTGTCACGCCTACTGATCTACTCTCTAAGACCTTTGTGTGCTGTCTGGTAACACTTTACTCAGCCTAAATGTTTTCTGAAGACAAGTTCGAATAGATGAAAAGTGTCCAGTTTTTTCAGTTCAGTTGCCTGTTGTGTTCAGTTACTACCACTGATACTGTTTAATAAAGCCATGAGGACGTGTGTCGATGCCTGCTCCGTTCTGTGTCACTGTATACCTTTCAAACTGTCTGAAATGAGCCTTGGCCGGGCTTGTCAGTAAACAGGAAACACAGGAGCCACCACCTTCATGTAATCTTCTGTCAACAGTGTCTTACTGGTACACCCTGGCAGGATGCTGCTTGATCTTCAGCATTATCTTTCTTCATCTGGGGCAAAGCGTTTCCAAGTAGAAGTCAAACCCAGGTGCTGTGTTGAGCAGGGCTCCGATGCTTAGGCTCTTTGCTTTTTTCTGCTTCGAGAAAGTCTTTAAACTGCATAACTGTACAGGGTGGTTCATGATGCGTTACTGGAACTTCCCTTGGAGTGAAGTTACAGCCTGCTGGCTGCTAATGTGTCTTCTGATGTCTTTATGGCCCTTTAAAAAATGGGTGAGATAATGCACCTTCACAACAAGGCTCTCTCACATCAGTGTTTTGTGTCCATGCAGCGATTTTATTCACTGAGGATACCAAGTGCTTTTGAACTGCAATATTGAACTACGTCCTCACTGTTCATTGTGCCTGTTGGGTGATGCCTTCTATCTGCATCTTCCTCCCCTATCTCCCCTACAAAAATAAAATCAAACACACAGCCTCCCCTTTGCAGAGTCAGGCAGATGTAATCCATCCCAAGACAGTGCTTGGTGCTGAGCTTTGCCAGGCTGTGTATTTTTCTGAATTTTTAACATTAGGGAGCTCTGATGCTGTTTATTTAATTAACTGGTCTATTTATCTATTAAAACCAGGTTACATTTCTTTTCAAACCATAGGTTGACTGTACCCAGCACTATGAAGTCTGCTCTGAAACCCAAGTTCGTGGCTATCCCACCCTTCTCTGGTTTAGGAACGGTGAAAAGGTGAGTCTGCAAACTCAGCTAAAGAGCAGGCCTTCATTGAGTTTTGGGGTGATTGGGGTTTCTGCCCCATTGATTTAACATTCCTTTTTTGACCAGCTGTGTTATCAGAGATGTAAGTTTGGCTGCTCTGCACAGTGCTGTGGGCCTGGCTGTAGGCTGTGGCCTGTGGCAGTTCTCTGAAGGGGAAGTGGCTGGGGGGTGTGTGTAAGCACCACACTGAGGGGGGCGGTGTGTAAGCACCGCTATAAGATCTGGTACTGCAGAGGCTTCTGAAGCAGCATTTTTGGGAATTTTGAATCCCAGCCTGGGAAATACTTGCTGTGATCTTGGTCTAGGAAAATGAGCTGTATTTTTTTTCTTGCCAACGGTTTTCTGACCCCTTGTGATTAATAAGGTGTGAGTTGCACAGAGTTATCTGAATCCTGAGTGCATGAAGGAAAATGCCCACTCGCTGTAGCTGCTGTCAGCCGTTGGTATCAGGCTGCCTTTTGTCTACTGGCAGTGCATGATCCCTGGAGTCTCTGCCACCAGAGTCACCTGTTCCTGTGTGGCTCGTACAATATATTTAAAAAATAACACCAAACAATCCCAACAACTTTCCAGTAATATGACCCAGGAATTCCTGGCAGTCTCTGGTTGCTATTACATTGTACAGTGAGAGTGGGAGGAGGAGGAAGACAACTGTTTCAGCCCGACCTAGTTGTACCATCATCAGACTTGAGATAGTTCCCATTGGGGCAGGAGAATCCAGGGCCAGTCCAGAAGATGTGGAGTAAATGGAATGC
The DNA here is from genome assembly GCA_013397515.1 of Upupa epops. Lineage (NCBI taxonomy): Eukaryota > Metazoa > Chordata > Aves > Bucerotiformes > Upupidae > Upupa > Upupa epops. The sequence goes on from VZRI01010361.1 coordinate 11,573, forward strand.
CATGGAGAGGGTCAGTGACTAGATAAGCACACTTGCAGTAAATACGATCATGCTTGGCAGTTTCTCTGGTGGTTATTTATTTGCATTTACACACAGACTGTTTGATCATTGCAGGATGACCAGTATAAAGGGAAGAGGGATTTTGATTCCTTAAAGGAGTATGTGGATTCCCAACTACAGAGCTCTGGGAAAGAGCCACCACCAGAAAAACCCACAGAAGCCCCACCACAGCCTCCTGCAGAAGCTCCCCATGCTGAGGTATGTGCTCCCACACTCTGCAGTGATGGGATGAGCGTTCAGACTGTTTCAGCCTCCCAAGCCTTCCCATGTGTGTCTCCAGCAGTGTGATGATTTCTAGGGATAAGCTGTTCCAAACAGCGATTTATTTATTTATTTATTAGTTAATGAGTGGAGTCCAACCATAAATCCTAGTGGTCCTGTTGCTAACCTGATGAATTGGAGAAGTTAAAAAACCCAACAAATCAATTCTTTTATTATGGTAGCAGAACATTGCTGTGATGAGGTAGAATAATCCTGATGTGTTTTGGTCAGTGTCACAGCTGGCACCTTGGTCTCTGTGGCACTATTTCATCACTGTGAAGATGATCTTAAAAGATACTCACTGGAACCCAGAGCACACAATCTCCTGACAAAGCCAGGGCCCTACACTTACAAACTCTGCGCAGGAGCAACAAACAAGCCATTTTTTAATCACCGTCACATCTCATCTGCTGTTTTTCCTGTAGGTGAATGTAAGGTGGGTGAGGCTGAAGAGCAAGGGCTGGCTTTCAGACACACCTGTTGGGAGATGTGTAAAACATGCCCACTTGTGATACAGAGTGAACTTAGGTAGTGAAAGCTATTAACATGAGCATGGTCTGTGCACCTGCCACAGGAGAGCAGTGACTTTGTCAGCAGCAGTACTGCAAACAGCAGAGACCTGTGATTCTCATACTCCTTCACATTTTTCATTTTAAATTGACCCCCTCTTCAGAAGGGCCTAACAAGCTGGTGCCAGAACAGTGCAGAAGCGATTTGTGCTCAATTCTTACAGCTGTAAACAAACCACATGTGCTGCATTCCCCCTGTACTCTTGTGTGCTGCAGCACATGTACAGACAGGAGGGGGCTAGGGGAGGATTGCAGGACACAGTGTAGGACTCAGCTTGGCTTTGCAGCTTCACATGGCACAGTGGGTGCCACCAGTCCTTGGTTGTCCATCTCCAGACACCCTGGTTCTGGGTTAGATTTGATGTGTGTTGAAGAAAGGGGTTGGGCCAGCCCCTGTGGCCAGCAACTGATGATGGCATTTGCCATCACCACAGCCCAAATCTGTGTCCCAGCAGCGAGCCCCTGTCTAGGTTTCTCTCTGTCTTACTGGGCCCGGTCCCCTGTCAGTTTTCACAGAACCTACATGTCTATGAGTGAGCATCTTCTGCCAGACATAGTGGCAACTGGTCAGAAGTGATGTGGCTGGATGAAGATAGCCTGGCCAGCTCAGGTGATGGGATGGTATTGATGCCTGTTCTTTAGAAACCAAACTGACCCTGAGTGGGTCTGAAATTAAACTTACCTTGGTGAAAGTCTGGGTACTTTTCTGATAGTATCCTACAGCTCTTCAGAATCAGTTTTACCACATGTGGATTACAGGGACAGGGTTATTTATGGGGTATTCAGATTCGGTATCTTGGATAGTAAATTGTGTTGGGAAGATGTGGTTTAGGTCTCCATTTAAGAGATATAGAGTAGGAGAGTGCAGATTTACTACTCAGTTTCCCCTCATTAATCATAATATTCCAGTCTTGTTCAACATCTTTATCAGTGACCTAGGTGAGAGGATTGAATGCACTCAGTAAATTTACAAATGACACAAAATTAAGTGGTAGTGTCAATATTCTTGAGGGTAGGGCGGCTCTGCAGAGGGATTTGGACAGGCTGGGGTAGTGACCCAAGACCAATGGGCTGAGGTTTAACAAAGCCAAGTATTGGGTCATGCACTTCGGTCAACCCCCAGCAGTGCTGCAGGCTTGGGAAGAGTGGCTGGAGAGCTGCCTGGCAGAAAAGGACACAGGGGTGTTGGTTGACAGCCGGCTGAACAGGAGCCAGCAGGGTGTCCAGGTGGCCATGAAGGCCTGGATTAGGGACAGTGTAACCAGCAGGGGTAGGGAGGTGATGGTGCCCCTGTACTCAGCACCTGTGAGACTGCACCCTGAGTACTGGGTCTAGTTTTGGGCACCACAGTATCAGAAGGACATTAAGGGGTTGGAGTGGGTCCAGAGAAGGGCAGCAAGGCTGGTGAGAGCTCTGGCAAACAGGCACTGTGAGGAATGGCTGAGGGAACTGGGGTTATTTAGTCTAGAGAAGAGGAGGCTGAGAGGAGACCTTACTGCTGTCTACAA
>VZRI01010361.1:14179-91041 GCA_013397515.1 Upupa epops
CATCACAATCAGTTAAAATGAAGGTGATTCCACACCCCCACCCACCCATCCCTCTTCTAGTAACTAAGGGTCTGGATACCTGCCAATCCCCTGAAAGCAGGGTGTTTTGTTTCTGTAGTAAAGGGTGAGGTTAAGGTGAAATACCCATGTCTCTGCATCTCTTGAGGCGTTGGAAGTGAGGTCTATCACAGTTCTCTTTTCCAGTTGCAGTATCCCTGTCAGGAAGCCATTTGGCTGATGTTACATACTAAAACCTGACTTTTTCTTTTTTATTTGGCCAGGCTGCAGTGCTCTCTCTCTCTGAAAAAGACTTTGATGAAATCATCGCTAGGGGCATCACCTTCATTAAATTCTACGCTCCCTGGTAAGAAGTTGGCGCCTGTTGAGGTTTCTGGCTGTTCTAAGCTGCTGGTGTGTTGGCTGCTCTAGGTCTGCTTGGCTTTATTTGGCTTCATATTCCTCTGTGGGGTGAAACATTAATTCACCAACACCCACACAACCATTCCAGATGAGACTAATGGAGGCCAGAAACCAGTGCTTTACTTGCAGAGCATCACTTGTCTTAGCTCACCCACTGACATAACTGCAGGGGAGTTGGAGGGATGGACCCTTGTAGGATGGGAAAGGACAGCAGAGAGGAGCTGGAAGGTGTAACTGCAAAACAAATGTCTCTTGTTTCTAGGTGTGGTCACTGTAAGAACTTGGCTCCAACATGGGAGAACCTTGCCAAAGAGCAGTTTCCAGGTCTAACCGATGTCAAGATAGCTGAAGTAGACTGCACTGTGGAGCGCAGCGTCTGCAGCAGGTTCTCCGTAAGTGTGAAAGACCTGACGCAAATGGGGGGCAGTTAGAGGGGCCAGTGTGCAGAACGCTGTTATCCCACCTGCTGAGCCATGGTCAAGCCAGCACGGGTCTGCTGGGGGGTTCAGGGTTTGTTAATTAAAACAGAGCATTTGATTCAGAGTGGTTTGGTGGTTTTCAGGGTCAGTGAACGGGACTGAGGGCTAGTTGGGCCATTGGTAACGAGTTCCTTTGTGTGCCTTTTGAAGGTACGTGGTTATCCTACACTGCTGCTTTTCCGAGGCGGGAAGAAAGTCAGTGAACACAATGGAACGCGAGACCTGGAGTCCCTGCACAGCTTCGTCTTGCGCCAGGCAAGGGACGAGTTGTAATAAAGGTCTGGATGCTCCATCCCTGGCTGTGCAGTACAGGAGCTGTGGGCTGTCAGCCGCTGCTCGTATTCCAAGGGTGTATTTGGGGAGGGGGGGAGGGGACTGGGGTTTTTTAAAATTTGTTTTTAAGAAACTGAATGTACTAAACATGGGTATCTTCCCGCTGTGCGTGTGTCAAAGCTGTGCTGCCCTGCGTGAGAAGGAAAGCCACCATGTGGTGCTTGGGCGATGGGTGGGGATTTACAGCACCAATCCTGTTACTGCATTCCTGCCTTCCCACAGCAAAGTGTAACTGGTTTCCTCTGAGACTAAAGCATGTTAAAAGCAGCTTGAGGACAGCAGTTGGATAATTTTGTCTTCAGGTTATCTTTGGTTAAACAATGATCCTGACACCCTACCTAGTGTTATTGGAAAGGTAGAAGCAACAGCTGCTATGTGTCTCTTTTGCCTCTATAACTGCACTTAGCCCCACATGTCTGGTTGCTGCTCGGGCTGTGCAAGGGACAGGAACATACACCCAGCAGTGGAGGCTTAGCCACTGTGCCTGAGATGGTACTGGAGCAGATTCCTGATGGCACAGTGTACCCATGTCAGGGGCTGTGTCCATCCCTAGAGCTGTAACAGTGCTCAACTGCTAAGAGACAAAGTGAGTGTCTCCTCTCCTTGCCTGCATGCAGCCCTTGTGCTGACCTGCTCCTGGTATGTGGAACAAGTAGTACAATGTTTGCCGTTGCGGTTCAGCTGGTTTACAGCAGTGTTGTAGCTCCCTGTGCTGCTTGAGCCTTAACCTTGTTCCAGCCGTAAGCACGGGTGGGTGCCGAGGTGCCTTGGAGCATCGTGTGCATCTGTGCTTCAGTGGGTAAGATGCTCTGTGTTAAGAGTAACCAAAAGCCAAGGAAGTTACAGACTGTGATGATACAGAGCAGCAAACCCAGGGCTGGACTCTGCCATCTCAGGCACAGAAACTCAGAGTGGCACCTCTGACTAATACGTCAAAAGACTGAACTGTTGCCCACCCTAGGGAGCAGCTGCTGGTGTTGGTTTGGAGTTACGTTTCTGTTTTCAAAAAGGCAAACCAGCAGTGAACTTGTAAATCAGTGACTTTCTCCTAGTACTTGACTTCACAGGCTGTCCAGTCTCAAAAAAAAGGGTGAGGAAGTCCCAGTGAGAGCTCAGTGTGGTGTTGTATTGGCAGAGGTATCGGATCAATCGCTCCTACTTCTGCCTTAAAGGAAGCCTTTATTGTCACGTTTTTAATGACTTTCTAGTGAAGCACAATCTCATGAGTTTCTTGTACAAAATCAAAGTGGTACAATTGTTTACACTCAGATTTTTCTAAATAAAACCTTTTTAAAAAAGCAGTCTTTCTATAACTGGTACAGCACGAGGCAGGTACAGTGACAAGTGCAATAAATTATAGCTTGTATTTACAAGAAGCCTTTTAGATGCGAAAGCTAGAGGTAAGTGCATTTAATACAATTAATATTGATCAAAACAATTGGCTGTGAGGTGCTGCTAACCCAACAGCAGCTGCACAGCATCTCTTGTACACCCGTTTGTTAGTCCCATGAGTTGAAAGGGGGAGCCTGGCCAATGACTTGCATGTAGTGTCAATGTTCTGTCTTCCTGTGAATAAATGGTCCAGCTAGAGGCTGCATGGCCCCTAATGTCTATGTCTGCATTACAGCTGGGGCAGTGTCCTGGCAAGGGGCAGCAGGTGAGGCAGTGCTGCGTGGGCAATAGAAGTTGCTTAAGAACAAGCGTATAGAGTCCTGTACTGCTTGGTCAGTCACAGGGTGAAGAGCAGTGACCAGCCGAGGCCCAGGTTCACACCAGTGTGTCAGACATGCTGGCAGGGTTACACTGAACTGCTGCTCACAGAGCAAGAGCCCTGAGAGAATTGCTTTGGCACAATCTGAGCTGCACACTGGATTTAAGGAGACCAACAGGCTCCCCTATGCTGGAATTGGTCCTTTTAGATAAGAGGCACTTTGCAGCCTCAGCAATTGTTTATCGTCTTGTACGAGATGCTCGCTTGAAGGCCTAAGTACTAGCACCACAATCTTCATTCTAGCTTCTATCTCTTTCCTCAGGTTCCTGCCCCTGGCAAACCTGGGTGTTGTGGGTGTCTGTTGGGAAGACAGCAGCATACGTCTGAGAGGCTGCTGTGGGCCAGGCTGCCAGGAAAGAGTAAGCCTGGCCCAACCAAATAACAGATGTAGGGGGGGTCCTGTTGTCGCTCTGTGTGTCCCAGCTCTGGCATGCTGAGCAGCCCCCAGGGTGCAGTCAAGCCGTAATGCAGTGCAGGGCATCTGCTCCTGGCCCCGCACCGCCACAAGGCACCGATGCTCTAACAGGTGGGTCATCTGTTGTTTCTTTCCTCCAAGGTCAGGTAGTCCATGAGAAGTGTGGGAGGTTGTATGGCTGCTACTGGCAGAACCACGGAGTCCAGGTGGAGACGCTGTCAGTGACATCCACAAGCTCTTACTACCATGTTCCGGTACTTCTTCAGGATGACGTTGGAATTGTCATCAAAATAAAGAACGGAGATGGCATTGAGTTTGGTAGGGGCGCAGCACGGCTTGGGGACGTAGTCAGGATTCATGAGATGAACCTGTTGCCAAAAAGAAGACAGGACTGAGGCAAAGGTACTGCCTTATGGGGTCCTCTAGCACTGCAGGGGCTTACCAGGGTCTGAACGATGGCATGGTTGGTGGCGTTCATGTGGGCGTTGAGCGGGAACGAGCACTCCCCATCACAGTAGTTGGCCGCATAGCCCTTGGGAGCGATGATCCAGTCCTTTTTAGGAAACAATCAGAACCTGAGTCCAATTAAGAAGTTGCCAGCTCACACAGACAACTGCATGTAATTAAGAGCAGCTCAACATTTTCCACTAACTTCTTCCTTGAGGGGAAAAATGTGTTTTCACTGAAACTGATGAGGATGGATGAGTGTTTTTTGAGCCACGGCTTTTCCATACCCACACTCGTTTTCTTCGGCAGAGCACTGGGCACAGACATGATGGCTCCACTGCTACCAACTAACAGTGGTCAGTCCTCTACCTTCTGATGGGGAGTGGGGACAGGGGGCTTCCCACAAACAGAGAAGGGACAGATTCCACAAGATTGGTAGAGTCTTTACTTCCATCTTTCCTTGCTTCCCACCTTCCTTTCTTCCTTCTGTCTCACTCTCCTTCCCCCTCCACCTCTTCTTCCTTCCATTGTGCCTAACTGTGCCAAGGTTCCCCGAGGGTGGTGGGTGCAGTCCTGCCTGCTGCCTGTCCTCAGCAGGAGGCCAGTGGGACACCAGCTGCCAGTCAGTCATTGCTGCTGGAGCAGCAGGGACAGAGCATGGACCCGTGGGGCGGAGCTGCTGTTGGAGAAGGGCAGGGCTCTAGTAAAGCTAAATCACCCCTAAGAGAACCTCCTGTGGTTGTTAAGAAGAAAGTGGTGGTGCCCGGGGCTGCTGCTTTGCCTCTGCCCTTTCCCTTTGAGCAGCAGATCTGGGTTCCCAGACCCAGTTCTGGGAGCAGAGTCAGGGCCCAGCCCCAGTCATGACTGGAGCTGAATCTGGAAGTATGAACCCCCCCACCTCCCCAGGCTCTCATCAAAAACGTTACCACTATCGATATTTATTTGCCTTCCTGGTAACTGGGTTTAGGCAGGAGGCACAGGGGACAGTGTAAAGCCCCCTGTGGCATTGCTGTGACACTGTTAGATAAACATTTCATAACAAAACGTCTCCTACAGGACATCACACACCTGCCATCCCAAGTCCTGGAAGCTGACGTACAGCTCGTGCTTTCTGCATGCTGTCTTCAGGTCACTGCTGTTGTAGTCTGCAGAGAGAACAGAACAGGGCTTTTGGGAGTAAAAGCGGCAGAGCAGCCCTGCAGGGTCAGTGCTGGGAAACTCCAGAATCCCTCAATGGCCAAAAGGATGGAGGGTGGGTGTTGAGGGACACTCAAAGCAGGGCTGAGGCTTTTAAGACACCTGTGGGAACAGAAGCACCCAAGTACCAGCAACCCTATTAGAATTCCTCCAGCTGCTTTGAGTGGCCTGATGAGCAGCCCTTGTAAATCAACCCAGTAAGTTCCTCCCTAACAATGAACCTTCTCCTTTAGCCCAGCCCTGCGGGTGCTCAGAGTCATCCCAGTTCCTCAGACTGGAGTTCCAATGGAAGCTGCCCTGGGCAGTCAACTCAGACTACCCACACAGACACAGATGCAGCCCAGTGGTTACTCAGTGTCCCAGCACGAGTCCTTACAGAACCACCATGCCCCACAAGTAGTGACACTATATTCTCATCCCTCTCTGTGCCACCCCGGACATCACTCATGGCTCCATGAGCTTTGATCTCTGATCTCTGCAAACCACACTCTGAAAATGGGGTTTCTCCTTCCCATACCCCGCTGACCTGTAGCTGATGTGGGATCTGATGCTCTTGGCACTCAGCTGGTCCTCAGGGCCAACACTGCACACAGCAGGGGGCATGAAGAAGCCCTGACCAGAGCCTCCTCCCTGTGCTGTAGCCCTCAAGGATGTTTTGACCTCCCAACAGCTCTACAAAACACAGCTTTTGCCAGCGAGTGGAATTTCCCATTTATGTTTGGAAAATGAGGCAGCTCCGCACAGGAACACCTGGGACTGCAGCGAGTGGAGGAGCTGAGCCGTGACAGAGGAGCCTTTCACCCGGGGCCCTGACAGCCCAGCCTTGGCAGGCGGTGGCTGATCCTGCCACACCTCAAGCAGTCACTGGACCCTGGGGCAGCAGCCACAGAGACCAGCCTGGCCCCCAAACCCACATCCCTCGCCTAGCAAAATCCTCCAGGGGGAGAGACAGCAGTAAATCTGGCCAAGCAAGAGCCCCATCCACACAGACACACGTGTGCTCACCCCAGAACTGGGCACCGGCTAGCCCTGTCCCTACCCACAGGGACCCTACTCTACCCCCTCATCTCTTGCCAGGGAGATTCCTCCCAGCCCTGGACCTTTTTCTAGCACAGGGGGCTCTGCAGGGATTCCCTTCCCACACAGCTTCAACCAAAGGCAGCAGCCAGGATAGACAAATATTTTTAGTGACTTTTTCCTCAGCTCTGAATAAGCTTTTCTGTTTCTCTCCTCCACATCCCCCCACCCCCCCAAAGTTTGGGAACTACAAACACAAATATTTACTCAAAACAGAAACTATAATAGTAGAGGCGCTTCCAGCTGACCTGGGGCAGCAGGGCACTGCTGACACCAAGCTCTGCAAAAACCCTGCACTTCAGACTCACCCTCCAAACCCCCACAGCCTGGAGAGGTGTTTTGAGAGGCAGTTTAGGTTTCTACCTTCCAGGGCTGTGTTTCAGCCTGGCAGTGGTGCTGCTCTGGTCATGGATTTCATCAGGTGAGCGGGGCTGGCTGACAGCTGCTGCCCACAAACGTCCCAGCTAGAGCCCTGCGCAGCAGGGAGTGAGGCCGGGCTCCGTCCAGCCTCCCTGTTTTCACACCACACGTACCCCGTACCAGTAGGAATAGGGGTGCAGTGGACCTTGTCTGATGAAGCTCAGCTCAGCCCGAGAGTGAATTTCTAACAGATGTTTCTGCATGATCTGGCTGTAACAAGGGGGAAACAAGCTGAAGAAACCTGTTAACCGTCACAGGGTTTCATTTGGCGTCCTGAAAACAACTTTGCTGTCCTTTGCCTGTGTTTGACAGAGAGTTACGGTGAGGCTCATCCAGATACAACCGAGGGGACAGAATGATGCCACATTCTGAATCCAGCTACAGCCCACCCAAACGTGCTACAGGAGGGGGAAGAAGGGAGGCAGAGAGCATGGGGGTGGGAAGAAAGGCTGCAAGGAACTACAAGGTTAAGAAAACACAGAGGAAGAAAAGGAGCTGCTGGCGATGCTACACGAAGCAGAACATGTTCTGAACATCCTTCCTCACACTGCCTGAAACCCACCCTCCAAAATGCACCTCCACTCTCTGGCTAGGGCCACCTGCCTTGGCCCTGTGCTGGGCACTGATTCCTCTCCAGCCCCGCAGGCACAGGAGCTCTGCCCCTTGCTCAACCCTGTCCCCACATCTGCCCCAGTTCCCTCATCCATCCTCCCTTCTTGTTTGCCTGACCATCAAGGAATCTGCCTCAGGCCAACAGACTGTAACCAACCCCGAGCAGTGGCTCTATGGGCTGGGGAAACACCCGTAACAATGGGTCTGCAGCTCAGCTACAGTCTCAGCTGTGCATCCCATTACCGGCCTGAAAGAAGAGGAACCAACAGAGTAAAAGCCCACGAGCTACAGCCTCCACCAGATGTTTTCTCAACAGAGGAGGATGAGCTGCCCCATCCTGTGTCCAGCTGCTCCAGCCCAGACTGGAGCTGACTGAGGGGTTTGCAGTGCAAGAGGTGACAGTGCCCACGGCCCTTCCTGGCAGCCCTGTGGCAGGGTACGCTGCCAACCACCACCAAGGGCCCTGCAAGTTCAGGGAGCTGCTCTGGGAGCTCCCACAGGCTCTCTGTGGGTTGAGCAAAAGCATCTCCTTTTTGCCCTGACTGTGTTGATTCAGAAGCACCAGCCTGGCACTGGCCAGGCCCTGCACTTAATCACACTGCAAACCACACCACCTAAACCAGAGGTTAAAAAAACCCCAAACCCCTAGTTCTGCCCTGAAAAGTGCCTCCCAGGGCAGCGCAGTTAAGAGGGCTCGTCCCTGGCTTGTCCTCACTGAGCAAACAGAGCCCAGAGCTGGCCTCCCGTGAGCACAGATGTTTCTCTTAAGGCTGGACACTGGTGTTTGTGTTGCTGAACGGGGAGAGGGAATAGCCTGACCCTCCTGGTCTTCCTCCTACAGATCCTTAGGCACCCACCTGCGATTTCCTACAGCCTCTCCCACGCTAAGTACAGCAAAGAATAATCTAAACACTTCCTGAGGCCGATCTGCAGAACAGCCCTGCTGCTCCCAGGGCGCCGGTTTCCACACAGGAGTTGCTGAACTCTGAGCTGCAGGATAGCTCTGACTGGTCTCCAAGGCCACCCCTTGGTCTTTGACTTTGGTGGTCGGTGCGGGTAAAGCTGGTGTAGACTCATCACACAGTTACTAATGGCCCCTCACACGAGAGTGACCTGGGTGGGATAGAGGGGAGATAGGGGGCTGACCCACACACACACGTGAAGGTTCATGGGCGCCTGAGCATGGCCAACGAGAAGGAGCCAAGGAGGGCTGCTGCCAGAGTCTCACCCAGTGCAAGGAATTCATTTACCTGCAACTCTGCTCATGCAGGGGGGCTGGTGGGTGGAAAGTGCCTCAGCCTGACTCACAGAACAGGAGGTTTATGGCTTCTGGACAAGAGGGTGGCTCTGTACAGAAACCTTAAGCTTGAGGGCCACTGCCTGTTACACTGAGGAGGGTCCCCATCTCTTCAGGTTATCTAGAGAATCACACCCTGTGGAGTCCAAGAGTGTGAGCTAAAGCCATCACAAGACACGGCTGAGTGAGGGCCCCCAGAGCTTGCAGACAGACACCTGAATGTTCCTTTGTACCCTGGGCCAGAGCCAGCGCACGATTTTCTGCCTCTATAGATGAAAACAGTTCCCATTCCTTCCTGCATATCCTCTTTCTGCAGAGGGACTGATCTGGGCTCCAGCAATGCTCTGATACAGGACTCTGCTGAAGCAGTTTATGACCAGGGGTACTCAGTTCTGCCCTGCCTGAACCATATCTGCATCCTACAGGGAAAGGAGCACTCTTGGAGAAGAAGTACACACCAGAGGTTCTTGTGCCACAGCCATAACCTCAGCTTCTGAGCCCGTGGTATGACACCAGCACAGCAGGTCCCAATCCCACCAGCAACACTGCCCACACAGGCGTCCCAGCACCAGCCCAGCAGCACACTCACACACTGCAGGACTTGAGACACTTTCCATGTTCAGACACCAAACGGGGCTTTTCTGAACACACTGCCCCATCCCAACTCAGCAACCTTTTGGAAGGGGGTCCACAAGAGCCTGTGTGTTCACTAACATCGAAGAAGGAAAGTCCAGTCTACAACAACACATCAGCACTTGCTGAAGGGCACCCGCAGAAGAGCAAGGTAGCCTTCGGGGTAACCCCCAGGCTCACCTCCTGCTCCATGCCAGGACAGACCCTAACCCCAGCCCCACCACACGTCATCGGGGCACAGACACGGGAACTCACACAACTGAGAAAGAAAAAATTCCCTGTGATCTCTTCAGTGCTAAAAGAGTTTATCTGGTGCCTCCTGGGCAGTTCAAGGAGCCACTTCTTACAGAGAGCAGAGCCTGAGTGTCACACTTGGAAAGCAAAATAAGCTGATGTAGTCTCTCCTCTCTAAACACAGAAACCAACCAAACACACATCTTTCCTTTAAACTCCCCTCCTTTCCTCAGCCTTCAATCCACAGAGGCTCAACTATACCTTGCTGACCACCGAGCTGCCAAATTCCAGGGTTTAAATTAAAGCTGCCTTTGAGCTAGAAGAGCCCAAAAAAGCCCCCGAGACCACAGCCTGACCAGCTATTTTCTCCTTTTTGTCATTTTGTAGTTTTATGACCTGACGTGTGGTGCAGTCAAGAAAGCAGCGATGTAAAACGGCCCTTTCTGCCCAATATATCTGCTCCCCCTGGAGCTGTGAGTCACGGTGCCTCAGTTAATAGCACTCAAAGCTCGGGTTTAGCGCCGCAAAGCTGGTGGAGCTGAGGAGAGAAAGTTGGAGCCCATCCTGACTCTGCTACCAGCCCCACAGAAGAGCAGCACAGGTAACCTTCCCAAAGCACTGCCAATCTGTTAAAAAATGAGCTCTTGTGATGAGGGGAGCATCAAGCCCACCCCACTGGGAGACCTGTAGGCACAGATGAATAATCTACCTATGCTCATTGCAAGTCCATGGCATGGGAAGGCAACGCAGGCAGCAGCTGAGATGCTGTCTTTAGAAACTGCAGGCTGGAGGCACCAAGGAAAACCAGGAGGGAAGTGTTCCACACGCAGGGACCAAGGGCTGGTCCCACTGATGGGGCTGGCAGAGGGCTCTCACACCAGGTTAGATGGTCACCTCCTGTAACACCATGTTAACCAGCCAGCCTCTCTCAGGGAGGTCAGGCTGCAGGACTGAGTCACTCCTTCTACCCTTACCCTACCGAGTGCAGCACTTGCAGAGCACAGGAACCCACTGCCATGCTTGGCTGCACCATGAGGACACAATGACTGCTACTAGTGCAAAGGGCAAGGCCATCGCCACACTGGGCTTTAGCAGTGGGGCTCTCACACCCCACGACTGTACTCCAAGCTGGGCCCTAGCTCCGGAGGGTCTGGCTTCTCACAGCCTACCTACCGCTGAGTAGAGCCCAGAGTCACTGGGGCCAAGGCTGGGCAGTGCTGTGTGCGGACATGGACAGACTGACTAACATGGCCACCTCCTCCCCTGGGGCAGCCACTTCCAGTGACGGGAGGAGCAGGATCCTGTCGGGAACGAAGGGGGCAGCAAACACAAGTTAATAACTTGGGACAGGGCTGAAGTGTTTGAGAGGAAAGAACATCCTCGATGAAGGAAGGAAGCATCATGATGCAGGGCAGAGGCTGCAAAACAGACAAGACTTGGAAGCCAGAACACTCGCAGTTCTTTCCAGCATTTCAAAGTTACCCTGTGTTGCCACCAGCCGTCAGAACCACTCACAGGGCTGCTGTGCAACCCCTGCAGCATGGGGTCATTCCCTAGCAGGGTTTGTGAAGGAAAACCCCAAGAGGCCCCCGCTGGAAGCACTCCTGTACAATACCAGTTAACCCCAGTGCACACAGAGATAGCATCCTTTAAAGACTCCGGTTCACACAGTTCGTTGCCATAAGCTCAAGAGTCAGAGAGAAAACACTTCACTACCCCTGAATTCAATGTCAGCAATTTCCCAGGGGGTCTGGACTCTAGCCTGGGTACAGGAGGGGTCCTGCAAGTGTCATTACGCGAGACAATCTTCTTCCACTCCCCAGCAGACATAACCTGTCCTGCCAAGGAACATCACCCCACCTCACACCCCACTCCATGTGAACAGTTGAAGTCACCCCAGATTGTGTTGCACTGATACCTGTAACACTGGACACCCTGGAGACCTCCTGGGCTGGGGTGGAGCGGTTCCGGCTCTGCTGCCTGCGCCTGCTCGCTGCTGACCTCGTGGTCCGCAAGTGAACTTCGCTCACTTTGAAGAAGGCCACCATGAAGGGCTGTTTGTCATACGGGCCATCTCGGCCGATGAGACCTGCTTCCCTGGGGTTTACGCTGAACCCTTTGAACCAAAGGGAAAGAGAGGGTTAGAGAAATAGCACAGTGGGGCCATTCCTTTCAGCTTCGCAGCACCCTGTGAACAGTTTCCTTTCTTCTTGCTTTGTCTTTACTCATCTCTACTCACTGAACACTCCCATCCTGCCATCATGACCTGTGGACATTCCTACACCACCAAACCAACCACCCTGGACAAGAGGCATCCTGTAGCACCTCTAGCACTGTGCAGCATCTCTGCTCAAGTTTAACTCCTGCTGAAGTGTCACAGCAGCTGCCCTCAGAAAGGCCAGTCCCATGCAACACCTGCATCACATCTGTGCCTCAGCTCTGATGAGGTCTGAGCACCAGCGGCAGCCAGCACCGCACACCACTGTACAGCACATGCACTGCTCCTCCACTGCAGGGGGACCCTGCTAGCACCTCTTCTAGACAGCACTGGAGAGACTCGTGAGATGACTCACGTTAGCTGGCTATAACCTACCATCCTGGGTCACCACGCTCAGCTGCAGTCCCATGTTGTGCTGAGGGCTCATCACCCACATGTTACTGGTGGCAGTGACATCGAACTCCAGCCAGCCCTCATCTGAGGCCCACACGGCCCGTGTGTCCAGCAGGAACAGGTCAGAGGCTCTGTGTAGAAGAGAAGATCATGATGTCTGAGATGTTCTCCCCCCATTTCTGCTGCTACAGAAACAAAACATGAAACCATCCCAAGTGATGATAAAAGAGAAAACCTCAGCACCCCAAACTTGCCTGTCTGCACCCAGAGCTTTGCCATGAGATGCAAGCGGCTTCCACACGTGAAATCAACAGCCACAAAGGCTTGTCACCATCTTCTAGGCTGCAGGGAGGCAGTCCTCCTCAGCTCCATTGCCAAGGGACTGCTGAGGCACTTTTCTTCCTCCTGAAGAGTAATGCTGGTCCCAGCAGGACTGTGGTCAAACCACCGGCATTTCCAGGCATCCAATGGCTCTTACCTAAGGGGTTTCACGGTCTCAGCCCCCCCCTCAGAACACAGATCCCAAAATTATCAAAATGAAAGATAAAAATTAACTAAGGGCCCAAGCATCAAGAAGCGAAGGAAAATGAAACTAGAGGTATCTAAAGACATTTTTCCGAGGGTTACCAGCAAGGCTTGAAGCACCTTGTTGCAAGGCTGTTGGCACTGGCTCTCCATCATCAACTTGAGCTTCAAGTTTCTATAGAGTCTAGAACTTTTTTGCAGTATCGGATGCCAACAAAAACTCAGTGCAATGACTTCTGTTGGAGGAGTGCCCAGAGGAGTCCCCTGTATATTTTCTCATTGAATTCTTCTAGGCATAACCCTCCTGTGCAAGAGAGTTACGACTCCTCTCCTTCCCTTGTGGCCACCATCACCAACTGGGTGTTGATCCCATCTTCATCTGTCTTTCCCCCTTCCTTCTTTTTCTGCTAACAGTAACTTAATGGAAACGAGCAAACAAGGGTACCCGCTCCCCCACCCAAGGTGCCCGCTCCACCCACCATAGGTTAACTTCAGAAAAACCCCATTTTGATTGAGTTACCTTTTATTTTTGGCCATCTGCTATGTCACAGTGCCCAGCAGCCTGGTGGTGCATGAGATCACAGGTGGAAAAACAAGCACTGGGAAGGGTATCTGGGCTCCTAGAGCAACTATTTTTACAGCATGGAGGCTTCCCCCCACCTCACTGGTAGCCACGTACCCCGCAGTTGACTCAGCAGCCTTTCCCACAGGAGTCCTTGCCACTGCTCCTTCAACGGGAAGAGAGTTCAGGAGCAACTCTGACCTTCACCTCCAACCTGGTGCTGGCCAGCTGCTGTGTGTTTTGGAAATCTTAAGGCCGAAAGATTTGGGCTTTCCCAGGCAGGGCATCTGAACTGAAGGGCTGCTTAAAGGAGCCCACGAACCGTGGCTGCTACTGAGACCACTCACTCTTCTCCTCTCCAGGGAAAGAGGGTGAAGGATTTGCTGCAATTGGTGGGGGTGTGCATGCACATGCACAGGTGAGATGGAGTGTGCAGAGAGAAGGGAGTAGAACGTGCCCATGGCCACCACACTCCTGTGGAGCAGGCTCATTAGTCCTGACTCTGCTTCTAGAAGCAATGGGGAAACTACTGGCATTTTCTGGCACCCATGGCTCACAATGGGCTGCAACCTGCTACTGCTCCATGTGCCAGCTCCTGTCCTGCAAAAGGAGAACAACCCCACCAGCTCCACCTTACAGCCACCTTGGAAAAGAAACAGCTGAGGAAGCAGCCAGCGACTCTTGTGCTGAAGAGTGCGTGCTGTGCACACACAGACACAGACCCAGAGTCAGTACAAAGTCTGAAGAGTGGATAAGGTGGTCAGAAATCAGTCACAGACTGAGCACGTGGAATGAAAGAACTGAACATCCAGGCAGCAAGTGATGCAGCTACTATGCAGTGAGGCAGGCAGGGGCCTCCCAAGAGAAAGCAACAACCACAGACACTGTCACGTTAAGGAAAGGACATCCCCAAACTACAGCATTTGAGAATAACAGGCGGCAGGGTAGGACCTGAGGGAACCAGGGGCAACATGAATGGGAAAAACTAGAAAAAGAAAGGATGGGGGAAAACACAGGAGCCCACATCATTTTGCAGAGAGGAAGGACTGTCTGCTCTCAGCACAGGCTGAAGCAAGTGGAGTCAGTACGAAGGGCTCACGCTCAAGCAACCCCACATGGCGAGGGAATCACAGGACCTCTGGAATCTGCACAGGCGGACTCTCAGGCTCAGTGTACAGAACACAAATCTCATCTCCAGAACAGGGAGTTTCTCACCACCCTCCCTGCCTAAACCGTCCTCTGGGTTTTAATACAGGTTAATGATTCCCAGCTCAAAACAGGAGCACTGTATGGCTCTGGACCCTCAAGTATGGTCTCAAATTCCATGGAATAAATGCAAGGGCTTCCGTGGCCTCCAGAAGAACTCTGGAGGATGACTCCTCTCTGGAGGAAAGCAAAGGTCAACACCACACTCACAAGTGGCTGCAATAAACACAAAGTTGTACACAGTTTATCGGAGAAATATGGCCTGTGTGATTCAGAAGGCAGGATTTCACCCCAGTGTCCTCAGGGAGAGCCGATCAGTCAGATATAAATATCAAGTATAGCTGCTATTCTTAACACCGGCATCCCGGCCACAGACCTGGGCTTCATAGGAGAAACACCCCACACTGAGCTTCAGCGTGTTTCCTCCGCTAGAGAAATATTTTGCTAACCGAAGCCTTTCAACAAAATCTCTCTGGGTGTTAATTCTCTTCAATTGTACCCTAATTAGATTAGAATTAGTCAAATTAGTAACCAGGTCAAACGGTTCGTCTTAGTTACTACACTTAGTGAAATGTGCACATGAAAATAATTCCTGTGTTCTGGGCACGCATTACAACATGGAACTTGGCTGCAGGAAAACCTCCAGAGCTGTAAAACACTACACTTAACGCAGCAGCATCTGCCGAACCAGGTTTTTCATTTTCTCACCTCCCGCCCTTCTTTCCCCAGCCAGGGAGACAGTGAGAACAAACAGAAATCTCACCCTCAAAATGACCAAGTTAAAGGTCTCGTATTTTAATTACAGCTCTTGGAACAACACTGCTGGCCCAGCTTCAAAGCTCACCATTACCCAGGTGTTTAAGGGATTGTTACGCATCGACAGCCCCTTACCAAAGCATTAATTACTCCAAGTCCCTAAAACTTTCCTCAGCTGAACCTTTTTGTTTACTTTTCTTCAAAGACAAGTTGACATAGCAGTCTAGACTGCCTCGCAGCAGTTTCTCAGAAGGGAGCTGTGCAGAGCAGCGTGTGGATTTACATGTTCATTAATGCACCTTCTAAATGCTCTTCTGCACACCCACGAGTCTTCAGCTTGCACTGACATCAACCTTCTGTAAAAGCTATCCTGCTCATAGCAAAGCACAAGATTATTTGCTCTTAGCCACCAACGACAGATTAACCACACTCTGTGCCGAGTTGGACAGAGCACCCCCCGCCCCGTACATTAAAAACTGGCCCCCCAGCCTTTCCAGACCTCTGGATCCACCACCTCACAGTATCTGCAATCACTGCTCTGAATTTATCACTAAGAGAATAGACCGTATGTGGAGTTCACACAACACGAGGCACTGCTTAGGGTTCAACACCAAACCCTAACAACTTAGTGCATCCAAAGGGTCATTCCCCAAGGATTTAAAACCACCACACACAATTGAATCAGTGCTTGCTCGTTCAGAGCCTCAGGCAAGGGCCAGCACCTGGCACAAGCTGCCTAGGAGGCACGGACAGTCTAGATTGGTTTATGGTATAAGAAGGAAGTCGGCAAGGGCAGGGGGCAAGTCTTGTAGAGTCACTGGGAGAGCAGCAGGCAAAATGCTAGTTTCATGGCTGCATCTGGCAAAGAGACAAGATCAGAGCTTAAAGGTAGATGTAGTGTCCCCATTCCAAGGCTGCAGGAAGCTCAGCCTCCAGGTCCCCTGGCAAAACCAACACCGATATCAGAGCACAAAGGTATCCTCTACATCTGACTCAAGGTCTTGAGCTTCACGGCTCTGAGGAATGATCATTTTACCAATAGGAACCCTGAAAACAAAAACCAGCACAAGCCACAGGGGCTGGAGGTGTATTTCTCATTTCTAGACTATGGTTTAATGAGATTAAGGTGGATTCTAGCTGTAGTGATGGCTACGGTACTCAGAGTTTAGAGGCAGTTTAAGGTATGCAGAGGGCAAAGGGTGGGTGTTTATCTTTGCACTTCAAGAAAAGCAATCAAGCACTGATATGATATTTTTGAGCTTGGGTGGGAAAAGCCAGCTGCTTGTGGAACTAGAATGTTTGACTTTTAAACTACTAAAAATTAACTGTCCTAAAAGACAACAAATCGCATCCCCACAGTGGGAGCAGAGCTACAGTGCGGACAGACACTTCCCTATAGCATCATGGAAACAGCTCTATCGTATACAAATATATGCACACTATACACAAACCTGACCCCAGCCTGAAACAGATTGATGCTGCTTTTGCCATGTGTATTACACAACCCATTCCAAAACCCAGTGGAGGACGGTTATTTATTTTCTGAGCTATAAACACTGCCTGCAAATCAATTTGCCCTTTAAATTGGAAGCTCAGATCGCATTTGTATAAATATCCTGTTGCAGAGAGGAAGACTTTATTACCACTGTAACCGGCAGCAAAAACCCAGCGAGCACCTTAACCCTTAAGGAATTGTGCTCGGCAGAGGACCATCCCCCAGGCAGCCATGCCCGTGTCCACACGTGGCTTATCACAGAGCAGGGAATCTTTCTGCACATCACGTCCTCGTATTTCATTCTGGGTGCAAACGAAACTGTTTAATAAACTCTGACCATGAAGGCACCGTATCTGCCTTTGATCACTAACACAGGCCACTGTGTTTTTCATGGATCCGCTGTTTGGACAGTGTGGGAGTGCTCCGAGGTCTGCGTGGGCAGGATATTTACACTTGAAAACATACTGATGATCCAAACCAAGGACTAACATCTTTGATCAACCATGAACTGCCTTCCCTAGTCCTGACCTGACACCTCTCCGGGTGACAGCAAGGAAGTTTCAAGAAATAGAAAGAAATTAATGAGCTGTTTCCAGGACAAACCCATGGCTTCCCTTCCTCTCGCTTACATGGTGACCTGCTCCCACAGGATCAGAGGGCACAGAGGGCTTTACTGGGCCTTCCACAGATGAGCATACCACCTTGGGAACAAGCCCTCGCACAGGGTTCGGCCAGGAGGACTCAGGGCTATGCAGTCACCAGAGACCACTGAGGTGGGACAAGCACCTGGATGCTGAGGCCGTTTGTCTTCCACAACTGGTGCTGTGGCAATCTCTCTGTTTTCTTGACATACCAAAGACAGGAAAATAAATCTCACCCTGGCCTTCAGGCAGCACAGCCTTGAAACTGAGCAGGCTGTTCTCTATACAGCCCAACCTTACACTGCTGACTGCTGTCCCACCCTGATGGCTCTAGGAGCCTCTCCACAGCAGCCACTAACAAGCCCAGCAGTCTGTGCTGAGACAAAGTTAACTGTCCCTGGGTTAGGATCAAGAGCATAGTTTCTAGGCACCGGTTGGGTTTTTTACCTTTAACAAGGGTGTAAGGAATAGGAAGGTGAAAACATTACAGACACAAGTGAGTCAGTATTAAAAGCCTTTTGTTTTGTGAGGGAGAACGTGCTCCGATCACGCTGCCCTCAACGCACACCTCACTGCCTGGAGCCTCCCTGAGTATCACCTGTATTTCTGATGCTCAAGGCTCAAACTCCTTCCCAAAGGTTTTACACTATTTCAGCCAGATTCGCTCTCTGATCCACGTACAGCCCTAACCCAGGAGGGTCTCAAACAGGCCCATCCAACCCCTGTGTTAGCCTTGTCTGCAGCAAAGCCCAGCTGGTGATTCCATAACGTCAGGCTTGGTCCTGTTTCTGGCCCTGGGGAGCGGCCAACAGAGCCTGGCGACGCCGAGCAGCAGCTCACACATCTGGGCTGGAGTCACACGCTCAGGCTGTTACTGTCCAGATGAGCTTTTCTTTCCCTTTGCTCAAGCAATACTGCATTAAGCCACTTCATTACACTTAATTGGAGCCAAGGGACACGTCCAGGCTCTGAGCTTTGCTGAAGGTTTGTATTTACCGACTGATCTGCCCTCACAAGCTCCTGTCTTTGAGAGGAGCAGGCAGGATTTTCTCTATTTTCTCTTCAGCCTTCCTCTTGCAGATTGCTGGTCCCAATCCATCCGAGCCAGCTGCCCTGGTCCCCAGAAGTATTTCATTAGCTACTAATATCCACCTCAGACAACTGGTACCCTCAGAAACGCCAAGTTTAAGTTAATGTCTTTGAACTTTCTCTGGAAACTGCCTGTGTGACCGTCCAGGCACCTTCTGTGGCCTTCAGAGATGACTTTTCCTGACCTTAAGGAATATTTGTCAGCAGGGCAAGATTTAAAAAACTGCCTCTTCGTCTCTTGTTTCACCTACAGGTTCACCAGCAGGACTTCAAGATCCGTGCAGACTCTACAAACTCCTCCTTATGCAATAAAATGCCATCAAATGTCAGGAAATATCAGGCTGTTATTCAAAACATGAGTCCAAAGGAAGTGTGACACAACTTTTTTTAGCTTTTAAGTCAAAGGCAGCTGTTCTTTTCTGGCTCACAAGATGTTTGCTACAATGCAACAGAAGCCTCACAAATATTTAGCAAGTCCCTTCAAAAAAATGCCTTTCCCCCACCCCCCCTTGTCATTGACGCTTCCAGAGTCCTCAACAGGAAGATAAAACATTATGCTCCAAATTAATCCACTGAGGCAAAAGCTCTTTGGGTTTCTCCCCCACCCTCCAGTAAAAGCAAGTAAGCAAACTGATGATCAAAACCCAAAACCACCCAAAAAATACAGCTCCTCGGGGCATACAGAGGAATCTGAGTCATTTTTCCTCTCCATGAAGAGACTACTGAGCGGCTGAATACAACATTTTCCTATTTGTTTTCAAGGACGTTCCCAGGCCAAAGCCCACCCTGGTCACCAGCGTGGCTGCGTGCTTGCATCTGCAGTTGCAGCAGCCTATGGAGTCAGGAGCTCAGCTGAAGGTAACACAGCAGCTTCTGGTATCTTATTTTAACATCTGCAGTTGCTTAAGGTAGTGAGGACAATCAATAGAGCTGGCAACTGATGTACAGACACTTTCATATACAGATATCTACAGAGAAAGCATAGGTGTGCACACGTTTCCATGTGTGCCTCTGCGGTTCCTGTGGACAGGAAAAGGAGTCCTTTGAACTGAGAAAGGGCAGAAAAGGGCACGGCCTTTTTACAGCTGCAAGAATCCATGAGCCACATCTTGCCCACCTCTGCGCAGATGATGTGACAAGTCCCACAGACTCATCCAAACCCAAACATTTTCTTCCTTCCCACCAGTAAAAATAAATAAAGAAAAAGAAACAAAAAGGGAGCCCTGGGGGACAGGATGAGTCAGAGGTTAGTGATGAACTACAGACACTCATCCCTGGGTCAGCGGTTCACGCCCAGCCCATGTCAGGAGGGACAGGAGCTGCTGGCAGTCTGGACCTGGAGGAAGCCACTTAACGATTCCCAATCCCAACAGTGGGATCCCCTCAGCACGGTCGCCAGCAGCAGCAGCAGGAGGAAAATGATGGAAGAGAAGTGAAATACCCAAAATAACTCAGCAGCTCTGGAGAAAGAGTGCTCTGGTGATCCCCTCCCAGAAGCAGGCGCATTAGGGGCTGTACGCTGTACTTTATTTCTCACAACACTATCCTCACTCAGTTCACTCCAAAAGAAAGTCACATACACTTCAAAGCTGAGATTTCCTCTGTGCCCTGCTCTGGTGACCATCACAGGGCAGTGCATCCATAGACACTTGGCAGAGATTTTCCTCCAGCTCCAGAGGTGGGATCTCTGCTTGTGAAATCTAAACCAGAGCAGCGGCTCACCAATCCTTCCTCAGCGTAGCTCTAAACCAACAGTGCAGCCGCTGCCTATGAAATCTGCATGACCACCTGGACCTGCGTCAGCTCTTCAAGTGGGCATTGATGTAACAGCCCAGCCAGCGAGCACTCGGAGCATCAAGGGAACACAGGTCTTCTAAAACTAAACCCTTCTCCCACCATCAATATACCCAAGTGTTTCTCCTCTTTTCTCCAGAAGCTACACTTCCCTCCAGCACAACCACCAGCTACCTGATGTTGCCCTCACATCAGGAAACCATCAAACGAAGGTCCCTGCAAACAGTGTCAGTGGAAAGGCTGGAGAAAGGACCAGAAAGGGAAACACACCCAGGAAACTGCCTGAAAATACACAGAGCTTTTTTAAACTCTCTGTTTGATTCCTTTACAGTTACAGTCCTGACACGTTTCAGCAGAAGTAATGAAACACTTTCCTACCACAACATTACTCCTACTTTTAATTGAGTGTGTATTTCCATCTTCTAACCCTACAGGATTCCCCCAGCACGTTCCTGACACGTTACCCTTTAGTTAATTGCTCCATTCACCCTTGTTTGGAATTGTGTGTCACCATTTCTATGTTCCTCTCTCTTTACCTCTCTCCTTGCCACTGAAAAGCCCAGGAGTGGTTCTTGATGCTAAATCATATTTACTTTAACTGAAGCCAAGCCATGAGTGTGCTAGGGCTGCAGGGGCTACAAGCAGTTTCGTTGCTATGATTTGATACTGGTGATGCTACGATGGCAGGGGGAACGTACCCAGAACACAGAGCAACACCAGCACTTTGTTTTCAAAACCTAGTGCCTCACATCAGATTCTTGCTTGGTTTAAAGACATTTGCAGTTAAGTGACATTCTAGGCTACCTCTCTCGTTGGACTTTCTCCAGCTGAGGTCCTCTTTTTAAATCCTGAGTCCAGGATTTATGTAGCACTACCTCAACAAGAGCACACAAGCTCAACCTTCCCCAGGACAGCAGCTGGTGGCACAGAACTAAGCCCCTCCTGTATACCTGTTCTGATGCTCCTGCAGCACTTGGTAGATGCTGATAAGGAAGGTCTGGTTCTTAAAGCTCCCCATAACGCAGTCCTTGTAGATCCGAAACTCAGCAGCTGTGACGGCCTCGCCCTCAGGAATCTGAGACAAATTGAATTTGAACTCCTTGTGGTGCCGCTGGTGAGGCGTGAACTCCTTGTCATACTCCACTGCAGATGGGAGAAGGAAAGAAAAGGAAAAGAGGAACCGTGACTAACATCTAACAACAAAAGGTTTCCACATGCTGCCACCTGCTCCTTCAAAAATGACAGGAATCCTATTTTGCTCCCCAAAGAGAGCCTTGGCAAGTGCCAGGAAGGCTTATACAGCTAAAACCTTTCAAATGCAGCACTAAGAAAAGATGAATGTTCCTCTTCTCCAGCCAATGCCTCTGAGATTTCCTATTTTTTAAAGAAAAGCCAGCTCTGACAGGTGAAATATGACCACGGATTCTGCCGCTGTGCAAACTCTGAAGCTGCAACTGTGCCTGAGGATTTGCATGTCCTTTACTTCTTCTCTGAGCCTCGTGCCTCTCTTCCAGCAAAGGGGACAGCTAGTTTCCTCTTGCTTTACCACATGGAAGCACAGACAAGTGTTGGCACCAGGTCAACCACCTCCCTAACGGTTCTAGACCTGTGGTGAAGGATGTACAGACTTCTTTTCACACTTGGTCTGGGCTCGCTTTTTGTGGCTACCCCCACCCCAATACATGGAGCTGCAAAGGCATCCCCGAGTCTACCCTCACAACAGTAACCTCCCTTTTACAGCCTGGGATACTGAGTCACCAAGAGTGACTTGTCCAAGGACAGGCAGCAGAGCCAGAAATAATAGCCAAGGCGCTCAAGGTTCAGTGCTTTACTTACAGGTTACCTCCCTGCAGAGCACATACATCTCCTGGTTGCTGGAGACAGCCTATGGAGATTTCCCCCTCTACCTTTCCTGACCACATGCTCCCCTTCATCCACCAGCCTCAGAATCATCTGTCCTCTCCTTTCCCTTTGGCAGTCCTTCAACGTGAGCTGCCTCATCTGGCTGGGCTCAGGGCCTGGCTCCCCACGAGACACTCAGTCACATCCTTCTCTTTGGATCTCTCACCTGGAAATCTTTTCATGTCCACACGACTGCTGCTGAGCCCAGCCATGGCACAGCACTCCAAAAGTGTGTGAGGAACTGCTGCAGGGGCACAGGCAAACACATCACCCGCTGTCAGCACTGAGTGCTCTTGCCAACCTTGGCTGTCTCGCATGACATTTGTCTGAGCTGGTTAGATGTCATGCAAATGACAAATGTGGATGACCAGATGCTACAGCTTCCAGAAATGAGGTGGTGACACCCAGCATCTCTGCCTGATTGCACCAAAGCCAACAATGGTACCACTCCCAGTTCCTCTCAGGAATTACCTCACTGTCTATCAGTTACTGGTAACTGGTGCTTCTCTTTGAAGCACCTACCCCTGCTTTTAACTGGAAATTACTCTGGCAGCACCAGACTGGGTTGGCATCACATGCTCATACACCCTACAAGGACTGCCCAACTACTCCCCAGGTTAAGCCCTGCAGGATGCACCTCCCAAGGCAGTGACCGTGTCCTTTCAGAGATTTACAGGCATCCAAACAGCAACTGGCTGCTTGCCGCAGGACAATATGCCCACCTTAGCCCTTTCACTTGCTGCTGTGAGACAGGAGGATGCAGTTAACAGTGAGGGAATGCCTATACCCATGGGTCTGCAGAGACACACGTAGGAAGTGACAACTCTTGGTTTAGAAATTGCCAAATCCTCGCTTGTGGATTCAGAAACCAGCCAAAGCCCACAGCCCCTCCTCTGCTGTCACAGAGATGAGCTGACCCATGGGTGAGCAGCTGCTCTGCCCTGGGCTCGCAGCTGAGGATGGTAACAGAGGATCAGGAAGAGCAAGGGGAAGGACACAACCAGGATGAGCAGCAAAATTCCAGAAGAGTGCCAGAAAACTGAAGTCACACTGGAGAGACACAGCAGATGGAGTATTCAAACGCTTCCCACCAGCTGTGGCCCCACATCGAGATGTGACACGGCTTGTCCAAGCACACAAGTAAGATTGCAGAGCCATCCCACCTGCACCAGCCTCAAAACAAGCCCAGACACCACTTTTTGTTGTTTCCAATCACTTTCCAATCCCATGTCGCCTAGAGAGAACTGAGCTCCCCACACTTCCACTCCGCTAAATCCATGTCGTCCTGTTCTTCTTGTCTAAGGGAGTAACCACTGCAAGCCACAGGAGGAAGAAAACCCCATCACAGAGTGCCAAAAGCAGCAGCAGGTAGATGCCTGACCCCGAGTACCCTCTCCTGATATGCTTACAATAGCATTTTCCTGTTGTTTTAAACTTTCCTCCTTTATCCCTGCCCTTGTCCGAACACCCCCCCCAATCTGAGAAGCTGACTAAACTAATTGCAGAGGAGACACTGGGACTGATTTTGTTATCAGGCTTGGCAGAATAAACAGCCCCAAGCACACAAACAAGGAAACCTTTTTTTAAATCTTCAGATTAAGTAGTTTAGGGGGTTTTGTGACAAGAAAAGCCTGTTGGGAAGGAAATGCTGTTGAGCCAGCGGTGCCCTCCTGGGCTGTGTTGAGAAGCATCCTTACAGCATCGCAGCACAGAGAAAAGCCTACGTTAAGCTTGTATGGAGCAAGTATAAAAGTTTAACGAGCTGGAAAGTTTTTCTGGCCATGTATCTTCCCATGATACAATGGAGGGTGGGTTTTTTTTGCTTTGTGGGAATGGTGAGATATTTAAGTTCTATATTCTCATTGTCACCCCATCAAGTTAATAATAAACTGTTTTCGTTCAGCAAGACCGCTCAGAAATATGAAATGCCAACAGCTACTCTCAGGGGACTTCTCACCCCCTGGAAGTTGTTCCTTTCTAACAAGGAAGTCAAGTTCTAGCACAGTAAAAGTTGGACAGGCCAGGCTGGAGCTGGCAGTTCCTAGGATTACCCAGTCCCTATCACTGTTACGTTAGTGTGCTCCAGATGACCTCGTACTCCAAACACAGACAGTGCTTGCCCAAGCACAAGGCGGCAGCAAAAGGAGACACTGTTTCTCAGACTGCTTTCCAAGTATTATTTCTTCCATATGAACCTGCTCAGGTCGCTCTGACTGATGACATGCAAAATGCAGAGACTATTTCCATTGAAGATCGAGATGAGCAGGTCCCAGCTGGGCAACCTCATCCAGGGAGCACCAGGCAGGATGAACACCAGCAGCCCTGAGCACATGCATAACCTCTGCCCAGTACTGGTGGAACATCAAGACCAGGTCAGGCAAAACCAGGGATTAGAGGGCCATGACAGGAACCAGAGTCATGTAAAATTCACCCTCACAGTCAGGTTATCCTCAACCTTACCACTCGTTCGTTGGAACACAGATCCAGGCATTCACGTACCAGACTGGGCTGGGCAAGCAGTGGTTTTAGCCCACACACCATGATCCAAGTCCTCAGAGCTCAAGGGCTGTCCTGTCTGCCCCAATGCCAGCTAGGGCTTTGGCTGCTCCTTCAACAGCATCACAGATGAGGGTCTCAGCTATGGACATCAGATGCTTGGTTTTCTTTACTGAGCAGAGCAGCTGAACACACACAGTTAACAGAGAAGCTTGCCAGTAGCTCTTTACATTCCCCTTAACAAATATTTGTAAATGCTATACAAACACAACACTATTGTTGAGCATTTAAAAAGGCAAGAGGGGCAAAATTAGGGTTACTGTGGTTTTGAATTTTGTGTATTCCAGCTTAAGCTAGTGTTGCAATAGCCAATTTCAGCACAAAATGTCCTTGGTTTAAAAATAACATCCTACTTACAATACTCCTTACTTTAAAAACACTGCACCATAAAAAAACCCCAAACCAATAAAATATAAGAAATGAACACAATGCATCTATTTTGGTTGCTGTACCATCCTGCTTCCACTGGACTGCATCTCACACACGCACCTTAGGCACCAAAGGAAACCTCTAACGACAGCCACAGAATGAACTCTGCTCACGCATAGGAAACTCCAGCATGTACTCTGGGATCTAAAGTAACTGGGATGCAGAAAAGCAGCACAAGCATTTCCTGAGAAAACACTTTTCACCCAGAACAGCAGCACTAAAGTGTCAGGAGAGCTGATGGATCTCCCCAGCCTGTTGGGAAAAGTGTCAGCTCAAGTACTCAGGTGAGGACCTTATGGGGGCCTTAAGGAAGTCTCCAGCCCATACTCGGAGCTAAAGCCAGAAGTCAGCACCAAAACTATACAGACTCAACCTAATGCTCCAGAAGGAAATTAAAAGAATTATCTATAAAATATAATGTTCAAAACAACCTGGTTCTGTGAAAGGGCCAAGAAGAGAACAGGGTTCCAAAAGCATGAGATACGATTTAGGATGGGACGCTGTATCCATCCTGTCTCAGCAAAGCTGAAACTTCCTTTGCAGCCCTCTATCTTCAGTGTGGACTTGGCTTTGCAGGACCTCTGCAAGCACAATCCAGCAAAAGCAACCAGTGATTACAGCCAGCTTATGCAGAGGGAGCTGTGCACAAGCACTCGTGAATTCAGTCCGAGCACCAATAAGTCATTTCTCCTTACTTCTCAGTCTTCCTACACAATTCCCCTCCCCAATAAAATGAGAAATCCACTGCAAAACTGGAGGTGTTCTCACCACCACAGCTCCATAATAAGCACAGAGGCGATTTCTCCATTTTACATCATCAATTTCTGCATTAAATCAAGAGCATTTATCACATCTGGCACAATGAAGCACAGGATTAGGCCTCAAATACTTTAAGCATTACCACAGCCCCAACAGTCCCCTCTAATAAAAGGACCGTGTTCATATGTGACTGATCCACTGCCACAACCTCACAGCTTCATCATGAGAACCTCTTCAATTATAGCTGTCAATAATTTGCACAGGAGAAAATCCATGTAACCCTCAACCTTGCTCACATCATCTGTAAAAGAAGTGTGAAAGGCAGCAGGAACCCAAACTCTGATGTATTAACACACCATTTCCCAAGCTGTGAGCTAGTAAGGTCTTTAAAATAGAACAAACTCAGGCAAGATGTTAAAATAAACGGTCCAAAAATAAATCCTCCCCTGCCCAGTGTGCATAAGGATGAAGATCCTTTCTTCCCATCTTGCACTCAGCCAGTCACCTCAAACACCTTCCACAATCACAGCAACTCCACACAGCCCCTCGAGATAGCCAAGGCTGTTTGTTCCCATCACCCCAACTGCGGTGACACATCTGTCCTCTCCCTACATTAAGTACAGTGCCTGCTCCTCTGCTGCTGCCCTCCTCTCCCCACATACATGTTTGGCACCGAGGGGCAGTTTTTAAACTGCAAAACATCCAGTTACTTAAGGGCTGGATCTAGCCCATTTCAGAGATCCCTGTGCGTGCAGCTGAGGTGCTCTACAGCCAACAACCAGCAGTGCAAATGCAACACAACTGCAAGTTTCTGACTGGGCAGCTTAGAAAGATCACCCAAAGCCAACACCTCCAAAAGGTGCTCTCATTAAACAGCTATCACATCACATCGAGGGCTGCCACAATAGAACGTGGGATTCTTCCACCGACTTGAGTGGAGCAATGCCAGTGCAGGTCAACGAAGACCTGGCTTTACGCTCCATAGCTGTGAGTGCCAGAAAGCAATGACTCAGAAAAATCAGCCGTCATTAATCCTATCCCAAAGTAATTACAGAGATTAAATTTAAACAATAACACATCACTCTCTAAACATAGAGGAGAAGGACCTTTTGCTTTCGGACAGAAAGTACAACTGAGCTCTTCTTTGTTTCTTGGTGCTGGGAATCAGGCTGGAATCAGCTTGTACAATCAGATTAGAGCAGTTGCACAACGGCTTCCTTTCAGGGGTCTCAAAGCAGAGCTAGCCTAAAAATCAAAATAATGCCCCAACCCAATGTGTCATGCCCACGGGACACCCGGCAGCACTCAAAGGCATTTTCACAGTTATCCACAAAGGTTCCTACTGTACAGCCAGTAAAGCTCTTCCACTCTGCACTGGGAGCAGCCTCACTCCGGCACATGATGGGAAGTGCCAAGGTGAAAGAGCATGTGCTGGCACTGAAAAGCTGTAATCGGTTTTGTATCTTAGGAAAACAAAACATCTTTCTGCTTAAGAGATGCCAAATGGCGTTATCAAAGGCACTACTGTTTGCATTTTTGTGGCAATATTAATGCAGTTCCCACTGAGAAGCTGATAAAGATCCTGACTACCAAACCCCCTCTCTGGAAGAAGTGATCTGAAGCTATTTCTGTACAGCGTTTCCAACTAATTTATGATTAAAATAATATTATGCTTTCCAAAAACCATTTCTACTTCACAGCCAGGCTCCATGCATGCAGACCTGGTGCTGGCAGCAGCCACGTGGGGAAGGGGATGCTCCTACTGCTCCCACTCGCTCCCTTGGTTCTATGCTACTTCCACATCCATGCCCACAGTCACTGCCCAGGACACTCAGAGCTACCCACGGGAATATTTTCCCATCCTCTGGGCTCACCACGGGTCACGGTGTGTTTCCTGCTGGCACGGCCAGCACACACAGCCCCCAGCTGCCCTGGACACGGCAACCAGCTCTGGAAGGATTGTCAGGATTGTCTCAAATGGTGCAGCAGTTGCCTGGCTCATCCTGCATCATCTCTCAAAATTATCTACCCTTCTGCAGGGATTCGGGGCATCCAAAGCAATTCTCATGCACACTTGAGACAAATTTCAACACCAAGACTGTGCAAAGCCAATTTGTTTACATTTACGAGCACTTTCCTCTCTGCGTTTCTCGCAGGGGAGGTTTTATATTCATCAGTAGGACTGAGCAGCAGCAGCAGGTAGGAAAGTGGGCAACATAACAAGCTAACTTGCTGCACACTGCCCCCTCTTACCATCGTGGGCATGTTCCAGCTTTTCATGGAACAGCCCAGCTGAGAAAGACTCTCGACCGTGATGCCATCACTCCCTGTAAAAACACTGCCCAGAGAGCTCACAGTTGTATACATTACTGAAAAGGTTTAACC
The DNA here is from genome assembly GCA_013397515.1 of Upupa epops. Lineage (NCBI taxonomy): Eukaryota > Metazoa > Chordata > Aves > Bucerotiformes > Upupidae > Upupa > Upupa epops. Next base: position 42,225 of record VZRI01010361.1, read on the forward strand.
CACTCTCAGGACACTGATCCACAGAAAAAGAACTGCTGTTTTGAATCCCATGCTGCAACGGAACCACCACTGCCCAGCACTTGTGACAGCGGCTGACACCGTGGAACGCTGTCGCATTGCTTCTTGATTAGCGTTTAACCCTTTACACAGGGCACTCATCTCGAATGAGGGCACTGAGCAGTGCCCAGCCAAACGGCCACCACAGGGCTGGGCTTTGGGGAGCCTGCAGTGCTCTCTGACAGGACACAAAGGGCATCCGAGCTGGTATTGGCCAGTTACGGAAAAGAGGATGCCCACACCTACAAAAGGTGCTTCCTTTGGAGGCAACAACACCATCTTGCACAGTTGTTCTCCCCACATTTGCCCTTCCTGTGGTGTGAGCCCAGCAACACTGGGAATTGGGCTTTGGACGAGCTCTGGGCACGCTCACCCTCCACATGAACCCACCAGAAGGATGCGGCTGACCTAGGTTCTCCTGTTATGCCTCAGTTGTGAAAACAAAGGTCTTCCACTCTGCCAAATCACTGAAATCCCCTTGTTCACTGCCCACTGGCCGTATGTCACAGGTCACTGGCACACTGTGCCAGCAAGGGTGCCATCTGGGAGGTGACTGCTTTACCTCTGCAAAGGTAACTCAACACAATGATGCTGCCAAGAGCCAAGCAGCTGTCAGACATCTAACAATTTGCAGCTGCTGTGGGTGTTGGAGCAGGGGTCACAAGATGGTCATTAATAGTTTTACCTAACCCACAGCCATCCAGCTTTTCGAAACGTGGCTTTAAAAAGAGAAGTAAATGACATCACACAGCTTTAACGATCTGCCTGGGGTAAAGAATTTCACCCTTAGCAAAAAAAAAACTAAGAACAAGAAAGACGGACTTTACAACAAGCCCCGGGTTGCCTGAGTTTTTCTCTAAGCCTTCCCTTTTCGTTATTTTTTTATATTCCCACATCCCCCAGTGACCAGCAGCATACTTGGAATGTCTCTGTCCATCTGATAAAGCCATCAGTGTAGCCGCCCGCAGGGACGCGGCTCCTCTCCCCGCTGCCGTGAACAGTCGGCCAAAAGCCAGTGAGATGCGGCACGTTGGGAAAGATGGGAGAGTCCTGTCGGGGTGGGAAATCCCAGGGAAAAAGTAAGGCTTGAGGAAAAACACTGTTAAAAGAGCTATTAAAGGAGGATTTGTGGAATAATCCTTAGTTCCACATAGTTGGCCTGACTTTCATACAGTAGCAGAGCTGGGTAGTTCACCTGAAAAACATCCAGCGGGAAAAGCAACAGCCTCTGCCAAGTCCTGCTCTTTTTTTTCCTCCCCTTCTTCCCCCCTCACTCTCACCAAATACCCACAGCAGCCCTGTGCTCTAGGCATCCAAAACTTAAAGTCCCATCAAATAGTTTTAAAGTAACAGCATAAGAGTCCTCAGGATAACAGAGGGAAGGAGCAAACCTAGATGGTTTGAAAACCCACTATGGGCACAGCTGCCCTTCAGTTTATCTTCATCCTTTTCCTTAAATTACAAGGTTCCTGGCGATGGGATTTCAAGTGAAGCAAAGAGGTGGTGTTAAAATCCTCCACAGAGCCGCATGCCCACCGTTTAATTTTGATTCATTTGGCTCCCCTGTCCTCCCTGTGCAGGACTCACGCCCCAGCTCTGCGGCTGTCCCAGCCCTTTTCCACCCCACCCAGCCCAGCCTTGTCATCACTGATTTTATTTTTCCGCTGCTCTCTCCCAGCAGTGCCCTCCTCCTCCTCTCCTGCCTCGACTGGTCACAGCCATCCTCGCAGAAAAACATCAACACGTTCCCAGCTTTCAGTAAAGGTAGAGATAGAGAGAGCCATTTAAATAAAACCCCACAGCTGATCTCAAGTCTGGGGCTTAGGAAGCATCTGTAATCCTCTGGCATGCCCGAGGTGTTTCTAATGCTGTCGACAGCCACACTGCCCAGACTCACAGTGTAGCTGGTGACTCTATGCCGAGCACACTGGTTACCAAAAATTTGCCATATTTTCAAGTGTTTTAAAACACTCTTTCTTGCTTTAAGTTCCTGCAGGATGGCAATGCTACAGAGCCAGCAGTGCAGAGGCAGCTGCCACTGAGCCAGGTTTTGTCTGGGTTTTAGTAAGAAAATCATCAGCCATTAAAAAGCTGGGACCAGGCTCACCCTCTGCACACAGGCAGCGACAGCAGGGCCAGTTGACCACCACAACCCATTTAACACACATTTACTAAATTGTTTCTATCCCTGCACACCAAACCACCCCGCAAGCGGGGCTGTGGTTCACGTGAGTGAACGTTCTCACTGCTGCTCTCAGGCAGCGATAGCCAGGCTGAAGCTTGGCATTATGTCTGCATGCAGAAAACAGGCTGTTCATTACTGCATGGCACATCCCAGTAAAGAATGTCCTCTGGTCACAATAGAACAGGACCTGATGCTGCTGTGGTACCAGAGGAGTCTCCAGTCCAGGAACAGCAGTGAAACAGCACTCCACAATGATAGTAAAGGCTGTCTGATATTAAGGAAGGGAGACAAAACTAATTATAAAACTGCTCTCTGGTACCGCCTCTCAGAGAATTGCCAGGCAGGGAACACCACGGGATCTCCAAAGAAAACACGTTTGGAGTGTTGTCTCCATCAAGGTGAAACTGGGGGGGGAGAAGCAGATGAAAAGGAAACCCCCTGTATTTACCCACCCCGGTGAACACTAATGCTCACGTGTGCTCTAACACTGTTGGGGGCTGTAAAGCTCTAATCAGGAGGTGCATGAGCAAATATTTATCCTGATCCATTCCAACTCTCTGTGGTTTGTAAATCCTCGAGAAAAAAAAATAAATCTACAGAACAAACCAGTCTAGACCACAGATTCTGGCTACTTCATGCTAGTCAGAAAATCACAGGAAATGGGCCAACTCCAGGGAGAGGGTCTGGCGGACGTCTTTGTTTTGTTTTCTGAAGGCCTGTGACTACCTGATGTACGTGCACTTGTTTGGGCAGCCGGGGGGAATTCTTTCGGGCATTCTTTAGAACATAATCACTGCAATATAGAATTCCATGTGCTTGATGTCTCGGTGAGGTGCTGACGTATAGAACCCCACAGACCCATGCTTTTCATCCAAAGACATTACATGAAAAAATCCCAACCTGAATAATAACGTCTTTGTATTTCAAGATCCAGAAGAGTTACTAACAACATCAGTGTTCACCCCAACGCATGGAAAGAATCACTTGATATCTTTCCATCAGAGGAAAATCTGAGCTGGAAAATATTTTAGATAGAAGGTTTATCTTATTGGGGACAGCATGCATTCAGAGCGTTAGAAGATCTTTCCATCCAGTGTTAGAAAAGCTTTTCTATGGGATGAAGACAAACTTTCTGCCTTTACCATGTGGAAAAAATCAAGAGTTTGAGCAACTCTGCTTCAGGCTGAGCCAAGAGAGGCTGGGTAAAGCAGAACTCTCTGCTCCTACTGTAAGCACTGAGATAAGGCCAGGGACATAAAAAAACCCAACTGGTAAACACAAGTATTTGTTAGGAAATATCACATTAGAAATCATTTTCTTAGAACTATGCTCGTAATACTTTGGATTTTAGATTGGGGTTTTTCAGTTTGGGAAAACAATAACACCACAATGAAATACCTCTAGTGGGAGGAAGTATTTATGTTCAAACACAAGATTTCTTATAAACTCAAAACCTGATGCTCCGCAACAGCATGGCTGACGCAAACCTTCCTGAGTACATCATTTAGTCTCTCATTTCTGGATCAATTTTGTGAAAAGGTTTTTTTTCCTCTGCCATCACCTTTCTGGTTCTTCTTCATTGCTCCTCACAGTGCCAAGAGCAGCCCCAGTGCAGCAGCAGTGGCTGGGACAGTGACCCCACATCCAACACACTTTCTGTCCCAGTACTTACTCAGCTGCCACTCACCTGCACAGGCTGAGGACTACCAGCCTGACCCATCTCAGATAACCTTATTACCAGTCCTATGTTTGATGTCACAAGTAAGTCCTGTTGGGTACCGTGGGATAACCATGTGTAAACATCAGGATTCTCACACAGGCACCTGAAGCAGCTGGACTATCAAGTTTAAAAGATCATCTGTGCTCTGCACCAGCAGAAATGCCCTCAACTAAAAGCTCTGTAGGACCAAGGCACTTAACTGATAGAACAGCCCCTCCATTCACAAGCCTGCAGTAGGTAGGTTCAGAGTCTCATGAACACCCCTTCCCACAAAGCAACCTCTCTCCAAGAAATTTGACCGACTGCACGTTTGGTTTTATGTCAGAAGCAAAAACACTATTTGCTTTTGGTTTTTAAAAGAAATAACCTTGGAAAGACCTTGGGAAACTAGAATGTAAATTATTTTGCAGCTTCCCTCACAACGCTCTTCTCTCTACAAGATGAAATACTCTGCTGGCATCTGTAGCAATTCTATATATTTAACACCAGTAGCGAGGCAATTTAATGCCGGAAAATATTCTACTTGATTTTCCTCATTTCCCATTAAAATTGGCTGAACTTTATTTGGCTGTTCACCTCCACCAACCAAAGACTGACATCTGCTTTTTAGTCTACCTAGGAAATAGAAAGTTTCCATCTATTTAGAGTTCACTTTGCATTCCTGTAGATAGCAGAAACCTCTAATGAAATTCTGTGCGTGCAGGGAAGAACAGGCGCCCTGCAAGGAGGACAGATTCACAAACAGTAAAAACCACTCAGATTAAAAATTCAATTTAAATAAAAGGTGCACCTCCCTTTCCTTCTTGTTCCACGCACCAGATCATCAGTGTAGGGCACTGCCAGAGAGCACTGGTAAGGCACTGGAGCGGCACGTGTCTCTGCCTTACCCTAAGCACCCTGAAAAGTCAGAGGGGGAAAAGCTACTGGCTTCCAAACACATTCATCTACAACACAAGGAGAGCAGTGGCAAGGTCCTGCCTCTGTCCTGGCACACCAAATACAGTCAGAACTGTGAAAATCTGAGAATCAAAATACAAATGTCAGCTTTTCCCCACGTGCAGACATAGCTAATGAGGGAACTGATAGCAGTCTGTTTCCAGGAGCCTGACCAGTCACACCATGCTCATGTAAGCTCAGGGTGACTGGCAGATGCTCATGTTCTGCTGACTTTGTGCAACCCAAGGGCATGTGGTGAGCTGGGCCAGGAGTGCTGGCCAGCTCCCAGCTCAACCTCTGTTAGACACACACTTGTCTACGGGACGTGCTCGAGTTGACCAGGGCTGAGCCAGCTCCTTAGACACAGCCAACAGCACTTGGACATAAAACTCTTACGAGTGGGTCTACTCAGCGCAGTATTTCCAAAACTTTATGCTACTGTGCTCCAAGGGCTGGGAGTGGAGTGACAATAGAAGACAAAACCCCTTCTGTCAGGACAGCTGTATTTGAGGTTTAGGTCTACAAATAGTTTAAATCCCCAGAAAGAGCTTGCAATGCCCAGCGTAAATTCCCCATTCTTTGCCTATTGAACCTTTTTCTACTATTTCCAACCCCTTTCCAGCCCAGCTGAAGCCTCAAGTTCAGATAAAACCCAACTCACCAGCTGTAAAAGCTTAAAACAGATAGAATAAATCACCCCCAGGAAAAAACCCGATAAAAATCTCATGCCATTGGCTTGCTTATGGATTCTGAAAATCCCTAATGGGTGGTGAGTGGGATGTGGTCAGTGGTGAGCAGCGTCAAGCACTCACTCGCTTTCTGGACAGCCTGAGGAGGAGGAGGAGGACAGCGGCTGTCTGCATCTGATTTCAGAACCACGTTTTCATCCTTCTCTGCCTGTGCCCAGCCACAAAGAAAAACACTACGAATGCTGCACATTCTTTTTGTAACTTGCGAGCTGCTCTTCCACCTTCTTCTCAGGACAGCCTGTGGCTGCATCTCAGTCTGGCAAGGTGAACTGGGATGGCAGCATCAGCACTGCCAGCCCGTTGTTGGGGGCCACCAGCCAAATGAGCGCCTGTGGGGAGACCAATCTATTTCTGTTTGTGAAGGGTTATTCATATCCTGAAACCACTTCTGACAGCACAAATTAAACTGCAGAAAGAAGGGTGGGGATGGGGCAGGGGGCAAAGCCCATCCCAATGTACAGATCAAAGATGACAGCACATATCCCATCATTGTTTGAAAACACTCGAACTGTGGCCAGATTGTGTGGTTTTCAAAAGAAATGACTCGATGCTTTCTTTACAGTCTCAAGATTTCTGAAGTTTAAAGAAGCCCCAGAAAAAATGAGAAGCAGGTGACACTGGTTATTGTGGTTCAACCAACTGTCCAATTCTCCATCTCTCAAATAAAAACAGACACCTCTAGTGCCAGCAGCAAGGGAGGATATCAAAATCTTTCTTAGCCTTTCTGCTTCCTAAGACCAATGCACAATCTTAAAATATAAAATTAAAATTTAATTTGAGCTGTTGCATTTAGGTCTGAGCAACAAATTCTAGCACCCTTGTTTCAACCTCGAGATGCTGCCAAAGTCTCCAAAAGAGATTTGTGAGAGCCATAGTCCCACTTCAGACACTTCCCTTTTTTAGGCTTTGCTGATCACCACAGTTCTGGCCCTCTGCACAAGAACAACAAAAGCCATGAGAGGACCTCAACAGATGACACATCTTAAAGAGGAGTGATAATCTTAAAAGTTTAAGACTTAATCACGCTTCCTTTTACTGAGCCATATAAAAAGCCACAAATCAGCACACTCTGCACTAACACCATCCCACTGTTTTATATAGCCACAGAATTCAACACCATCATCTGCATCTTTCTCAAGTAGATGTACTTAAAAAGTCTGAATGAGAACTATTACCACCATAAAACCCCCACTCCTCTTAGATTCTGTACCGTAGAGGCTATTGATGGCCTTTGAAATTGTGACTAAGAGAAAATGTCTTTCTGCCACTCCAAAAAACAAGGCAGTGGATGAGGCAGTTTCTTAGCCAGTCTCTCTGAATTATCAGTACTCAACAAGGCTGGATAAATCACCACGAAAGCAACACTGCTGACCAGGTGCAGGAACACACCAATTTCTCCTCAGTTACTCGTGTCAGACACCCACCACTGCAGTCATGATATCAAATTGCCAGAGACACCAAGTGTTAGGTGGAAAACCTCATCAAGCATTTAATAACCCGTGGAGATCAAGAGACAGTCCCAGCCCAGCCACGGACATCCACAGGGTTAATTCTGCATTCTCAGGGACTGTGGTTTAAACTGTGTTGAACATGAATGGCGCAGAGTGCTTTGAGCCATAGCACTGCCCTGACCCGTGAGCACAGAGCAATCCCTACGGGTAAGGAGCATGTAGCCTGTTTAACCTGACACTTCACACTTCAGCAGTAATGAGTCTAAAACACCAGTGAAGTCATGTGTCGCTCGGACTGGAGACAAACCCAGCTAACTCTGCTTCACTCTGTGACCTCCCTTAGTGTGGGAAGGCTCAGCCTGACATTTTTCACATACATGTCTAAGGCATTGAAGCTTGTGACGCTTTCCATAGAAAAGTGTTTTATGCTCTCATTGGAGCCTTTGATAATCCTCTCAGATTTGATTTTGCCTTAAAAGGCTCTACAAGTTCCTTTTTGAAACAAAAGCTGATAAAGCCACTGCTGATGCCATGTTTGTTTTCTTGCATCATAACGAAGGATCAAGTAATTGATTCATAGTCATTCTCATTACTCGAAGGCTTCAGCATGACCCTTCCCAGGAAGGATCCAGTTTCATTCCAGAGTATCTGATGCATCTGTGCAATTAAAATGCCATCTATTCTGCACCATTTAAACCAGAGATAAGTAAGAGAAGAAAAGAAACCTGCCACGCAAAAATGATGATTATCTCCATGTCTGAACTGCACAAAGTTACCACAGGGAAACAGTTAAATCCCATCTCCTATTCAAGCTAATGACTGCCCAGATAACAATCTCGCCTGCGCTGAATGTATGCAGAGCCCTTCTCATACCTGTACATCAGTGTATGATTCCATAATCCAAAACACGGGAGACACGAACTACAGGTTGCCAGAGACCTTCACAATGAGCCCACTTGTAGCAGTTCAGCACACCAATGCCCAGCGAGTCAGCATCTGACAAAGGCTGGTTTGTTGTAAAGGAAAATATACATTTCTCCCTTCCTGCCGGCAAAGCAGGAAAACAATAGGGCACTAAATGCCACAGATGCTTTAACAAACGTGAAGCTTTTACAACCATCATAGAAGGAAAAAAATGAAGAGAAGCCCTCAGTGACAGCTTCCACTACAGCAACCACTTCAACAGCCACACTGACCTTCTCAGGAGCAAAGCTGGTTATAACATTTCCAAACAATTAATGGAAAACTACAAAGACCATGAAAAGCCAATGCGTGAGTGATAAGGCACAGCCAGGCTACCTGCAAGAAGCTCCCTACTGTATTTTTGTTTCTTTTGGATGAAGCGAGGTAGATGCTCTGCTCTCTTCCCCGTGTAGAGGTGCTTTAAGATGCTCAATGAGTGGGTGATAACAGGCTCCCCTTCTCTGGACATTACACACAAAAAATACCAGTCCTCTCTACATTACTTCAAAAATCACTGAATCTCATCACAGGATCAGGTTGCCCACAGCCCCATCCAATCTGGCTCCGAACACTTCCAGAGAAGGGACATCCATGACCATTCTGGGCAACCTGTTCTAGTGTCTCACTGCCCTCACAATGACCAGTGTTTTATTCCTCGCATCACGTCAGCTAAGCAGACTCTGAACTGACCCTCAGACTTTAGACCAGCAAGACAGACACAACAACGTGAGGAAGGCAGGAACCTCGTTGGGACTGAGACAAGATTCAGTCTTTCAGATGAATGAATTTTCCCCCACTGTTCTGCAGATCCCTTCACAGATGGAGCAGCCGGATCCCTAACTAGATGGCAAACAAGAATGGCTTCCAGGAGCTGAACAGGAACAGCAGAAGAGAGACAAGCCAGGAATCACCAGGTCAAAGGGCAAGGCCCCTTATGACTCTTAAGGGACATTACATGATTTATATAAGGCCAGAAGGGAGCCAAGGTTCCAGCCATGATCCAAATTCAGATGTTTTTGGAAGCCTCGTTTTCTGACACAGTTTAGAGTGTTCTGTCTTATCAGGAGAGAGCCTGGGAATCGGTCTTGACATTCCCAAACTAAAAAGTGCTCAACTAACCACATGCCCTGCAATCCCTCTTTTTCTCCTCTCTTCAGGGCTTTCAGGGACAAGTTTTTCCCAGGACCCTCAATCCTACCAGCAACAAGCAAAGCAAGAGTGGCACCGATCTACTGCACCCTGGGAAAGCACAGCATAACCAGCTGTAGGGGAACACAGCAGCTCACGTCCCATTCCAAAGCACCAGGCGGGTACTGACATAAGCCCATGGGCTGAGCTCTGCAAGCCAACATGGGAGGACAGGTTCCTACCACAGCCATCCACAGCTGCACCAGCACAGGGGATACCTCAGCGTCAGCATCTGGCACCGAAAACGCAGCGCTGCAGATGTCCTACACCTCCTCTGAACTGCCGCCTTTGCCTGTCTAAGCCAAGCTATAGCTCTGCCGAGTAGTGAGGACCCCATCCAGGGAAGCATAAGCTTCACCCCTGTGTGGAGGACTATTGCCTTTTTACAACCCTGATGCTCTGAACGCTGGAAACATTTCTTTTTTTCCTTGGGGCTTTTTTGGGTGGGAGGAGGAAAGAGTGCTTACTATTAGGAAAAAACCTGTAAGAGATGTTTGATGTAAAAGACTCTCGAGCATTTAATAAAGTGGAAAGTTATTCTTTTTTGGGAAAAGAGAAATAGCATTTATAGCCTTCACAGAGCCTATGCCAAAGCTAGGCTACTTCACAAGTAACCTCTGCATCCATCAGGCAAAGGTTAGTAGATTATAGGGAGGAGAAAGGCAGAGGTTTTTCATTATGTCCATTCATTACTAAGCAGTAAGTACAACTTGGTATTTACTAACAGGATGCTCATGGGCCATGCCTGATACAGCAGGAGATACCTGGGCCATCCCCAGTGTGGAGCCATGATGCAGGAGGGGAGGTGTGACCATAGCGGTCTGCAGCATTCTTTTCTCACAGAGTATCTAACCTCTAACATCATCAAGTCCAATCTTCTCCTCCACCTACAGAACACAGTCTGCAACTCTAGATAACAGCTCTACCCCTTGTTGTGTTCTGCCTCAGGTGTAAAAAAAACCCACATCAGTGGAGAAGCTCCTGTGCTATCACCCAGAAGGGGAAGGTGGGGCAGATGCCAGAAGAGAGGACCACGCGGGGTGTGAGGTGACACCACACCAGAAGCCCAGAGAGAAGGCCCAGTACTCACGTCTCAGAAAGCCCTCTAGGACGCACAAACACACTAAACGCCACTTCAGCTCTCAGCTAGATCAAAAGACAAACTTTTTGGCACAGTAAAAGAGAAAGCAAGAGAGGCTTTATCATATGATTCCAATCACAGACAAGAGGCCTTTCAGCCCTCTGGAGATTAGCCTGAGCAAGCAGCGTAGGTTTGGGGTGGAATAACTCCTTGTTTCTTAGTAAGTTAATCTGTCTAATTTTGGAGGGGGTGGCAATGGACTCTCCTCCTCAGGAGATAAGCCGCTTTTATAGTCCTGGAAATTCTTAGAGCTGCCAGGGGTATTAACCACTCTCACATGCACAACATGATCTTCCCACTGAAAGTGGGGGTGAACTGGGAGCTGCTGGAGCCCTTTTTACAGCCACATCTCACCAGGCAGCGATCAGAGCACACCACCTACAAACGGCTTCCTAAAAGCATCACCAGAACACTTGCACTAGCCTACAGAAGACTTCTACTTGTGGTTGGGTTTCTTCTTTAAGAGGAGGCGAGGAAAGTTTCAGCAGTTTCGCCAGGCACAGCTACCTTTCTGACACATTAATTGCCATTCAGAAGGGCTGCAATTAGCCAAAGCCTGACATCGCTGCTCTCCATGTCTATCACCAAAGCCATCACTTCAGACTGATTCAAGAAGCCCCTCACCCACCTGAAGAACCAGGTCAGGCGTCTTCCACACACAGAAGCCTTTTGTGGTGGGTACAATTACTCGAAGGACACCGCCAGCCCTTTCACCACTTGGAACAAGGCTCTCTCTCAAGTAAAAGTTTACTGGTGGAGACAATCTGCCTCTTGCCCCTGACAGGGACCATCTTCAAATGCCATCCGTCCCACTTTGACTGGCTATGCCTTACTGCTCTCCTTAGAAATAAACCCCATCAGTTTCCACCAGTATCTGAAGTGGGACTCAAGCCTGCCCACATGGCTTGTGTCCTGTCACACTCCTCCTAACCATCTTCCATCTGCCAGTGTCCTAATATTTCGGCCACATCTTCATGATACAGTCTCTACCAGGGCTGGTGACAGCAGCACCTCCTAACAGGACTCCATCCCTGGGTGCTGCTTCCCTGGTTCCTGTATCAGTGTTTTCTTTTCCCAGGTGCACCTGAGGCTGCTCCCAGGGTGACCAGCAAACTGAAGGTAACATCCATTCCTGTCAGAGAACTCTGCGCAGAGCCCAGATGAAGCATCTGCTCTTACTTGTTTTGGATACTCTCTGTAATTAGACCATCAGTGGAATTTGTCCGTGACCTCTCTTCAGCTGCCTGCAGTAAACAAAGCCACCCCAAATGCTTTTGCCTCCTGCAAATTCTCAGCAGGATCTCTTGACCCAGATTAAGATAATCCTCTGATTACAAAGGGGCTTTCTGAAGCTGCTGTCAAAACACGTAGGGATTATTCCAAGTGACACATTACCATGCTGTGACTTGGTTGAGTATCTGCCACAGAGAAGTCTCCTGGACAAGCCAGTCCTGTTAAATTCTGTTTGCATGTCAGAAGCCACTGCAGGGAAGTGACTACCTGCAAGTTCTATTCCCTCAGTACTGCAGGTGAAATACAGAGCGACTGCAGAAGGGAAGTGAGGCACACAGTCCTAATATTTATTTTGGCTCTTCCAAATCCATGTAGTGTTTTACCCTACATTGCCTGAACATAGCGGTAGCATAACAGTAAGCTTATATCCTCTTTGCACAGCACCCCTCTTTGCACATTGACTGTGCAGGCACATCTCAATTGACATTTACACCTAAAATGTTGATGAAGGGGAAACAATTTCCCCTTTACCTGGAACTGCTTCCTGTTATGAAGCACCCACAGGTCTCTCTCAGGTATCAATATACCAAAAGCAGATGGCAAAGAGCTCAACTTCCATCTAGCAATAAAAAATAAAACTTTTTAAGAATTTAAGAAAACGGAGTGTTCCTTAGCAATTGCAGCCTAGGTTTGAAAAGCACAGGTGTCTGGCCATGCAGGGAAAAATCAGAAGGACAATTAAAGTGCAGCCTCAATCAAGGCACAGACTCTCCTTCCACAAGCACTGGCAGTGCAACCAATGGGAAAAACTGCTTCTGAAACAAGAGCCTGCTGGAGTCAAAGCAAAGGAAAAGCATCCCCAGTGAACACTGTGATTCTGTGAGACTCTGTAATTGCCTCTAGGTCAGAATGTAAGAGCTGGGGTCATCACATTTAGCATTACCATCACTTTCCCTACACCACGGGCTTCTGTCCCACTGAGCCATTCAGGAACAAACATGACACAGCAGATGCAAATATGGGAGAGCAGTGGGAGAACACCTTCCCTACCTGCTTTGGGTGAAAGCCAAGAGTTGTCTTCCCTTCAGACCATCTTCATTGGTCAAGGGTGGCCAGATCCCCACCCACTGTGGGGCTGAGGGTGGCAAAGGTCCAGGCAGGGGTGCAGGGAAAGAAGCAAATCTGACAGTTTAACCGAGAAGGATATAGAAGTCTTTAGCTAAAGGGTGACCAGAATTAGCACTTAACTGTATTTGCTGTGAACTGAAGAACCTGGATTCTATCTCCTGCTCTGAAGGCTCTAAACACTGAAAGGAACAAAGCTCACAGGGGTCAGGCAAAGGCAGCAATGCTCCGTGCATTGCCAGAACCGCCTGGGGCATTCCCATCCCTGAGCCTTTCAGCCAAACTGCAGGGAGCTGCACCAATGAAGACTCCTCTGGCTCACTGGAGAAGAACCAAGCAGAAAATGCCTCTGTTCAATCACACTTTTTCCTATACATGACACACCTGCTTCCTCCTGTGACTAATCTCCTTTATGTTGCGGAAATATCTGGTTGAGAAGAGAGCATGGGCACAGAGAGGCAGCCAGCAGGCTGCAGCATTTGCCACCAGCTCATAAACATGGGTAGTAATGGGAAGACCAGTTCAGAACAGACACACTGAAGACAGTGTCAGCATGATTAAGCACCAGCTGCAAAACACAGGGCCTAACCCAAAGGGCAACAAAACCAGCGGAAGCTTTTCTGGCCAGGGATGCTGACAGCAGCCCTAACAAGGACTTTGTTACAGAACCCTGGGCTGTCTCCGGCAGCAGCCCCATTGCCACCAAGGACAGTCACAGGAGCCCAGTACCTGCTCAAGTCAAGCCAGGCAGGGTCAGTTTCTGGTTCTCTTATATCTCGCCACGTACAGACTCATTTGTATAAATACAGTCTCGAGAGTATAAAAAACCCTCTGATGAGGCAGTCAGGATGATAAAAAAAGCACACTGAGCATGCCAGCACAGAAAAGCAGTCACTGCAGAAACACCATGATTCTTGTCTTGCCTTGAGTTTCCTTTAGAATTGTTAAAATGTGCTTATGCTGGTCTTTACATATTTTTCTGATCTCCAGTTGCTGCCTGGAGGCATCTCTCTAAAGAAGAGAGGTTTTCTTCCCCTCATCTCCTACAATATCCCACATGAAAAAGTGGGTTTTCTAAGAAGCCAAGCCGGAACAGTGACAAGAAGGATTGCTCCCAGTCCAGCTTCTAGAAAATGTCAACATCTGGAAGCTATCTCAGATGGAGTCCTTCCTTCCAACCCCTGCAGAAAGGCTCTGTGAGACATGACATGGATGCAGCTACCACTTCTCCAGGTGGAGAGAGAGAAGGAACAGCACAGCAGAGCATGCACTGCTGCTGCCCTACAGCCAAGGCTCCAGCAGAGGTGTCTCCATTACCTTTGCACTTGTCCAGGCTCTTGACAGATTTTTCCACCACTGAAAACTTCACCTGAACCTCCACAATTGGATTTATACAGGTAAGAAAAAGTGGACCAGCAGAACAAGCTTGAAACACCACTTTCACACTTGTGCTTTGAGTTTTGCCTATTTAAATGTGACTCTGGAAGCAGCAAAACTCACCATGCTTTACCTACCATTCCTGTCTTCCCATTCCCTTTCAGTTTTTAGGTAGAACCACTTATTGCATCTAGTTCTAATTAGACTTTGGGTGAACTTTGTAGTGTTGATGAATGGACTTGATGATCCCAAGGGTCTTTTCCAACCAGAGTGATTCTGTAAAACCTCCTGGAAAAGGAGTGCTCTGCACACCAGGAGAAGACCAAGTAGGATCAAGGCTTCAGATGTCACCATGTCAGAAACCCAGAGTGTCCACAAATGTCAGAGCCTGCCCTGGAATGGAGTAGCTCTTCAGGGGTGAAAGGACATTTCCTCATATATTTAGCTGGGGAAACTGCAGTTGCAGTTCTAAGATCCATAAAAGCAAAGGTACTCCCCAAGAACCATTTGAAGCCTCAAGACACAATTTCACAGCCATCAGTTGCTGTCTTCCTGGCTGATTAGGACACGTACAACCAACATAAATCAGAGATACTAGAGCACAAATCAAACTTTAATAAGCCTTTGGAATCAAACTGTTTGGAAGTGGAGCCTCCAAGTTCATATTTAATATACTATAATATTTCCAAGAGGGAATAATATTTTCTGTTCTAATTCTATTATGTAAAAGTATGTTTTCTCTGCCAGTAAAGCATATGGGACAGTTTTGCTGTTGTTAATAGCTGAAGTCATGCAGTACAGATTTTCACATTTAGTATTCTGAAACTAAGCCCTTTTTGGTAAAAAAACTTGGCCAAAATTAATGCTAAACAGCAGTGAAATTAACTGCTTTCCCATCATCTTCTTGAAGGGTGAATTTACACACTGTTTGAGCAGTTATTGAAACCATCACAGGCGACCACCTTGCTTTAGCGCAGACCTAACCCCAAGGTGAGCCAGGAACAGTAAGAGAGTGGCTGCACAAAGTGCCTCTTGACAGGGTGCAGGGTTGTTCTCATCCAGCAGAGCTCTCATTCAGCGGAATCTAAATACAAATGTTTGCTTCACCAGCCACTGAATGCACACCTCAGCCCTCCCAAACAATATTCATGTGCCTGGCTTTACGGGCTGTGTACATTCCACCCCAACATTAAGGAGTCTCCTCTGAGTACACAGGTTTAAGCATCCGCTTAAGCTCTTGTGGAATTCAAACCTACACCACAAGCAAGAGCAGCTCCCTATCTAAGGCGGCATCTGGGCAGCACCGGTAGATCTACACAAATTGAAAAAAGAAATTTGACTTCACCTTTATTAGGTATGAAGGCGCCTTGCTTTAGGATGTATTTAGGATACAGAAGATTCCCAACTCTTGCTGCTTAACAAACCTTAACAAGTGGTTTGGTTTTGTCTTAAAGAGCTTCTTTACAAATGTGAGGCCAAATGCACCTTTCCAGCCTTTCAGCTCTTGTCACAGCGCATCTCCTAGCACTGTGAGGAGTTACAGAAAGAACCTGCAGCTTAATTTCTATGCTGTTATGACCCTGCGTCCCACCACACTGACTCTGACTGGTTGGCTTCAACAGCGGATCTGCTCTTACAAACCAACTGCTGCCCCTCTACAAAAAAAATCCACGAAGTGCAAAACTCCTTTTATTGCTCATTTCTTTACCCAGAAAAACCCTTGAGTTTTGGCACCTGACCTTCAGGCTGACACCCCAAGCATCCACACTGAAAAAATAAACCCTATTCCTCAGGTCTGCAAAGCTGTCACTAGAGATTATTTGCTCATCCCAGACCTTATACCACCATGGGGAAGAGGTAACAGGACCCCCGAGTTCACAAAGCTGGACCTGACCCTCAACCAGCCAACTCCCCCAGCACTGTCTGCTGCCAGCCACATTTGAAACCTCCTGCTATAGAACTTGATCTCTAGCTTAGGAGAAAAGCAGCCCTGGGTTTCTGGGTCTGGTACACGGAGGCCAAGAGAGCTGTGAGAAGCCCAGAGCCCTACAGCTCCATTTTCTTGCCCAGTGCTTCTTCAAAGCAGGGAATTGTCATAGAGCCAGTTAACAAGGAAAAGCAGCAGATGGAGCACACTGATTCTGTCAAACTGAGAAACAACTGTGTTATAGTGTGGGTGCAGAAAGGATCCCTCTCTGGACTCCCCCAAAACCATCCACAGAAATCCCTCCAATGAAAGGGAAAAGACTCTGACTCACAAGTGAAGGACTGAGGTGCAAATGCCTGTGGGTTCTCGTTAGTCTGACAAGCAGGCACTGGGGCTCCTTTGCATCCTCCCTGCTTCCCATTGCCTGCAACCACAATGATTTATACAGGCTGAGACAGATCTCACACCAGGGAACACTAGACAGGGGATGCACCCTAATATTGTGATGCCCAGAGCTCACTACAGCTCCAGGAGAGTGATGGGAGCCTTTCTGGACACATACTCTCAAGATAGAATGCCGCTCCAGCCACCACTGAGGTACCCTGGCTTGACTGACCCCAGCCCTAAAGCATTTCTCCATTTTTCCCCTGGTCATCATAGGAGAAGCTTCAGGTTTGTTGGCTTTGCTGCCCAGAGCCAAGCATGAGAGCCCCTATGCCTAGGTTCACTGTGACCTGCTGAAGCAAACCCAGCTCTGCAGAAGCAGGTGCCACCCAGGCATCTGCCCCATGCCTGGGCTTCCACCCAGGAAGCCCCTGCCAGTGCTGTAAGCTGCCAGCCTTCCTCAGGGACCTGGTAAATAAAGGAAAAACAGACAAAAGAAGGAAAAAGCAGCTGTTTGGAAATAAACTGTAAAAACATCTGTAGCACCACCAGTTGCTCTGGCTGTGACCACACAGCATTTTAAAGGGCCCTGGTGCTGCAGTGGAAGACAAGGGCTTCACAACTGCCCAGTGAGATGCACACTGGCACCACATGGCACCCTAAAGCAAAACAGGATACATGAGCCAAGCCACCACAGCAAGCCCTCTGCTTTTGGGGCCACGCAAAAAGAAAGAGGAATTCAGCTGCAAACACTGCAAAGTCCTCAGTAACACCATACCATACTGGACAGCCCAGAAGTGTGATGCTCCCGTGGTGGGCTCCACCACACTTTAATGTGCTATGGGACAGCAGTGGCTGCACTACTGGAAGTGGCTGGCTCACACACAGATGAACCCCGTCACTGCCTGTTCTCAACTAGCTGACAACATACCAAAGAAACATGAAAAATCAGCCCATTCTGCTGCTTTGTGGATCGCTCCAACATGATTTTATGCATTTGCTTCAGACTTAGCAGAAGCAGGGGGGGAGAAAGTTCAAGGGTCTAAGTAGCTCAATTTATTTTTCAGTAACTAAGTTACCAGAGACTTGCAAGGAGATTGTATTTATTTTCTGAAGGAGGCTCCAGTTGGCAGAGAGGTCCCTGGAAGTACATATTTCTTCACGTTCTCTTGATCTCAGTGTGTGGAGATTCGCTTAACAGCTGGTTTATGTGCAAATGTTTTTTCAGGCATGTCCTCCCCAACCATAAACAGATTTTTAAAGGAAACCCTCTTAAAAGAAATTAAAAGACAACAAATCTTCAAGCCTCTTCTCACCCAGATCTAGAGATGAGATGTGAGCAAAGTCCAAAGGGTCCTCACACCACAAAAGGCTGGAAAGGGTTGGGTTTGGGGTTTTTGCTTTTTTAAATGCATCAGTACCACAGTGGCCTTCCCAAGAGAACAAGCAGTGCTCTGCCCTCTGCGCAGCTGAACTCCATCCCTTTTACACAGGTACATGAATTTGAATGTCCACTGTCTGTATTGGACAGACCTACATTTATTCTTAAAATGATGAAAGCAATGAAGTTTTTTGGCAACATGGAAATCAAATGAAACAATTATCTTGCAAGAGCTGCAATGGCATCTGGCTACCATACCAACCAATCTGGCCACATCCATAGGCGTGCGGAGACAGGTGGCGAACTCTGCAGTGGGGAGGAGGCCATCACTTCCTACCATTTTCTAGGGGACAGATTTAATAGACAACACTCAGGGTTACTGTTCACAAATCCACCTCAGAACCAAGGTCTTACAAAGCCACGTAAAGGTTCTGCATTGCACTGCTAGACTGCTTGTGTTAACCTCAGCTTCATCAGAACAAGAGAACTTCAAAACAAATAGGTAAACTGTGCTGCTACTGAGAAACTGTCAAGAATTCCAGCAAGAAGTGAAACATGCAAAAGTGTTTGGAAGCATCAAAAGGAAAAAAAAATTGAAGGAAAAAACCAGAAGAAGGAGGAAAGCCAAGACATACTTTGAAAGGAGTAACAGCCAGCAGCAGAAGCACCTCTGAGGTCACCTGTAGAGCCAGGACAGTAGATCCTGGCTGAGTGGGAAGATCACATCTAAATCCTTTGGTGGCAGAAATAGCCTAGAGGTTACTGTCTGCCTTTCTGCTTCCAGGATGCCACTCTAGACATCTCCTCATCCCCAATGGCAGCTGCTGGCCCCTCACTGTGCTGAGCAAAGTGCCTGTGGAGCCAAGCTCCGGGTCAGATCTGCAAAATGATCTATCCAATAAAACAGACTGGAAGGGGGTTGAAAACCAGTATTAACGCTGATGCTGCAGTTTGCTGGTGCAATGAATCCAGCTTTAAAACTCTTTCTACCAAATAAAAACATGTGATAAACACTGAGATATGGTAAAATTGTCCTCTGGTGCTTCAAGCTCTCTCCACTCTGACTTTGCATTGGCAGGCTCCTGGCCAAGTCATCTTTCAGTCTGTGCCTCCCATGGGCAACATAAAGCCAACATGAAAGCACCAAGGTAGCATTAAATCCCAGACCATCTGTTCACAGCCAATCCTGATCACATCCCTACAGCAAAGGGATGAGGGATGGAGGGACCAAAGGACTCGGGGCCAAACTTGGACCCACAGCTGACTCACCGCCTCACATGAATGAGTAGACAGGACAGTTGACAAAGCACTGATGAAATCTGCTTCCTGCATTTAACAGTGCCATTACCTCTTCTGTCCGGAGCTGTCAGCCAGTAATTAGGATCTTGCAGGTTGTTTCCATTAGAAGATGAAATCGGAGCCAGGTATAGAGCTGGCAGAAAAACAGGATTTCCAGTTGTCAGGACATTTTCATGTCTTTTGAGCGTGGTTTCTGGCTAAATTGGATGTACTTTTTCTGCAGCTGGGGTCTACAATCACCCAGTTGTATTTGTTCTGGGACTGGGGACCCCAAAACTTCTAGCACCACAGGGGAGGACTGCAATACGCAATGTGTTTCTCCTGGACTCTGGATTTAGCAGCAGCCTAGCAGCCCAAGATGTTTTGAGTGAAACAATCTAGGCTTAGCTACTGGCAATTCCTACGTGCTCTTGACAAGCATTTCCTTAAGCTAACACCTGATTTAGAGAGGACTTCATAGAATCATAAGGGATCAGAAGGGACCTCGAAAGATCATCTAGTCCAATCTCCCTGCCACAGCAGGACACCTAGACCAAGTCACAGAACAAAACATTACAGACTTACCCACGTGCAAAGTCCTACTCCCCTGAACACAGTGCAGGGCATCTTTCATATCCTCCAAACTGCAAACCAAGCTTGTGTCATCCACATGCTGAACACACACAAGCCATAAATCATCACAGCAAAATTCAAGTCTAGAATAAACCATCAGAAGCACCTAAGAGAAGCTTACTGAAGCAGCAGGTCAGCCCTGAGAGTAAAGAGGAACAATGTGAAAAATACAATCCTCCAAACTCATACTTTGCCTAGTTTGAGGTGCTCACCCCACCAAGCGTGGCTGCTCTCAGTTTCTAACCCTACAAGGACTCAATCAGCTGGAAGATGTTATTCCTTCTGCCAGTCTCTGCCAGCTGTCAATGAGTATTCTGTGACCATCCCAGGTCTGTTGGTTGGAATAATCCGCTTCCATTGGTTTCTTTAGTTAATTCACTGGGACTATCAGCTGAAGACAGGCAATTCACAACTGTTCACCATCAGACCTACAGACTAGTTCAGTGGACACTAGATTTGCAGCTCCTTTCCATTCATATATATAACCCTACTCAAGTCTTGCAATCTTTCACCTAACATTAGCAATAAGGATAATAATGATATTCGCACAGGCTTCAGGAGAGCCCCAAAGCATTCCTCCTGTTTCTGGTTTAATAGTTTCCCAATACAATCACCTGCTAATTCAAAATCCCTTTTTCATGATGTCATACTTGGTCAAATCTTAACCCTTCACTGACACCACAGGAGAGGAACAAATACAGTTACACAAATATATTTTGCAAGAGCAAGTATCTGCTTTCTTTTACCAACAAATTAAAACGCACTCCTGTTAGTAATAGCCAGCAACAACATGATCCACATCTTCCAAGATAAATATTTAGAATCCAGGTCTGTGCAAGGCAACAAGTATCAGTATCTGTCTCTCCTTTAAGTAGATTCCCAACCATCAACCCACTGGACCAGAAAAGCCCAAACGAAACCAAGTCTACAAAACAAGTCCGCACTTCACAAAACCACAGCACTGCCCCCCCCAAAGCACAATGCCCAGCATGTGGGCCAGAGCTCATCAAAAGAGCGCTGCTCAGCAAGGGCGGCCCTTCCACTCCACATCCACAGGTCAGTGATGTCCTGGATAGGTACCGTTACAGTTTGTGCTGGCACTCACAGTCCGAGTCATTTCAGGGCTTTCTGAGTCAGTGGCAAGATTTTCCCCCCACAGCCTTGAACCAGAACTTGGCGTTAAAAAGTCCCTGAACTAGGACTGGATACTTCTATTCAAAACAAAACCTTGAAACAGCTGCTTGCACTTTTTTCCCCTTATTGTAGGTATGTCCAAACCAAACAATCTTGCCTCAAAAAGCTACCATTTGTGCATGTTCTCATAACATAAAGCCCAAACTGGTAGAGGATTTACATTTTCTGTAGGTCTGCAGTCTACCACACTTAGCTGTGCACGCACAGCCCTTAAAGCACCATCTCAAAAACCAGAACAGCAGTCAGAGGCACCTATGTTTTTCTCACCAGCAAAACACACCTCATCCAGAGCAAATCCCTCATGGCTTCCTACAGCCATGATTCAGGTGATGCCCCTGCACCACTAGTACTGCACTTCATCTCATTCCCAAATCACAGAGTTTTATCACGAGTCTGATAATGCACTTGGGTTTGTTTTCATACATACATAATCTTTGAGTCAGACACTAAACTTAAACCAGCTCCTTTTAGTATATAGGTTATACATGTCATGGGATCCTTCTAGGCTTCAACCAAAAAACTCATGAAAAGACAACCAAAAGACATCAAACGTGATGTTCTTTCCAGCCAAGACAACCACCCAACCACCTGAGAAGTCTGATCTTTGTTGCTCATTTCTGCTCTAGAAATACACACAAAGAAAAGCTGCTGGTCCCCTCCTACAGCTGTTGGGTGGGAAAAGGCTGATGAGGATGAAATCACAAAACGCTGCAGCTGTGTGCCCACCCACAAGCTCCTATCCTACAGGGATGCCCAGGAAAAGCTTCCCAAGAAAGAACATCAGCAACGGGCAAGCAAAAAGACAATTTTCTGACAATTTTCAGACTTCACTGAAAACCACTGAGGCTGCTTCATGATGAACTCTGAAGCTGAAGGCTCTGCCTCAATGGCTTCTTCAAAACACAGACCCCCCCAAAGGGTGCTGTATGAATCAGACACACTGGTCTGCTCACATGGCTCAGCTCAGCCCTGTGCAGAGCCAAGAGTCACTTCTGGGGTCTTCTTGGTCTGTTGTGATCTATGAAGTGCTCTGAGAGAAGGTACTGACCGTTACCCAGCTCTGTTGAGCACTGAGATGGTTCACCATACAAACAGGTGAGCAGGAGGGGTTCTTCAGGAGCTCATTCAGGATACAAACATCCTGACAGTGTAATCTGCAAGCCTGTGCCAGGTCTCCTCACCTAGTGGTCACCTTTGTTGTTTGGCTTTAGAAACGTGAGCTCCACAGTCACAAAGCCAAGGGGCAGGCAGCACTCCCTAGAGGCTCCCACCATCCTGGGGAGCTACTTGCGCCACAGACCAGAGAGCCCTAACCAAAGTCCAGTTCATGAGATCATAAACAGCCTGAACAGACCAGACCAAAGGCTCCAGCAGATCTGTCTCCAAGGGTGCCAGTAAGAAACGTTTAAGGAAGAACACAACACAGAATGATGGGGCAGACAAGCTTCCAGCCATCAGAGCTCAGCAGCCTCCTGGGAAATACACAACAGGGCATTGATCGGTCATCAACAGCTGTCCTATTTCAATCGATTCTCACCTCTGGCCTCCACAGCACCCTGTGGCAATAGCTTCCACAAGAGAAGTGCTGCGCTTGATGCAGCAGATTGAAATAAAGAGTTCAGATGATACAGGAAATGAAGTGAGCCTTACCGTTCCTTAATTAGTAGTTAAGGTAAAGGGATATTATTGCGTGGAAATGAAACAATTTGTAATATCAAAGACACAAGACATTTTGAAAAATAGGTAACAAGGACCTTGTTTTCATAGAGACGAGGATCAGCCTTGCACATAAGAAACAGGCTCTGGACAACTTTGTGGTTACTGGTTCATAATGGCCCAATCTTCTTGCCAAAAGTACTGAGGAAGACTGCTGCCTTCCTCCCAGTGACCAAGACCTATGACCACCAAGTGTTACTGCAACAAGCACAAGAAAGAGGAGACCTATGTTAACGAGTTCCTAGAACTTATTTTAATAACTCAACCCATATCTCAGAAACTTAGTGAATGTGTATGATTAGATCTTTGTTTATGTAAGAGAACATGCAGTAGAACCACAATGCACATGGCTTTTCAGTGCACACGGTTTTGGAGCATGAGCCCACATGTGCCTACCAGCAGTGATAAATTATCTCATCAAAATCTCTACCCAGAGTTCTTGACTCCTTTCCACATGTCAATTTGGCAAGCCAGCCAGGAGCCTCTCTGTTTAGCTGCAAGGATCATTTGAGCAGTGGACAACCTAAGCCATACCCTGGACACTCACTGCAGGAGAAACCAAGGACCTCTGGAAGCAGAGGAGGTAATTCTTGAAATACTGCAGTTGGGATGATTGGTAAGTCACAGAGAGACACCTGGCACACAACACAGTCCCTATGAGGTGTCAACTAACAGGATGGAGAGTGAATTGGGACAATAACTCCCAATGAGTTCAGTAGCCTCATCTATCTTGGGAGGGGATCTCAGTGGACCAGGGGATTCATTTGGGAGGGGACCTTGGGAGGTTCAGCAGTCCAGGGGAATTAGGTGCAGAAGTGTATTTTATGCTGCTAATAATTACACATGTTGCTTTGGGTGTATGCAAGTGGAGGGGAGAATAGTCCGTATGTTTGTTTGTTTATTTATGCGTGCTTGCACGAAGAAGCCAGACTTCAGTGTGCCCCTGTGTGTACAAGACATAACCTAGTTATGAAGCGAGCGAGGAGTTTCGATCTGCAGTTGTCCTTCCGCAAGAAGATCAGCTGGAGCGAAGCAAAACAAAAAGAGTGGGAGAGTGGTTAATGATTGAATGGGATGATGAAGTCAAGAATTTATAGGTGGTTTCAAATTGTGCCTGAGGGAAGAATTAGGAAGACTCAGTATCCTCCCTGGGGTGGGGAAATTCCAGTGCAATCCAGTGGGTCAGGGTTATACTCAGCCTCAGGTAAATATTGGGCTTCTGCATGCAAAGTTTATTTGGCAGAGGCTGAAGCACATCACTTTTGTAGGGGATTTCGAACCCCATGTATGCAACACTCCTTTCAACATTGTCTAGCCTGGATGAAATTCAGATGTGAAGGGTGGAAGGCCTTACATAACAGTTACAGTGGAAGATTACTGGATGTATGTCCCAACTGTGAAAGTGTTTTTGAAGAAACAGTATTTGAATCTTTATTCTGTGGATGGAAATTGGGATTACCGATTCTTTGGATAGTTCGAGAAGAGGAACTCCAACAGAATGTAAGGCAGACAACCCACAGGTTTAAAACACATATTTTGGAAAGAAAAGATGGAGAAATAATGGGGACTGACCAAAGTAAATGTAGTAATCGGAGTCCCTTAGGTTGTGTATTGGCACATCAGGATGATACTGCAGGAAGAGGTGAGACCAAGACCAAAAAGGTATTAATTAAATATTGTAATCAGTGGTGGCCACTTTCTATTTTGGAGGGGATGGGAAATGGCTGGTGGATGGCACTCTCAGTTATAATACATTAGTACAGTTGATGTTATTTTTGAGGAGGGAACAAAAGTGGACTGCAGCTAATTATGTTGATTTGGTTTTCACTTCAATAAAACACCTTGAGTGGCAAAAGGATTGTGGAATAAACCACACACACCCCCACCCCCAGGATCCCCTAGTATTAGCACTAGAAAAGGATCAACAGGAACATGAATCTTTAATGGATACAGGAGCCACCTTCTCAGTCTTGAATCAAGCTTTAACTCCAATAGATGATGTGTTTCTATTCTGTAAAGGGAGCTACAAATTAAAGTGAAAGGCATAGTTTTAGAAACCATTGGACTTTGAATTAGGAAAGAATTTGGGCACATGTAAGTTTTTATATTTACCAAAATTCTCCAAAGCCATTGTTGGGTCCAGACTTACTGCAACAACTGAACACAGAAATGAGATTTGACAATGGGAAAACAGAAATGAAAGTAGGGGAGGATTAATTAATTGATATTTTAACCCTAGACCTGATAAGCAACAGCAAAGCTGGTGAATTATGAATCAGGTGTTGTATCTGGGAGCATGGGCTATAGAGGTACCAGGGAAAGCTGAAACAGCACAACCAGTTGTAATAAACAGTCAGACAGTCAGAGTCCTTTAAGAACTGAAGATCAACAGGGAATTAAACCCATTATAGAAGTTTTTACATTTTGGGTTATTAGTAGAATGCGAGTTCAAGTATAGTACCCCTATTTTACCAGAGAGAAAACCAGATGGGAGCTATAGATCAGTACAGGATTTACAGGCAATTAATCAAATAACTGAGGATATATACCCAGTGGTAGCTAATCAATATACACTGTTAACTAAATTGACCTCTGAATTGACTTAGTTTACTGTACTGGATCTGAAGGATGCTGCCTTTTGTTTACCCCCAGAGCCAGAAATTACTTGCCTTCAAATGGGAAAATCCTGAGTCGGTATGGAAAACACAATTCAGGTGGATGGTATTACCTCATGGATATAAAAGCAGCTCCACAATTTTTGGAAACCAGTTGGCGTGAGATTTGGAAAAGTAGGAGCACCTATCTGGACAAAGTACTGTACTACAATATCTTGATGACATCCTAATAGCCACCAACACTACTGAAGGGTGTCCAGCATAGAGCAATGAAGATGATGAAGGAAAGAGAACACCTCCTTTATAAGGAAAGGCTGAGGGAGCTGGGTCTCTTGAGCTCGGAGAAGAGGCAGCTGAGGAGTGACCTCCTTAATGTCTATAAATATGTGTGAGGTGGGTGTCAGTAGGAAGAAGCCACGCTCTTTTCAAGGTCATCTAGTGATAGGACAAGGAGCAATGGGTGCAAGCTGGAACACAGGAGGTTCCATATAAGTATTAGAAGAAACTTCATCCCAGTGAGGGCAATGGAGCACTAGAACAGGCTGCCCGGGGGCGTTGTGGAGTCTCCTGTGGAGACATTCAAGACCCACCTGGATGTGTTCCTGTGTGACTTGGTCTAGGTGGCGCTGCTGTGGCAGGGGGATTGGACTAGATGATCTTTCAAGGTCCTTTCCGATCCCTAATGATTCTATGACACCAAAGAGAGCATTGTATTGCATGGACTGTGAGCGTGCTGAACTTTATTGGACTAAGTGTTTATCGAGTCTCTCCCAAAAAGGTTCAGGTTGTGCAACAACAGGTTACTTAGGAAATGAAATCTCTGCTGGAGGAGTCTCAGGTACAGCAAGAAAGGAGGCCATTCGTCAAACCCCAAAGCCTCAGACTGTGAGGGAGATGCATACATTTCTGGGTACGACTGGATAAATTTACAGTTATGGACTGTTGGGAGGCCCTTACACAAAACAGTGGAATTAAATAAAAGCCCATTAAAATGGACTAGGAAACCAATCAAGTGTTTCAACAGTTAAAGAAAGAACTTACGAAGGCTCCTGCTCTGGGATTACCAGACCTGACAAAACCTTTTTGGCTACACACTCATGAGAGACAAGGAATAGCCTTAGGGGTTTTGGCCTCAAATCTCAGACCATAAGAGGGCAGTGGCCTACTTTTTAAAACAATTGGACAAAACCAGTAAAGGGTGGCCAAGCTGCTTAAGGGCAGTAGCCACATTAGTTCTCAATATTCAAGAGGCCCAAAAACTTACATTAGGACAAAAAACAGTTACAGTATTGGTCTCTCACACTGCATCAGCAGCTTTGGAGGCTAAAGGAGGGCACTCTATCTCTTTCATGGTTCCTCAAATACCAGGCTGTTCTGATGGAACAATACGATGTTGAGATCAAGGTTACTAACACTGTCAACCCAGTTTCATCCTTTAGGGGAGAGGAAGGGGAACCAGTGACCCATGACTGCCTGCAAACCACTGAAACTGTGTGCCAGCTGACCAGACCTGAAGGAAAACCCCTTGGAGGATGCAGAGGAGTCTTGGTATACAGAAGGGAGCAGCTTCATAAAGCAAGGAGTGCATGAAGCAGGCTATGAGGTCACCATATTGGAGCAGGTAATAGAATCGGGAAGCTTGCCTGCTGGCACATCTGCTCAAAAGGCAGAGATTATAGACCTGACCAGAGCCCTGGAATTGGCAAAACTAAAAACAAATTAACATTTGGACTGATTCAAAGTATGTCTTTGGTGTAGTCCATGCTCATGGAGCAATATGGAAAGAGAGAGGACTGTTAACAACACAAGGGAAGCACATAAAACATGCAGAAGAGATCTTGAGACTTCTAGACATTATGCAGCGACCAGAAGAGGTAGCTAGCTATTATGCATTGTAAAGCACACCAGGAGGAGTGACTACTCATGAAATTGGGAACTCAATGGCTGATCAGGAGGCAAAGGAAGCAGCTATGGGAGATCCAGTAGGTGTGCAGACTTTGGTTCCAGATGGTGAGATCCAAGTCAAACAGATAATTGAACATCCGCAGTATTCAAAGGACAGTAAGGTCATTCAGGATTTGAAAGGACAGATTGAGGAAGATGGGTGGGCAGTTACCCTGCAAGGACAGATGGTGGTTCCAACAGCAATACTATGGGCCTTGGTTAGGGCAGAACATAGGAAAACACATTGGGGAGTGGAAGCACTGTATAAATATTTGATTCAAAGCATTATAGCCATAAATTTATACACCACCATATGACAGGTCACCCAACAGTGTGAGGTTTGTTTACCAAATAACCCTAGGAAAGGACAGAAATCAATTTTTGGGAAAACAGGGAAAGGAAATCTCCAGGGACAACAACGGCAAATTGCTTTCTCTGAACTCCCCAGAAAAGGGGGGTACAAATACCTTTTGGTGCTCACAGACACCTTTTTAGGATGGCCTGAAGCTTTCCTTTGCTGAAGAAACAAAGCACAGGAGGTTACAAAATTGCTTTTGCAGGAAATAATCCCTAGATTTGCAATACCAGCAGTGATCTCAAATAAGGGACCATGCTTCACCTCAAAACTAGTATATGCTCAGCAAAATAAAGTAATCTGAGTGCAAAAGAATTTGCAAAGGATATAGAAAAGGGGATTTAAATTAAGAGTTTAGACAATATAAGAGATGAAGGAAGCCTTAGCATTCATTAATTAGTAGTTAAGGTAAAGGGATATTATTAATGTGTGAAAATTAGACAATTTGTGATATCAAAGACATGAGAGATTTTGAAAAATAGGTAACAGGAACTGTGTTGTGATGAGGATCAGCCTTGCATATAAGAAACGGGCTTCAGCCAACTTTGTGGTTACTGGTTCGTAATGGCCCGACCTTCTTGCCAAAATTACTGAGGAAGACTGGTGTCCTCCTCCCAGGGACCCCAGCCCATGACCAGCAGGTGTTACTGCGCAAGGGCAAGACCACCTATATTAATGAGTTCCTAGAACCTATTTTAATAACCCATACCTCAGAAACTTAGTGTATGTGCATGATTATGTCTTTGTTTATGTATCAGAACATCCAATAGGACCACAACAAACTCGCTTTTCAGTGTGCACGGCTTTGGAGCATGAGCTCTCGTGTGCCTGCTGGTGATAATAAATTATCTCTTCAAAAACTCTACCCAAAGTTCTCGATTCCTTTCCACACGTCACACTATAGAGGAAATATTAGGGAAGGGGAAAAAGTTGCATTAGGAGGACAAACTAAACCAGGGCAGCTAATAAGCTCCACGCAGAGATACCATAAGCCAGCCACAAGTTGGTAAAACAATAAATGCATAAGAACAAAACTAATGACAAAAACACGTGTTCCGAGATACAGTCTGAGAAAGAGAGCAAAGGAATTGCTGAAGTACTGTGCAAGAAGTTATGAAAAGGCAAGACCATCACTATGAAATAAAAACTTAGGCATGACCAGATGAAAAGAAGGGATTTTAAGTGTTTGCAACAGGAAGCAAGATCACAGCTCTGAAGTACAGCAGCCCTGTTAGTCCCTTTGCACTCTGCAAGCTCAACCTGCAGAAGACGATCTGCTTTCCCCTGGGTGTTTTCCACAGATGCAGGTTTTCTGAGTAATTTGACTGGTTCTCTCATTATAGTCCTGCTCTCACAAAGGAGGACAATGGTTTTGCAGAGATACACTGACAAAAGTGGGTCGAAGAGACCAACTAGGTAGGTCTGATCAGTAAACTCAGCTCATAGCAAGAGAAACTGTCCCAAATGAAGCAAATGAAAAAGGAGATTTTCCATCTAGAAATATTTTCTTGAAGAGAAAAAAAAAAAGGCTGGGGGCTCTTAAAAAAAAAAATAAATGAAAGAAACACTTACAAATATCCACCCCATATGCCAGTAAAAGGATGGAAAAAAGGCTCTCTTAATGGAAAAGACACTCTAATTGTTTCATTTTCTTCCCCTTCTCTTTTTAATTTCCATTTCAACAGAAAAATGAATAATGTCCGTAAAAAGCTCAGACCGTAACACTTTAGCTCTTTTGTTAAAAAGAGCTAAAATGTTAATTTTTTTTAAAGCTAACCAACAATAACACTGAAACCCAGCAATGCAACTAACTAGTGACAAGTCACAGCTAAGCACTGCTGTGTTCAGTCTTTACCAGAGCAGCACCTCTCACCTTCCAAGGTAAAAAGTAGCAGCATTATTTCCAGCCAAATTGTACCTCCTCACTCCTGGCAGCTTCTGCCAACCTCAAACTCCAAAACCCCTACAAGCACTTGCAGGAGAAGGGGCAAAGGACCATGCTCAGCCCTCTCCTTCTATGAGCTGCACTGCAGAAGGGTTGGACATAACTTCATACTGGTGACAGGGACACTGGAGGTGGTGCTGGGAAGTTGCAAGGACAGCGCTGACATGCAAACACCAGGGAGGTCTAGACAAGGACAGGACTAAAGACAACTTGCATCAGGAATCCAGCTGGACTCTGGGTACAGAAACCTGCATCTTGGCAGCCAGAGCCCCGGGAGCTGTTTCCCACTTTGTGTTGGTGTGATTGCATCTTGGTCCAGAGCATCTCTGAAAGGCAACTGCAGCTTGCATGGCAAACCTGTTGCCCCCCTAAAACACAGCTTGGGGGGTAATCATCATCTCAACTCCTAAAAACACTTTCAATTTCCTTAACGTCACTACTTGTCAAAGTTTCCACACAAAACACTTTTGTGATGCCATCCCAGCTACTGCTGAAAGCACAGCAGCACCCTGACCGGCAGCCTTTGAACCCACCCTGTGCCTAGCACCCACTTTGACACCTTGCTGGCTCCCACGTTCACCTGTTGCCTCCTGCTCACCAGTTTTACTAGCTCCACATCTCTTCCCTCCATCCCTGACCACGCAGGGTCTGTCTCCAGCCTCTGGTCACCTTCTCCAGCCCAGCCATGCTGGGGGGTCTTCTCACTACCACCTACCAGAGGCCCAGTTAACGTCAGAACTGCTCATTGCCACAGTTATCTAAGGAGCCATGGGCATCCAGTCACCCTTGCACCCACCGACTCTTGGTCGGCAGCTTGTCTAAGCAAACTACGGCAAGCATAAAACCAGCCTGGAAGGCACATGATGAACACTGGCTGGACAGTGGTGGAGGTGGCTGCTTTCTGTGGTGTGAGGAACAGGAAGCCCCAAAAACAAGGCCCTGCAAATGAAACCTCAGCACTGCCATAATCAGCAACCAGGAGGCTTAAACAGCCAAGTCCAGGACAGTGAGGGTGCAACGTGGGCACGGCCTCCCACACTCACCACAAATATGTGCCCGTCTCAGAATTACTTGATCAAATTACGAGCTCTTGCGTAGCTGAACACACAGTGTTCCTCCGCGGGGCATGGACTGTCTTCAATTGCTGCAGATCACCCACAGCAAAGAAACTCTGCGACAGACTGAGACAAACAGCAGCTTTACTGTAAGAAATGAGAATGCATTTTCATTTACCATCTCCTCAAGCTACTTCTGTCCATCACTCACCCCACCTGGTCTCAGTGACTTTGGCACGGACATAAAAATGACAATTGACAGGAGAAGGCCAGAAAGTCCAAGGAGAAGTGGGAAGAGCATGTTTCTAACCTACAAGCTTCCCACAGGCTCCCCAGCAGAACATACCACTGCATACAGAGCCAGCCCTACAACATCTAAAGATGCCCACAGCAAATAGCGTGGGTGTGAAACGGCACCTCCCTGACTGCTCCATGTCACAAACCCCACAGGAACCCTCACCCTCCTCCAAAAACAACCAAGCTTAAGGGAAAAGGTTCCTTTCTGTCCATGTTTGGGCATTGCACTGAAATATGGATTTGTCCACTCTCCTCCTGTTCTGTTGACTGATCAGAGTTCCTACACCCCTGCTCTTACAAAAGCAGGTTGATACCACGTGTTCTGTCAAAACAGGTCCAGCATTTCACCACAGAACCGATCCCTCTGTTCTCCACCAAGCAGAGAGTTTGAAACAACCCTTTGTGATCAGGTATCTGAAGTTCTAAACTCAAACTCAGACATCACCAGTGCCTCATTTTCCACTTCTGTTTCACCACCCTAAACAATTATTTCCATGTACGGGAGCCACCCAGGGACTGGAAGCCAGATCAGGAACAGCAGGACTGCACACAAATGAATTTTGTTCAATCCTTACTTTTCTTTAGGGGAAAAAAACAACGTAGAAGCCCTAGTGCTATACACAACAGCATGAAACGCGTGTTCCTGTCTTACTGACACCCAACACACGGTTTAGTGCGGGCAGTCACATATTTATCTGTTCATCTCTGCATTTTGTTACTGTGTTCTCCACCCCTTTAGCTACTCCTACCATCCTGTCATGTCCTCTCAGCTGTCTGCGCTGCACTGGTACAACGCCCAGCACAGACCTCTTGCCACGAACTCTAAGCCCTGCTGTAAAAGCAGCGGCAATGAAACCCATGAATAAATAGACACGCTTCTGAAGAGAATGTACAATTTACATAATGACACAAATTCATAAAAATGCTGGTTTTGCGTTGGTCAGCACTGTGAACACAAATCCCTCGAGAGCCTCCATGTTTTATAGGGCTTTTTATGGTGCACTGGGACAGGAGTGAGAAGATGACAAGCTCATGCCAGCTCTTAATCAAACACAGACTTACCTATGGAGCACAGGCCATCAGTGAGTCGTGTTAGGAAACAGCTGGGGAAGCACAATGAGTCTTGGTGGCAACCTCGGCTCACCTGAATTTACAACAAAACCCTGAAAGAGCAGACCCTTTGGTTAGCCATCTTTTTTTATTACCGGTATGTGGGACACTCCCTTCTACAAATTCCTGCTTCTCTGGGTGGAGTCTGATCTCTTCTGAGCAATTGCTTCACTAAGTCTGAACCACCCACATCTACCAGGAAAATTTATTGTGATGAATAGACCTATTAATACCAGCTTCACCCCACCCTATACTGCTTCAGAGTATGGAAACTCGATGGATGTATCTGGTTCTGGTTAATATGCCATGACTCTCAAGTTTTACAATGGGAAGGCAGAGGAAACACAATATGTATTTTATTGTAGTACTTCGGCACATTGTCCATGAAACGGAAAATTCAACCTATCTGGGATCCAATCTGCAGCCTGTGCTCACCGAACCTGACATCCTTCTGGGGCTTTGTCCTTGCCCCCCTGCCCACAGGAGTCAAGAGCAAGCCTTAGGTCCTGCCAAGCTCAGGTGGAAACCACATCTAAATGCACAAGGAGAGAGGCAACCTTCCAGAAGTAGTTTGGAATGTGTCATGGACTGGCTCTCATCTCACCTCTGAAAGCCACTGCTAACACCCATCGACTTAAGAAACTAAATGATGATTTTTACTATGACAACCCAAGGAAACCCTGCGCTGCAGTGGCCCAGAGGAAGACACCCACATAAAGGCAATGGCTTAGACTGCTGTGAGCTATCCCGCAATTACAGATCTCAATACAGAGTAAAGAGAATAAAAAAGAAGTGAGACCAGACAACTGTATTAACAATAGAGCCAAGTCTGGGCAGCAGCAGTGAGAAAACATGAAACCCACTTTCGTTCTGTGAGAAAGGGCAGCCCCACTAAAACCAAGAAGAAAGCACAAGAGGCTTTCAAATCACAGGCCAACTCCTCAAGAACACCAAAGGGAGAATTTCCACCTCAGTGGGACAGCAGAGCTGCTACAAGACAGGAGTCTAACTCCTCACCAACATGGCTCCTGAACAGGGAAGCCCAAAGTACAGGACCCCACTGGGCTCAGTGTGGAAATCCTTTCATCCTGCAGGAGATGCTTCAAGGTCACCTTCTCATGGCACAGGGACATGTCAGCAACATCTTCCAGAACAGCTTTATTTCTATCACCAGTGTGACTGGGTTTCAACTCTCTGTCACAGCAAAGCAGCTTCCTAACTGCTTCAGCAGCTCTAGGTAGGAAGCAGGAGGTACCCAACATGGGGAAGGGGCAGCAGCAATGCTTCATCCCACAGTTCAGAGCCACAGAGGCTGGCCAGAACCCTGGTGTAGGGAGAAGCAGCATTGCAAGGGCTGCACTTTCTCTGGCTCATCTGATTAGCGCAACTGGCTCCCAGCCATCAAAGTGAGAAAAAGAGCAAATAAAACACTAACATCTGCATAAACAGCACAAGACATCTGGTAGGATGACTGCGGTCCAGCCACACGTACCGACTGCACCAGCAAGAAGAAAAGAGCTCCAGCACGGCTTGGCTCCGCTGCAGCGGGAGAAGCCACGAGCTCAGGCTGGTTCCCATGCAGACCCTGTAAACAGTTTTGGGCCGCTTCTTGGCAAAGCTGTTCAATTTATTTTAGACCACCGGCACTCGCCGGAGGGAACTATTGGGGGGCCCATAAAAATTGAGTTTCCTCTCCTAGTGTCAGCTGGTGGAGCAGCCCTTGCTTCCTGACCTCAGTCATTGTATAGCGCTACCGCCTGCTGCTACAGAACGCTGCTGTGTGACAGTGAGCAAGCTGACACCTAATTGTTAAATTCAACCAAGTGCTTTAATTAAGGGAAGAGCATCTTTAAAATAAACTCTTGCAAGGCTCTGGCCCACGTTCAGGAAAGCACTTAAACACAAGCCTTGGACTGTCCCTATTCAGGAAAGCATGTGCTTAAGTGCCTTCCTGAATGCAGATGTATTCCTGTCCTGGGGCCTTCAAAATACACTAAAACATCTAAATTTATTGCAATTCGACTTCACTGTTTTCTTGAACTATTTCTTTAGCTGCTTCTTTATTAAGAGTAGAGTCACTCGAACGCTGCATCAGTTTAACAACCCTTTACTGCTTCCTGACTGCATTGCAAGAGAAACAGTCTGTTAATGCTGTCGCAGTTAAGGGTTTTTGTGGAAGCTGCTGGACAGAGTGCCTACAACCCCATTCTCTGCAACAACGCTGGGAGTCCTTGCTAGTCCCAACATTAATTTATCTTTTCTGCTCAGACCTGGACCTTTTGTGAGCACCACCACTGCTAACCAACATACCAACTGCTGCACCTCAGCACCTGCCTCTGTGCTCCAGACACAGAAATGCCAAAGCGATGGACAAACAGGACAGCTAAGCACACTCAGTCTGTGCAACGCTGTACAAGACTTTTCAAAGCCTGAGAAAAAAAAATGTGCAAGATGAATTGTCCTCTGGCTCTGTGAAAACACAGGCTGTCCCACGCTGACTGTGAACAGCAGGAAGGTAACTCAAGGAACCCCACAGAACCACAGGTGCTCCATTTGTTCAGGTGGCAAAATTAAGAAAATAATCTGAGGAACAAACGCGGCTCAAGCAGCACCACTGGAAGAAACAGCCAGTCAAGATGAATCACATTAAGGAGAGTCTGCTTGCTTTAAACTCAGATGCAATTGGTTTCCCCTCACCTTCCAAAACAGCATTTGAAAAGGAAAAGAGCCGTTATGTCGCAAGCTAAACCACAACCGTTTTATTCATCTGTTGTTTCAGTTTTTCCTTAAGGCTTGTGTTTAAGGACAACCCAGAGCAGCCTAACCTCAGCCGCCTTTGGACACACACCGCGTTTAACGAGAAGGAATAGAGACCATGACGATCAGGTTTCCTAGGAGAGGACAGCGCAAGAACAGCATCATTTCTTCAGAGTTCTCTCCCGGGCACCACCAAACACAGACAGCTCAACCCTGGCCCCAGCAGCCACCCGGGGAGCGTGATGGGAGAACCACCCAGGGATGCTCATGGGATCTCACACACAAAAAAAGACTCCTAGGAGAGTTTTAGGAATGTGCTTGTTTTTTCATCTCCATCCACTGATCTAATCAAGATGGTAAAACCTCCTGCCCCGTATGCTCTGCCTGTTCCACACAGCTTCGCAGCACTATTGCCAATGTTCACACAGGTCTGCATCATAGAAGCTGAAGGAGATGGAGAGGGAAAATAAAAGCTGCATCAGCAAGAGCCATGGTTTTATCCAGCTGGAAAAATCATTTTTAGATAACTAGAGTCTCTTAAGCACCATTCTTCATATTCACTTGCCTGCAGAGGCAAAAGCAAGGATCTGCACATGTGCCCTTCTCCAGTCCACAACTGTCTCGCTGCCCCTAAGTGTGTTCTCCACCTTGTGTGCAGCCAAGAGATGGGCTGGACATGAGCCACCCATGACCAACTGCTGCATTTGCTCAGATACTGTGGGGAGGAGTCTCTCATTCTGATTTTGATTGTGTCTGACATTTTTAAGGGGAGTCACAGGTTTTGTCCAAATCAAGCTTCACAGTAACCTCAGATAACCAAATGAGCTTTCACAGCCCATCTACCTCAAAAAGCATCCTGGCTTTCTTTTACCGAGCACAACTTGGGTTTAGTGCACCAGAAGGAACATGTGCCCTTCATGCCACACACAGCGACGGGTGAATCCCTTACAACCCAGCCAGAGATAGTTTGAATTATTGGATAACTGACCTAAACACTTGAAAGGAGATCTGGACAGGCAGACTGCATTCGATTCTGCCAAGGATTCCCTTCTTCTTACATCTAGCTGCTCTACATCACAGTTAGCCCAAATGCATCCATGTGCTCAGGAAGGTCCTGCCTGCAGCAAAGGACAGGGCAAAACTAATGCTACTCTGACAAGGGAGACAGGGCAGGGCACAGTATGACAGCAATAAGATAAATCCCATCAGGAGGATGGGGGCTTTTTCTGGTTCAGTAACAAGCTCTTGTCTGCATGAATTTCAGAAGTGACTCTTCCCTCCTTATCTTTGGGAGCTGATACATACCTTTGGTAACTTCCTGCAAGCAGAAGGATGGTAGGACATGAAAATGCATGAAGTGGAGAAAACCCATCAACTGCAGGATGGAAAACAAGCATCTCCATCCAGGCCATTAAAACCCAGGCTCAGCACATAATTCCTAACCTTGGGTTTGGTTTCTTTACTTCCTCTGGGCAAGTTTTGTTCTCCATGCTCCCCAAATAGCATTAGTGAAAACTATGGCACCTCTTGAGTACTACAGGCTTTTCCCTGGGCTACTGCTACCCCTGCAGCTGGCCTGAGGCTACACTTCCAGCAGGAGAAGCATGTGAAAGCCATTGCTTGGCTAGCAAAGCCATCAAGGTTTCTTAATAGTCCCTCAAATTGTTCTGTAGCTTTGTAGAATTTTGGAAAAGTTTACTAAATTAACAAGAATGTGTTTCTTTAATTGTGGTCTCTCTAATTACTGAGAGGATCGGTAATACAAATCCAAAGTTTTCTTCCATCTCAAGCTGGCACAGTCCAAAGCTAAGAATATGTATATGCTGCTAGCTGGAAAATAAAGTGCCCTTGATTCCTGACTTTATTTTGGACAGTCGACTCCAAGTTATTAAAAGCCAAATTCAGTAGTGAGAAAATATATATAGCTTCAGCTGTTTTGTGTGGGTTTTAAAGTAGTATTTGCTTTATGAGTAAGAGAGTCAATAATGCATATATTTACATAAAAATAGTTTTGACATTTAAGTTAACTTCTTGCCAAGCTGGTGCAAAAATGGAAATGTAAGAAGCGCAAAAATAAGCCCCTATACTAAAACTCTGCTATTTACAGGTAGTTTTTATTTTCTTGGCAACACAACCCGAACAGTATGTTTTACAGCACTAGACTCGGCCACTCCGACTCAGTTTGGTGTTTATGGAAAGTGCCAGGCTCACAGTTTGAGCACTAAAGTCTCCTCCGTGCCGGCATGTAACCGAGTAGGGGTAGAGCAAGAAGAGTTTCCAGAACCTGGGCTACTTATGGATGCCAGTCACATTCTGCAGATGCTACAAAAGACAGGGTAGTGTGGTGGCCTAAGCAGAAATTGAGACGCCCCATTATTTCTCAGGCCCAGAATGCTTCTGAAGTGGGTGGCACCACGACATGCTGTGGGAAAGCAGATATATTCCACCTCATCCACTCTCCACTGCTTTCCAGCTGAACAGTCTAACTCCTTTAGCCGTTCCTCAAAGCCAATCTGAAAAAAGCCATCTCCTCATTGCTCGGGTAGGACAGGAGATGCACCACACAACATCAAGCACATGAATCGCATTGTGGCCAACCACAGGAACCCCATTCTGTGATTCATGGGGATGACTGTGCAGCAGCCACTACATTGATGTGATAGATAGAAGGGTTAAAAG
Source organism: Upupa epops (assembly GCA_013397515.1). Taxonomy (NCBI): domain Eukaryota; kingdom Metazoa; phylum Chordata; class Aves; order Bucerotiformes; family Upupidae; genus Upupa; species Upupa epops. The sequence continues at coordinate 79,620 of VZRI01010361.1, forward strand.
ATCTTTTCTACTACAGCAACCAAGACCATTCCTTACTTCTTTTCTTCCCCAGAGCAGTTAGTCAGCTCAGGGACATCAAGACATAACATGGCCATGAGACAAACCACCCAGCAAGTGCTGCCACTGCGACAGTGACCTAGCGGACCGAGCCCCGAAGTTTCAAGTGTTGAGTGTCTCACATCCTTTGTTCAATGCAGGATTTCTAAAATCATTTTAAAACTTCTTTAGTATTTAGACATATAAATGTCTGTGTGTCATAATAATGTCTTTAGACATTCAGACATTTTAATGAATGTGAAATGACAGCAAAGCTTCCTGAACAGATCCTTCATATCTATAAACAAACACCACCACAACCCAGGTGACCACATTGGTGACACACTGGTATGAAGAGAAACGAGTACATACGTGTTTCATTAAGACTTTGGTCACAGATTTAGACCCTTTTACAAGAGTTTCTGACAACTGGCTTAATCACTCCTTAATATCCTGAGCATCTCAGCTGAATGCTGTAGCAATGAAAAAGCCACCTTTACATTCTAATTACTCTGCAGCAGCATCAATAAAAGAAAATACAGAGACAATTAATCAGAGCTGAGGATAATCTTGATCCTTACTGCAGACTCATAGTTACGTATTTTTTCTGCCGTGATCTCACTAGCAATGCCATCACCCTTTTTAAGCACTCTGAGCACTGATCCCATACTCAGCAGCTGTGTTTGTTTACGGGGCTAGAAATTAGCACAGGACAAATGGACTCCATCCAAATTACTTTTTTTTTTTCATTTTCCACTACACATCACAATATATTGGTCCTCAAAGCCCAGTTATGCATTTGTTGCTGACGCTGGCCAAGGAGAGTTGTGCTCACTAATGCAGCATGGGGATGCTTTTTATCACCCCAAACATGGGCTCCCTAATTATCAAGCACTGTTCAGACATTGGCAGCCCGGAAAGCCCTCACCACATTGTCTATACTTTCTTCACCAGAACATCATCATAGCCCATCCTGTATGTCACACTGACAGTCCAGAAACACAGGAGTATCTTACCCTTAAAGGGACCTGCCAGTGCCCTTCAAACTGCAACCAACACCAATCCCAGAAGACTACAAACCAAATTCAGAAAAGCCCACCCCAAATCCATTTTCTATTCCCATACGCCTATGCTTTTTCACAGTTATTTATAAACTAACGAAAGAGCAGCCCTGTGCCTCTGCGTACTTTTCACCTCCTTGACCATTTCCTTAACAGATTTGGGAGGTGCTTCCTTTTTCCCCCCCCCATTCCATTTTAGCGTAAACAAGAGTTACTGATTTCACTGGGAGATGGCAGCAAACACTGCTGACCAAGCTCCCACATACCTGAGGATAAATATAACCTTATATGTTTGCCCTAATTATTCAGATAGTTTTTTAAGTCACCCTTTACATTTATGCTGGAGCCCACAGAGCAGATAAACACCGCATGCACTGAGTTGTAGTGTACAGACTGCTCATGCTTTCCACTTTGTTAAAAATACTTCAGATCCATCTCAAACTGTATTCTACAGAAACCACCAAACAGCCTCTCAGGCAGCTGCCGAATCCTGGTACTTAAATAATTTCTCCACACAAATATCCACAACTGTCTTTTAATTCGCCAATAAAGCTCAACGAGGCACCTCTCTGGAGAGCGCAAGGTTAAAGTACGCAGCGTCTTGAGGCGGATGTTCTCTTGGGGACGGGAAAAGTCCCTTTCCAGGAGCACTTGCAGGGCACCGTGTTTCTGAGGGACTGCCCCTTGCTATTTTTAACCTTGTTTCATGCCAACAAAGTCCCTGTTTCTCAGACGATTTGGGATAATAGCAGTGATGCTGCTCTGACATCATGAGATGCATGAAGAACCCTGCCACAGTAATATATTGCACTGTGTTGTGTAATTACGTTCTGTTGGAGCAGAGCGTTGGAAAACTCGGTATAACCATTAGCTGAGCACTGAATGTTTTGATTGTCAGACAGGTTGTATATGATGCAAATATATGACTCAGAAATGATTTCACATAAACATTTTGGTAACAGTAATCTGACTCATAACCTCCAACATAGAACATAACAAGCTGCACAAAACATCTGTGCGCTCTGAGCAACCCTAGCTTGAGGCAAATTTCATGCCTCTAGCAGAACAGAGAAATCAGAGGGACCCATCCGCAGGACCCAGAGCTAAGAGGTGCCGAAATCTACCTTCCCAATAAGACTGTTTTTCCCCAGCAGGGATCCCTAACATGGAGCTGTGATGGTTTCTGCCATCTGATAGTCTGTCTGGTGGGCACCATTTGGTTTGGGTCCTCATTTAACAGGGATCAGACAGGAAGAAAGGTTTGTTGTTATTCCACCCTGAAGCTGCACCATGTCAAGTACGAAACAATGTGCAATTCTCCTTCTATTTATTTTCTCATTCATTTTGAGATGGACAGCTTCTTTCACGGCCCCTTTCCAAAGACAAATGTGCAGTCTTGAGTGACAAGGAGGATTTACCGTCTGTTATTTCAGAGGAGGTTTGCCATGTTTATTCTGGAAAGTGCCATGAATTAATGAACTATCTCTTCAAGCCTCACTGAGTCAGAGCTGCCAGCTCTCTGGCTGCCAGAAGCAACAGACTGTTTTGGGACCCCATAAAATTGTTTTTACTGGGACTAGTGATAGCAAAAGTATCAGGCAGCCCCAATCCCAATAGCTCCTGAAACATAAAGGAGTCATTATGCCGACCTCAGCCCATACATGGCATTTTCACTCGCTGTTTCTCAACAAAGCCATCCATTAACTTGGAACACCTATGATCAACGTGGACACTACCAAAAGTCAACCTAATCTTTAGTGAGCTCCCCAATGGCTTAAAGTGAAAATTTTATTAGCCAGCGACCACTTTTTCCTGTTCAGCACCTCGTGGAAACCGACTCAAGCCCAGGTACAAGAGCTGCACTTCACCAGGTGCTTCACGCCTGAGCCAGCCCACACGTTCATGCTGCCACCCAGGGGACCCAGGTATCTTCTGCACCACTCAGGCAGACACGGACAAAGCAGAACTGATCTCTTGCAGAAGCCATCACTTATGGCAAGCAGACAACATCATACACAAATGGACATACGGTGGATATTCTAGAGCATCTCACACCCACAAAGAGCACATCATAATGCCTCCCACATCTGATGAGTGGTCTGTATGTGAACATGCGTGAGCAGCCACGTCCCCAGTGAAGTGTGGCTGCAGAAAGCACAGACTGTGCAACATGGATGAGCAATACTCACAAGTGTAAAGGACTAAAGCCTAAGCCAAGCAAGAACCTGGGGGCTCCAGCTGGCTGATGCTGAAACCTGATGAAGGACAGGTTTCACTGAGTAAGGCCCTAATGTTCCCACTGGCTCCGTGGGGAGCTACCAGGATGGCGACACTGTGCAGTTTCACAGTTACAGTACAGAGCTGGCAGCAAGAATTTCAGAGACCTCATCAGAGCCCCAGTCCAGTCATGACCCCCAAGCCTCAGCTTAGCCATTTGGAAAACGAGTGCAGTAGTGATTTACCTTCATCAGAGCAGTTCAACATTTATGAAGTGTTTTGAGGTCCTGAATAAGAGACAGCTGTATCCTTGCGTTGTCTAGTAAGTAAGGAGCATTACACATCCAGCAGAATGGAACACTTCTGGGCAGGACAGCTGCTACAATCATTAAAGGGTAAAAGCTATCACATGCAAGAGACAGGACACAGACATCTCAAAGAGTAAAGCTCTACTGCAGCAAGTTAAACAAATGCATTTTCTCTCCAGCTATCTTCCAGAGAATAGTAAGTTGGAACTTCCTTAAATGCAAGGACTTTTACATGTCTCTTTTTTCCTCGCTCCCTTCCCCCTCTGCCTCTTTTTTCTTTGTGGGTTAACAAAAAAGAAATTGAAAGGGTAAGCCAAGAGATTCACAATCACCAGAGCCTGCAGAACAGACAGTGAATTTTGGCAGGACGTGCGTGTTTATCCTTTTCATATGCTGTTTAAATTATTTTTATAAACAAATCATTATCTTGCATAGCCACTGCTCGATCCCTTTCATGTCAGAGACTTTTGATGTTACACTAATTAAGCAGAAGGGTCTGCGTGCTCAAAACGTGGTTTCAGGGTGATGGTTTGTGGGAAAGAGAGACCACCGCATTTCCAAAACCAAGGGTCTCTCCATTGAAACACAACACCTCAGTTCTGTACTTGTAGATCAAAGCTTTGAGTTGATAATTCAAATACCAATTTTATATGAGGCTTAAACTTCTGAACTGTGCTCCTGCTATACTGCACCAAGATCACATACACAAGATGAGACTCATGAAGAAGCTACTCACCGTGCAAACCTGCTGAGGAGACAGGCTTGGCACCAGAATGAACTCGCAGGTACATCGCAGTTTCTAAGGCCTCTTCCTGCACTAACAAGCAAGTTCATCGTGGCTGAGCTGCACAATTCCTCCAGTGTGGGCACAGAGATAAAAGAAACATGAATGACAAGCCCATGGTGACAGAGAAAATGCTTTATCCTTTTTTTCTGTAGCACCTAGAACTGAAGACTGCTGCCGTGACCTCTGCTCAGCTGTGCTTCTGCTGTATGAATAATCAAACCACTGATCACTTCTTTACCTCCTGATGCAGAGCCTTAAGGCAGATACCATTAACAGTCTAAACAACACAGATGTCAGGCTGCAGTTCATGTTCATGCCCGAACTTTTACTAGAGCTTACAGAGAAGTCTTCTGCATCTCATGTGTGCTCATTATAGCTCAGTATTTTCTCATTTAGACCATTTTATTCCTTGTAAGACAACCAGGATTGACTGCTAACAATCTCTCTCATTGATTCCTCTCTCAGATGGTCTGGAAGGCCCAGGAGACACACAGATGGGAGAAGGTACCTCTGATCCACATCAGAACTGCAGTCTTTCCCCTCTCCAGCACCTCTTGCCTTACAGGCAGGACTATCTCAACCAAACTCTAATCTGTTCTCATGGTTTAAGAGCGCCTCAATGCCTGGTGTAGAGCTGGATGCCCGCACTTCAACAGACATTATGTCACCCCTTGTACAAACAGTGCTTCATGCCACACGATCACAACACGGAGACCAGATAAGAGCCCGTGGCTGCAATTGCATGCAGCACAAGCCCTCCCCACAAGCATGTGCATGCAGCTCTGCACCTATTGCACAGCCCACATGCCCCAGGAGAAACCACAGCTCTCCAGTTGCCACCAGTAAGATTTTGGATCAATTGAATACATCTTAGAATCCCAGAATCATAGAACCATTCAGTTTGGAAAAGACACTCAAGATAATTAAGTAAATAGCTGATTCATTCGTCTCTCATAGTGCAAAAGCCCACTGGAACACGTGGAGTAACAGCTTTGAAAAAAACTGTTTGAAAACCCCCCCCTCATTTACTATCGGGAAATGTGATTTCAGAACAAGCATTAACACTGTCCCGATGAATTTGTAAAGCTATTCAAGCCATGAAGTACATCTGCTCACTGAGTATATTTCAAATACTGCTCTTCTGTTTTCACTTGCAAAATGTTTGTATTTATGCACCAATATTTGACCTATGAATATTCCGAGTTTATATGGGGCCAGCTGTTCCAAATTCTGGTTACACGGAGCATTCGTGCAAAACATCAGGTGATCTCACTGGGTATTTTTAAGGGGAAAGTTCACAGGAAAGCAGTTATGTATTCTTGTGATTAACACCACATTGGATCAAAACAGTCATGTCTAGCTCTCTGAAAATACAGCTCCTGTTTTAGTCCGCAGAACACTTCGGCTCTGTCTGCATTATCCTTTTTTGCCAAAAATTCCCACTGTTGCTACCACTGATTCAATTCTGTCATTGTGCTGTGATGAACACTGGAACGTGAAATAAAAAGAGCTAATAAAAAGAGCTTCAGGCAGTGCTGTCAAAAATCTTTGTGTCCTTAACAACAAAACAAAAAATCTCCTGCCATCATCAAAATAGAAAACCCACCCCAAATCCAAAACATGCAAAAAACATAAACACCCCACCCCACAAACCTACCAAGGCTAGAAAGCTGTTTCTCGGTCTGAGAGAAACTGCAGGGTTATCATGGCCCAAATCCATAGCAGGTTTTAGGAATCAAAGTCCAGTAGGATGCATTAAACACTCTGGCAATCCCACAGGGGCTCAGTTTCTTTCATTAAGCTCCTTTCTCCTGTCACAGCTGCAGCTCCGTGCCCTTCCCAAAGCCAACACACTGAGAACCTGCTTTGAGTGCAGGGCACAGGGCCACCAGGCCCCCTGGGGAGCAAACACCTCTTTGGGGTGCTGGCCAGTCCTGGCACAAGCACCGCAGTCAGGCAGGAGAACCCCTCCTCATCCTCCTTCAGCCACAAATGGAGAACAGTGGAAAGAAGCTGATGAACAGTTTCCACGCATGTTTCCTCAGTCTCAGCGTATCACAGCTGCAGAATCCCCCTCTCAAACACCCTCAGCACACACAGAACCACAGGTGGTTCAGCCTGGAAGGGACCTTCAAAAATGATTCAGGCCAGATGCAGACCTAGAGCTGCACCAGTTGAAGAGCAAATGCAAGACTGCTCTCTGACACTTGGGATCTGCCTTGGCATCAAAGCCCCACGTGCAAGGCTTGGCTCAAGTCAGGAAGTTCATTCCTATTGTTGGCTTGGTGATTTCTAAAGCTGGCCTGCTCTGAACACACGTGGAGGGATCAAGGCTGTATTTGGCCAGCTGGCAGCACAGCCAGATCCACAGCACCACACACTCCAGTTACTCCCTGCAAGCAGACGTCTTGACCTTCACAACACGTGGCCAAGAGTACAAACAGATGGGATGACAGTGTGAACGGAACAGCCCCGTCAATACAATCACGCAACATCCCTGATACATCTTGGTTGCCCAGTTTCACCTCCCCTGACAGGATGCATGATACCAAGAAAAAGACAAGTGAGCTGACCGCATCCTTCAGAGAACACAGTTCACCAGCTTCAGCAACGCACGTGAGGAGCTGGAGTAGCACCTCCCTCCTGAAGTGAGGGTGTATGGTTTGCACATAAGTTGCTATGGGTTTGTGCAAGATCATTCCTAGAAGAAAATCTGGTAGGCAACGGCTGCCAAACAGATGAAAAGCCTGTTTGGAAGACACTGCATTCAAAAGCTGCAGCTCTACAGACAAGAGGAGAAAGTTTGCCCAGGCTGCCCTATGCTGACCTCTGAGCAGCCCACCTGCACTCAAAGGCAGCACCCCTGCCCCAGCAGATAACTAGTGTCTTACAGGGAAGACTTTGATGTTTTCATGGAGTTTTGCCTTGGGGATTGCATGGAGTTTTGGAATTTGAAGAGAAAAAGAGGAATTTTAGCATGTTCCAAACTCACATCATGTGGAAAATCTTCAGGGCTGCCTGGCAAATAGCTGAACTTCCACTCATCCTTTAGCCTGAGGTCTTCCCAAGAATTCGTGGATCTTGTGATAAAAGAGAAAACTCTCTCTCCAGGAGCACAGAGATGCAACAGGTCCATGCTGTAAGTCTGCTATAAGAAAGGTGGGATGCTGTAGAGAAGCAGGTACCAGATCACTTTTCTCTGGAGTCTGGATGGGTTCAGACCTTCCCCGCACAGCTATCCAGCTGTCAACAGCCCCAGATCTGGGACACAGCAGAAATCTGTAGGAACTGCCACTGCACTCCTTGGGCTTTGCTGTGGGAAATACATGGCTTTGCTTCCGTCAGTGCAGGAGGCAGGAGTGAGGACCAGGAAAGCTTCTTCCCCATTGCGACACAGGATTGCTGCACAGCACCTTTCATGTACAGGGAATAATTCTGGATAGAGTTAAAGCAACACAAGTAATTGAGTCTTGCTCCTGCTCCTATACACAGCACAGGTGACTGAGGCCACTGACCAGTGAAAAAGGCTGAAGAGCAGTGAAAGAATGAGGACACAAAGACACTCTTTCACATCAGTGGAGAGCAGAGAGACTCTAACCTGTCCCAGACCTACAGTCTGTAGTATGGTTTAAGCAGTGACGCCACTCTCCTCAACTCCCTGGATGGAGGGGGAAGGCAGCTGTTTGGAGGAACTCAATATGCCTCCCACTAAAACTGTCTTGGCAGCAAAATACAGAGATTCTTGTCTGAGTCCAGATGCCAGTCCAGCATCCCCACCTCCAAGAGGGATCCCCATACCAACCCTGGGTTGCTCAAGGAGAAGATTACCTCATGCAGTGCTATGAGGAGGGTACATAAGTCATAAAGGAAATGTTCATAGATGTTCTTTTCCCAACAGCACTGTGTCAAGACATGCCAGTACTCCAGTTACATCAAGAATCTTCCTACAAAGAGAGCTGGACAGTTTCACAAGGACACCTGTTGGCCACAATGCCACTGCACCACAACCCTACTCTACAGCCATTCCCCTGTAGAAGTCATAACCGGTTGATAAATCCCAGAATGTAGGTGTTACCATCTGCGCTACAACTTCAGGCTTCTGTGCAATGGAAAGAAATAGGTACTTGTGGGTGATATTCAAATCCTGGCGAGTTTCATCCTAGTGAAAATACCTGAAACAGACACCGATGTTTCTTCTCCCTTAAGACAGCAACTCACTGCATGTCGAGAACGACCATGTCTTTGTGTCTTTTCCCTTTTCAGAAAGGGACGCTGTCTCCCAGGCCATCTCACCTTTGAGCCTGGAACAAGCCTGCACTCTCAGAATAACTTTAAGTCCTTCAGTTTTGCAAGACTTCAACAAAAAGGACTTGAACCCTAAGCATAAGCAGCAACAGCCTTCTCCAGACAGAAAACCCATCTGCTATATCCCCAGGCAAAGAGATGTTAGTCAGGAAGAGCTGAAACACCACACAGTTAAAATGAGCAGTGACTATAAGATACTGACTCTCCTGAGGCTACAAGACTGGAAAATTTAAGGTACTTTTAGAAGATCAACACCTGTAAACTTTCAGAACAAGGCACAGCTGACCTCAGAGATGGCTCTACAGCACAGCCAGCTTCACCATCAGATGTCTGCCTGGCTCTGGGCTGCAGCAGAAGCTGAATCAGCACCTGAAGCAGCTCATCACAGCCACCTGCACTGACTTCACACCTTGCCCTGGTACAACCCCACCACATCAGGGGCTTTCAGGCTGACTGGCATTCACTTCACCTACAGTTAGTGTCCTTGAGGTCAAGAAGTTTCCCCTTCCTGCTGTGATCCCACCACGTTTTCCTGAATTTTCTACACTAGTCCTGATAAGCCATAGGTTGTCTTCCTCCCTTCACACCTTGTGTTTTACACTGTAACTTCAAGCTTCCTCTAGTTTTCTGGCATGAACTACTGCTTTGTGGGACTAAGTGTCAGCGCACATGTGAGAGACACCCCCAAAAAGTGCCCAACATGTCAGAGGAGCTAGAGAAAACAACTGCTTGGGCTTAGCCTGTGGGTTTGCCAACACTCTGGTAACAAACAATCATGTTAAATGACATTATGGTTTATGACTCGGAACTTGGAAGTTAATGAGAAATTTCTGCAGTTGATTCATACTTCCTGAGACTCATAACTAGCATTTCAATCCTGCTATTTTACTACATTACATGAATAATTTTCCTTGTTGTTACATAAGTGTCTAGATCCAAATTATCACAACTGAATCATATGATTTAAAAAAAAAAAGACAAAACACTTTCAGGTCCACCTTCTAATCCTGAGCTTCTAGTGCTTCATAAAAGCAGGTAGCTAAGTACCTTCTAAGACACCACACACTCACTTCTCCCTGAAATTACCTCCTCTGGGAACTGGGCAGCCCTTTGCAATGACCTTGCTCTACACCCTTTAAATGAAAGGTACTACGGGGATGGCTTACAGCTACAGCCAACCCTGCTTCTTAAATTTACAGCTGAGTAGTGGTCCTGAAAGTCCCCAGGGACAGAGACAGCAGCAGCTCTGTTTGTTCAAAGGACAGAGTGGTTTGGGGAGGCTAGAACTGCGTTTTGGGCTCAAAACCCACACAGTATTCCCACATCTCAGAGTCCAGGCTAGATGTCTAGACAAAATCAAGGTATCTCAACCTTGAGCACTGCAGCTCCGAGATGGCAGCACCACCTAAACATTCCAGAGCTAATTTCAGACAAGAAGACAGAGACCCCAACAGGTTCACTGAGCCCATGGGGCTGAGGATCCCTGGTAGCTGAGCTTTGCCCCCAGCAGTCGCCCCCATCTCAAGGGACAAATCCCTGAAATAGATGTTTTCACCACAAAGGGGGTACTTGTGACCCAACATGGGATTTTTGGCAGCGGGTTTCATCCTAAATACAGATACCACAGTGCAAAGCCGTGGAAAACATCCACTAGTGCTGGGAGGTCGGGGAAAGCATCCCACTACGACACTACATCGTAGGTAAGGAAATACACAACCACTAGTGCATTCTTTAGTCCAGGAGAAGCTGGTCGCAGGTGCCCTAGCTCTGCCGTGCTAGCGAAAAGCCTGGCTTTCAGCCGACCAGTGGGACAGTGGAGCTGCACAGGAATTCCCTAAAAAAAGGGACTGCAAGTTGCCAACTGAAATATTTTCGTTCTCCGCATTAGGCTGAATCTAATTACGCTCTTCCCTTACAACCACAATCTAGCGCTTAGGGCTCCTTCAAGCGAAAAGCCTGATGCGTTGCCCGCTGAAGCACCCACCTCGGAGCCCCTCACATCAGTAACGCAGTTTTCTGTTGGAAAAGCAGGTTTGCTTCTAACAACTTACTTCAACATTTCCACCCAATAGAGGTTCTCATCCCGTTCCCGGACTCAATGATCGGAGTATCCCTCATGGAGTCACGTATGCTTTCGCCACAGTCGCTCAGGCACCCACAGATAAAAAGGGGAGGGGGACAGGGTGGGGCAGCAGAGGCCACACCGAGTCCCAGACTGGGGGGCACTCGTACCCCACCGGGTGCTTGGGGTGAGCACAGTTTACAGGAGCGGGACAGGAGCGGAACGGGGCGGGTTAAACCCGGCACAACGGGCTCTGACCGCTCTCGCCGCAACGCGAACAAAAAAAACTATAAAATAATAATACCCCCGCTTTATATTTCTCACACCCCCCTCCGCCGAGTTTTGCATTCCGGCCGCTAATTAATTAATTGTTTTTACCGCTTCGGAGGGGACCGGGGGTTTCGCCGCTTCCCACCCCCGCCGGGTCCGGCACTCACCCACGTTCACGAAGCTCATCACCATGTCGGCGTCGCTGAGGAAGGCGCTGTCCTGCGCGCTGGGCACAGGGCTCCGCTCCGTTCCGCCGGTCCCCGCTCCGCGCCCCTCCGCGCCCTCGCCCAGTGCGTGGTACAGCTCCAGCATGAAGCGCGGCGCTGCCCGCAGCCGCGGCCGGGGCCGGTGGGGCAGCCCCAACACCGACAGGATC